>OW799237.1:87673014-88010514 GCA_941918925.1 Phyto melanocephala
AAGTAGGGCACTTATTAATTCGATCTCTTATTCTTTTTCATTATTTTTTTTATATATTTTTTTTGCTAGTTTAAAAAACACTTCAATACAAACTGTGTATTAATATTTACAGGTAAAAGGAATACTGTTATTCCAAAGGATGATACATTTAAATCAGTACAATAACAACATTGACATCGTTAAAATATTACAACAACTGTAATGTTACGTTTAAATTATGCGCATGAATTTCTTGTCAGTTTTTTAAAATGTGACTAGAGTACATATTTTTATCCTGACTGGCCGTTTTATTAAAGTTTTTTATGTCCTGATGTCCTGATGGTGATGAAAGGTACGATCAGTCATGCAAAATATTTGCTCCTCTTGCACACATACACACACTAGTGTACTCGCAGTTAACAAAATAACCACAACAAAGATGACAGCATTAATAGCCGCTTTTTATAAAAACTCCAATACCTGTTAACAACTCTAAACTATTCCTTTAGCTTTGTTCGTTAGTTGGTAACATTTTTCATGCTTACATACCGTATTCCTTACAGTGATGTGTAAATCAATAACAACGAAATTTAAAAAGGAAAATTTAATTGAATTTAATTCAATAAAATTAAATAATTCAGTAAAATATTAGTAGTTAACTTAATTTTAATGAAATTAATATTAGTAATCCCACTCCCACTTTAGCGAGATTTCGACGAACATATTTCTAAGGCAATCTGGTAATTGTATTTAATATTTACATGTTACATATTTTCCTAACATCCATTGACCTGTCAATACTGCCAGTAACCTCCAGATGTCCTTCCGACCTCGGCTCGTAAATTTTGATGTTTGCCTGATATCAAAAGAAGGCCACATAAGCTTCTCGACTCTACATATATTCAGTCCACGCCACTTATTTTCAGTTTTTTAAATAAAATGTCTGGAAATCTTGCTATTGATAGTTTTCAACGGATTTGCAAATGTATTTGCGTTGAAGACAGTTCATCCGCACTCTCGTTATTCCCTTTGCGTTAATTTTGAGGTAGTTTATGACCTAATCGACAAGAGTGCTGACTTACTGCCTTGCAGTGTTTTTTATTCCTCCCATATAGCGAATATTTCAGCCTAAAATACGCTGCATTCATTCGGAGTGCGGTAGACCGTAATCTAGTTGTAAATGATTTTTTAATTAGAAAATATAACAATATTTTATTTGGTTATTGGGTTAAAGCTGGTCTAAATGCATTTCACTGGTGCTTATACCAGATCTTCAGTAGACTAAAATATTGAAAGATTTATTGGGATCATATCTTAAATAATTCAGTAAATTCAAAAATATAACTTTGTTTTAACAATTTATTTTTTATCTATTTACTTAATTCCAATTTAATTTTTTTTACTTTAAGAAGTTTGTATCAACCTTCATTAATTTGGTTTTATTATTTTTTGTTTTGTTACACACTTATGGTTTGCCATGTATTAATTAGTAGCAACTTTAATCGCTTTTAACTCCAAAAAAAATTGAACCAGTGTTAATTGTGCACATCTGCAAGAAAATTCCTTTCAAGTTGTATATTTTTTATAAAAATCGTTTGTATAAAATAAGCGTAAAATGCCAAAAAACATTTGCCTTTTAATATATAAGATATAAAATTATTTTTTCAAAAGTTGTTTTTGTATGCACAATACTGTAATGAAAATATATTTTATATATTTGTATTATACAACCACTCCTTAAGTAAACATAATGCATGTTTGTGGAATTTACAATTTAGGAATTTTTATAAATCTTTGTTAAATATTTTCTCTTTTAACGATTAACATTTTTTTTTATTGTACCTCAACTCTTTTAAAAAAAAAACAAGTAAGAGCGCTATATTCGGCAGTGCCGAATCTTATATACCCTTCACAACGTGTAGTCATGCAATAACAGTAGTTTGTATCACCATTCCATATGATATACGTACATACATATAAAAAACATACATACATAAAAACATCCCATTGTAAAATTTGAAATTCACGTATGTATGTTAAAAAAACAAAAAAAAAATTTTAAAAAAAATTTTAAAAAAAATTTTAAAAAAATTTAAAAAAAAATTTAAAAAAAATTAAAAAAAAAAAAATTATGTATATAATATATATAAAAAAAAGAAAATAAAAAAAAATTAAAAAAAAAATTAAAAAAAAAATAATAAAAATATAAATAATATATTAAATAAAAAATAAAACAAAAAAAAAATTTAAAAAAAAAATTAAAAAAATTTTTTTTTTGGCTCAGCTGGGATTCGATGCCATGTTTTCTCTAGTATACACGTTTGTATGTATGTACGTTGTTGTTGTAATGTTGTTTTTGTGAAAAAAAAATCGAGGTGGTCGTGGGTTTTTGCTCATATCTCAGTTGTTTATGTACCGATGTTTCTGATTTTCAATACCGATCTACTCCCGAATTTCTGATATTTTAATACCTTACCCGGGTCCATCCTATGTCGTGGGGCTTCAAAAAGTTGATTTCAACATACACACGGACAGACGGACAGACTGACAGACTGGCAGACTGACAGGGCTTAATCGACTCTTCTATTCATAAGCTTTCATAAAATATATACTTTATGGGGTCGGAAATCAAAATTGTAGAAATTTCACACGGAATGACAAACCTATATATACCCTTTTTCACTGTGTGAAGGGTATAAAAATTATTGGAGATGGCTTAAGTTTCAAGGAAATTAACTTTACTAAAATTTTTTTACAATATACATAATTAGCTGTATGATATTAATTAAAATAAATTTTCGTTATTTAAGCCTTTCTAAGGCAACTTTTTGATAAATTTAAATTCTTTAAATCAAAGTCAACGTCTCTCTTTTAAATGAAACCAGGCATCAGAAAATATATACTTTATGGGGTCCAAAATGGATATTTCGATGTGGTTCAAACGGAATGACAAAATGGCTATACCCCCACCATTTTTTTGGTGGCAGGTATAAAAATATTTAAAGATCATACGTAAGGATATAATAAATAAAAAATAATCAGTTAAGCTGTCAACGCCAACTTCTTAAAGTTAAACATTCAAAAAGCATAAATATATTTGGCGTTTCAGTTTGTTTCTTTTGAGAATAGAACAATTGTACAAAATGTCTAAGGGACATTATTACAACTTGCCGTTAGTTTTTTTTTTTTGCGGCCGATTTTTTGCACCCGATAAATAGTTTTGCATTATCACAACTTAAATTTTTTATTGTTATTGTTATTAAAAATAATAATATTTTGTAGATAAAAAACATAAGAAGCGAAGACTTTATAATGCCTTTAGCTAACGGTAAGTTATAATAATGACCCTAAATCATATTAATTATTACTTATTTTGATATTAAGTATCTGTACTAATAATGCAAAATATTCTTGAATATTTTCAAACTTCTGTCATTAGCACATGCATATACATACATATTTATATGTGTTTGTGCATACATCCATACCTATGTATTCTAACGTATTATTATTATTATTTCAATACAGTTCTTACATAAATTTCAATGTTTTACGTGATTTTTAATATATTAAAAAAATATCCATACACATTATTAGTTGTTAGCAGCACCTAACTCGATGACAGCTCATTGATGTTTGTTCTTTTTACATTTGTTGTTGGAATTTTTACTATAAAAAACTAAAATGTGATTAAAAAGGGTGTTTTTTATATTTTTTTATAATTTAATAAAAAAAGTATTTAATGAACCATTACTTTCCCAAAATTTGCTTGTTTAAATGCCACATCTACAAAATTCGATACCAATAAACCGGAAGCTCTCGAGTATTTCAAAGCCAACATTAGCGTTATAATTGTTTTTAAATAAAAAAAAATCACCCATTTCATATGTACTTATGTATGTGAATACTTCTTGCTCGTATACGTTACTTATTACATTATTACATTATTACTAACTTGTCAACATTTGAAATTGAAATATTACACAAAGCAAAATAATATACAGTAGTTTTAAGATAAGTTTTGAATGTCTTTCTGATTAAAATTTAGAAAAAGTCATAATTTTAGAATCTTGATTATCTGTATAAAGTCATATGAAATCAAAAAAGCTGAATGTCACACAAAATTAAAATTTACCTTTTGCTGGATTATACATACATACATGTGGCTGCAAAATTTAATTATCAAAATTAATTAGTACTTAAGGCCAATCACGTTTAGCGGGAAACATTGGTTTGCCCAAGACGAAAGCAACGTTGGGAAAAAAAATCGAAAATGCTATTTAAAAATACTTTATACTAAAGGTGTATGAAAAACTTTTTCGGCTTGTAAGGAGGTACTCCCGTTCTAGTATTTACCCACTAGATGCTCTATTATTCGAAAATTAAATCACTTTTTCATCAGCGCATTCTTCGCATATTATATCCCAAGATTACTGCATTTCAAGTTATATATATATGATGCTTTTTGGGCAACAAATAACATAAGTTGAGTGATGGTAATCAGAACGTTGTTTTTTAATAATTATATTTTATTCTTGCCAATAATTTTATACTTTATTACAAAAGTTTTTCCTGGTGACGCTTAAAAAATAGGCTCTGTAACTTGCAACGTACAACAACATTGATTTAACTTTTTTGAAAGAAGTGTAAAATGTGAAAAAAGTACTTCGAGGCAGTAATATCGATAATTTTGAGTTATTAATAAATTAATAAATAATTAATAAATTTTATTTGCGTTTTGCCATATTTATTATTACTTAAAATTTTTATAACCGTTATTATTCACAAAATAATTAAGAAAAAGTTTAAAAAGTAGAGCAACAAAACGTTTTTTTTTTTTGCTCCTGTTACAAAATTTAGTTTTGTACATGCAAGAAACCTTAAATATAAGCATAACAATTCCATTAAATTAATTAAAAGTTTTTGGCGCCATCTAAGGCCTAAAGTATACTGTTTTTTATGGTTATTGTATTAGCAAATGAGCTTGTTTTTGTATAAGTTATAAAATTAAACAGCTACAGTACAACATTAATAAATTCTATTCTTCTTTTATTCTTACTTTGGGTTTGTATCCTTGCCAAATACGAAGTTACTTTATTGTCCCTACTACAATGAATACAATATAAATATGGCAAGTCTATTGTTTTGTTTATTTTATTTTCTGTGACATTTCTCTTCTTTTATAATCAATCGATTGTAGTTCTGATTACCACATTCGAGTAGAAAAAATAGATAATTTGTATTTTTCGTTTGTAGATTTAGAAAAGGAAAATAAAATGTGGTATTAAATTTGTTATTATTTACTTATGCTAGAGTGTTTTGAAATTTTAAAAAATACGAAAAGGTACCCCTAAACTGAAAAAATAATGGCAATGCTTACCCGTTTAACAAGTAGTGGGGCAACTACCGCTGCTGTAGCAGCTCCAGGCTCACCAAAGGCTTTGCAACGTTTTCAAAACTGTGTAGCTTTTCTCTGGCCTGCGTTTCAATCGGGTAGTGTCAGCAATATTCAACGAAAATCAACACAAATCGATGCCATCGATTGTTTTACTAATGAACTAGTGGAACGCAAAACCAAAAAATGGGATGAAATGAGAGAGAGTCTAATGAAAAAGAGGGAAAGCTCAGCTTTAGCCGCAAAACAACAAGGTCAGGGTAATGCTACAATGATGATTGAAGCAAACTCTACCACAAGCAGTTATACTCAGAATTTCGGTCTAATGTCAAAGGCCGTTATAAATGACCTGCATGCATTACGTTCTCCCGAATTGGGTCTGGATATAAGATCTCTATCACAAGCTCAACTTGATAATTTGCTTATGTCCACTTTGGAAATTAAAAATAAGGTAGATTTCTTATATTTGGTGCGTCAATGCATACTTTGGCAGCTATTACCCTCTCACGAAGTATTAGTATCGTGTCTCAAGTATCTTTCGAGTTTATCACGTATTCAACAAATTGAATCACTTGCAGAAATTTGTAAGAAACAAAGTCATCCATTGTCTAAGATATACGCCGATTTGGCACCTTTCAAAGCAATGGCTTTATGGCGCAGCGGCGGCGCTGACATTGCTCTAACGACTTTACATCATGGATATGAGTCTAGACCTGCCTCCGATGATGGTAAACGTATGATGAGAGCAGCTTTTCGCACTATAGCAGAGGAAACATTGGCGCAGAAAAGTGAGGCAGTATTAGTGTCACTCATGGAGGTGGCTAGAAATATATACAATACTCACAATGACATTTTTGTTGTGGCTTGTGTGTGGAAGCAATGCTTTGCAAGTAATTGGTTTTGTGACCAAAAATCAGCAGCAGATTTATTCGAAAATTATGAGGAATTGCAGAACTTAGTGGCAAAAAGGTAATCAAATTGTTTTTTTAATAAGTCGTTTTTTTAAATAAGTTGCAATACGTTGTATAAAAAATGATTTGTATTCAACACTATAGTTTCTTAACTAATTTTTTATTGCATTTTAGATCCAGTTCTTTGTGCACCTCTTTTCTGGCTCGTAGAAATGTGGATGCAGTTCACCGTCTTATTGAAGTATTTCTGCAGTATAAACAACGTGACGCTTGCTCCAACTGCCTTAGTTTGCTATTTAACTATCAATGTTCGTTTTTTATATATTATTTAAAACCAAATTTATTAAAATTGTTAAAATTTAATTTAATTTTAGATAACCGGAAAGATCTGAGAGCTTGTGCTGAGATTATTAAGTCATGCAGTGAATTGGAAATGCCATTAAATGAAGTACAAAATGAACAGTTCCTCAGTTTGTTTCTCAATCAAAATGACAAGGATAATGGCCATGACTTACGTAAACATACTCAGAAATCTCGGAAGGAATACCAATATAAATTTTAAAATTTCTATAGAATTCTGTCAAATATTTGATAGTTTTTACAAGCTATTTTTAGTAATATTGATTTACAAATAACTTTACGAGAAGAAAAAACTAAATACATACAATAGATATTGTATTTCAGTTACAAAATCATTGCGTTAATCTTCTAAAGTTTACTTCGACAGTGAACCAGTTTTTAAGTGACATCTTTGAATTAATTTTATCTTAATAGTTAATTTTAACCCTTAAAACAATCATTTATTTATTGCATGTAAGCACAAATTAATTGTAATTATGTTACATTGTCTTTTAACTTGTAGAATAATGTTGACTTTAAAACAAGTTTTAATCCCATTAAAATATTTAATAAAAAATTTCAAATTATTTATATAAATAGTTTTAATAAGAAAGTGAAATTTGAGGTTTTTCAGCCCTTTGTTATAACGAATTTATTTCGTTAAATCAAACTTAGATACAATTTATTGAAGGTTTTTAAACCTTAAACTTATTTATAGCATTACCTTCTTAATTCTTTAAATCATTGTAATATGCTAAATACTTGAAAATATAATTAATTAATTCCATAAATCTTATATTTAATTATTTATTTTTAACTGTAAAATTATAAAAATTAAAAAATACTTTAGAGGTCATCTTCGTGGACTTGTCCCTCGGCTTCTTCGTGATTAGATAATTCTTCTTGATCTTTGTCTTTTGTATCTTCATTTTTATCGAACGTCTGAGGCGAGTGCAACATTTCATAACCGGAACACGACTCACACCGACAGATTAAATGACGCATACAGAAAGACTGTAAGCACTGCTGGCAACGAGTTTTTGTCTTTGATCCATTGCGGCTTTTGCATGCTTTACAACGTCGGCGAGTCTCATTTTCACGGGATTGCAAAACAATACCATCGGGGACAAAAGCTTTATCTTTTGATATCGTACCTAATTTTGAAGCATCTGCCACTTTTTTTGTAGCACCACTTAATAAAGCCTCGACATTTTCACCCAAAATTTCAGCAATTTGTAATTTAAGCGGTAAAGGAAGTTTAATATTCAAATGCATACGCTGTTTAAGTTGTTGTTGTGTTAGATAAAGGCCTAACTGACGTTGAAAATCACGCTGCTCGATGCCAGAATCGCCATTTCCCGATAGTCTATATAAAGTCCAGGCATTATAAGCGGCCACATCTAACATAAAAAACAAATACTCCAAATTCCAACTATTATTTGTTCTTAACCGCCCGTAATGAGTGCCAAATATTCTCATAAGTTGATAAGCGTTTTGATTTGTAACACTTATAGTTTTATACAGTTTAACGGAGTTAATGCTTGTGGATACACCATTTGTTAATAAAAAACCTGTAGGACTGGATGCCGCATCCAAGCCTGATATCAAGGTGAAGTCATTTTTTGCATACCATATGTGTGGTACCTGGGAACCACCATATAATTCAACTGGGATATCTTTCGCATTAGCTTGAAACGCTCCTACAACTTGAAGTTTACTTTGTTTTAATTTTTGTAAAAGCGGCATATTTGTGAAACGTTCGTTTAAACACAGACAACGTCGTGTACCCTTTATATCACTGACCAACTGATAGACTTCTTCGTCGAGCGGCTGCACATCCTGGGCCACTAGAGCATTACAGATATACATCGTTTTGGCATCACACATAGTGATCAAACGTAAACCACTTAAGCCTGTATGCGTTGGCAATACATGATGAAAAGGATCAGCCTCCGCGTGGGACAAGTCTAGTATGGCCTCGTCTATCATACAGAAGCCACTAGGCGAGTAATATGACCTACAATTTATTACTAACTTTTCCCAAAAATTAGCAATTTCATCCAAATGTGTTTGTGGCGTTACTGCCTTTACAGATTGGTCAGCACACCGTATACATTCAGTTAAAAATTGAAAACGTTTGAATGACATAGTTGCCCGAAATATTGCATTGCCCAGTTCCAATGTCCAAAGCTCTTCTACTGGTCCTGGTGTTATAGAATTTCGCAAAACACCGCACAAATAGTTAAGTCCCAACCATGCACGCAGTTCAGTTAAATCTGTTAGTCTCTTTTGAGAAGCATCTTTCTTTTTGGTGGCCTTGATGACCTCGTTAGTGCTCTTCACTATCATATTTAGCATTCCTACATCTATTAACAAATGCCAGGCTTCCAAAGGATTGCTAACGTTTTTAGCTGGACCTTTTCCTGACGCCAAAAAACCAAGCTCAGGTACGTCTTCGACAACTGAAGACGCCAAAGGAACTTTACTCCATATCTGTCCATTAGCGGCCTTTAGCTCCGATTCTAATTTTGCCTTTTTACTTTTACCAGTTTTAACATCTGCTTTATCTTCATTGTACAAGTAGGGTTTAAGAAAATCATTTTCCGTAAAATGCCAGGGAAACTCCTTTAACTCAATTTCTTGCTCGTTTTCTTCCTGTAAAGGATCCTCAATACGTTCTTCATAACTAGCATTTGCATCACTTAAGTTACCACTAAAACCGCCCATTACTTCCATAAACGTCTCACCACCAACATCTGCTACCGTTGCCTCATCATCGCTATCTCGTTGTCTCTTTATATTGGCCAATATTGAATCATCAATATTAAAACTCATTGCAAACCAATCACTGTAAATATCGGCAAAAACTGCTATGGTACCTTTTTTGTGGTATTTTTCTACAGTAGGGTTAAAATACCAATACCCAAAATCAAGGTGGCTGTGTTAAAGGGGTTAACATAGTTGAATGCAAACAATTGCAAAACCATATTACAGAGTCGTATTTTAACGTCTGTTTAAAATCACAGTTGCCAGATAGTTTTACTATTATCTAGACCTAAAAAATTTAGCTCTCTACTTTTTTAAAGGTTAACTGCCGAATGCATAAAAATTATTAAAAGTTTATAAAGGATTTATTTAAATAATAATATGAAATTTGTTTAATAAACCTTTAGTAAGCTTCTGATAATTTTAATACATACGACAGTAAATTTTCATTACTAATTATGGCTAAATATCTTTAATAAATTCCTATAATGACTGTTCTCACCTATGTAATATTAACCTTTATTATGTGGAAATACACTCGCTCACTTAGGTTAGGTTAGGTAGAACATGCAGCTGCTGTGCAGCTCACTTGGGTCCATTTTATTGATCCCATTGTGATACCTGAATAGAAAAGTAAGAATAGAATAGAAAAGAGAGAAGCAGACAACACCAGAGTCTTTGGCGGGAATCGAACCCGCAACCCCCAAACTAGCACACTACTCACTAGTTCACCGGGCACCCGGTATTATTATCAAGATATTTATAAGCTAATTTGAAGAGCAGCTTTAAGAATAAAAATTAAAAATAAAGTTAGCCTCTGTTGATAACAAACACTGAACAATTATCGTTTTGTAAAACGGCTTTTACATGGCGACCGTATAGCAAGCTACTATTTTATCCAATTAAAAAAGTAGCCAATTTTGCCGCACATTGCCTTACAGCCATAGACAAGTATTCATAGAAAACGAATAGGCACATTTCAAATAATTTTTTAAACAAATTGTTATATTTATAGGTTTATTATATTCCATATTTGTTAATATTAAACAAAGATTAAATAAAAAAATTCAGTATCAGTAACCTTTTAAAATGAATATACTTGTTTCTCAAAAGCAGTTTACCAGCGACTATACAGACTAAAAAAAAATGTAATATGTGAAATAATATTGATAAAAACAAGTAGTTACAAAAAATAAACATGTGTATTTATTTATGAAAAATTTTTAAATCTATCTAGTAGATTTGCCATTTCTGCAAAAGTACCTTTCTTACAAACCACAATTCCAGCCCAAAGTGGGATCATTTAATTGTGCTTGTATCTTTAAAATAAGACTGTAAATACGTAAAGATGGGCCCAACTTGATAGGTAGTTTCTTAACAACATCACTTCGTTTAAGAAGCAACAAAGAACGGCCATCGATTTCCTCATCCTTAAAGACGTAAGCTTCTTTGGGAAAGTGTCTGAGGAAGTATTCATACACCTGATCAACCGACCATTCTTTTACATCGGGTATATCATCAAAATTATCATTTGGTGTAAAGCAATGTACTGTTGAAGCTGATTTTGAAGGCGTGTTTAGTAAAGTCGTCTCCATACTTATAGTATCCGGGGATTGAGTTGAAGTTTTTAATCGTTTCTCCGGTGGTGAATTTGATCTTCCTCCAATCTTTATTGCTTCTTCAACATTGGAGGCATCGTCATGTTTTTGAAGCTCTGCATGAGATTTTTTTTGTATTAATTGAGAAGTAGAACTTATCACATCATTGCTGATAGTTTCGTTTTGTGTTTTTTCGGTTTTCGGGCGTGTTAAAGGTTCTCCACTTCCTATAATTTCCCGTATTTTCTTTACGGGTAATGTGGTGCCGTTGGTTATCTGATTATAGACCTGACACTTGTTGCACTTCCAACTACGTAAATTATCAGTTTTAATAATCTTAGTGGGAAAGCAGTTTAAGTGAAAAGATTTTGTACATTTGGAGCAAGTGATCATTTCATCATCAGGATTATTAAATGTATCATTGCAGATTCTGCATGTAATGCAATGATCACATTTGTAGTTATGTTGTACGCTCTCAAAATCTTCAAAATCAACATCCAAACAATGTTTATGAATTTTGCGCTGACACTTCTGGCAAATGATAAGAGGATTTTTAATAGCAAATGTCGGCCGCTTAGATTCCTTTTTCTTGCAAATTACACAGGCATCTTTTGATTCGGCTTGACTTACGGGCAGTAAAGTTGTAGTCTTGGTATGGCTGGCACGTCTTTCCAACGATGAAGTAATAGAGCTTTGATTTATAGGTGCTGCTGTGACCGCATTTAAAGATCTTTGAGCTCGCGGCAAATAATTATCAGAGGGATCAAATACAGCTTTCGGTTTTTTAATACGTCCTGTTGTGCGTACCGCTGGTTCGTTAGAGTTTAGAGTTGAATTAGACATTTCTTCAGTAACGTTATTGGAAGACAAACGCATACGTGCGACCTTTTTCATAGTATTTTTTAGATTAAAAGATACGGAAAACAGAAATAATGAAAAATAGTTACAATATTTTCACTGTACAGTTAGCGCTTTAAACTGTCTATATATAACGTCAAAATATTATCAAAAGTCTATTAATCAAACGTACTATTTCTTTTAACACTCAGTCAATCAACTATACTTTAAACAATTGGTATTTATTATAAATATTCCGCGTTATTATCTGATCTATTAAATCTATTATCCTCTTGAAATTTAAACTACTTTTTTCGCGAAACTTTCTTTATAAATAACATATTTTGTGACAACTATACCAATTTTTTTAAGTGATGCCACATTACAGTTTATCTCCAAGCATAAGGTGAATTCAAAAATACACCTTATTCTGTCAGTTTGAGTTTTGATCAGTGATGGAAAAAAGATTTTTTCAAAAAATAAGCGATTTCAGAATCAGATTAGCGAGTAAAAAAATGTTTAAGCTATTAGGGTGAAATCTAGGCTAGTACCTCTATTTTTGTGCAATTCGAACTCCATAAACATAATAATTAAATTGTAAATTACTATTATTACCTATTCGATTAAATAATAACAGAAAAGATAAATAAAGGACTAAAAATAATTAACTTAAACATATATAATAGAGAAATATTGAATTTGATTAAAATAAAAATATGGGGCATTCAACTTATAAAAAACAAATAAAAATGAAATATGAATACAATAAAATCCTTCATGTCCAATAAGATATGTATTGTACAAACTAAAACTAGAATTAAAAACTTTACAATTTATACAAATAATTAAAATAAAAAATTCTCCAGAATATTCAACGGAACAAATCTTATATGTTAAAGAGCTCAACCCTACCATCTAAGAAATTATGACAATTTCAGACTTCAAATTGCATCAAAAACAGTAATGTCTATTATGACATCAATTTTATAATTGCAGCCCTATGTGAGGCAATTTTCAAAATACTTGTAAAGTCCAGGGATAATATACAAAGAAAAATTTGCTGCCAATAAAATTGATTAATACTGAAAGTCAAAACAAATCATGTCTTTCACAAAAGTAATAACAGTCGCAAAAGCACCGAGTCTAAACGATTGGTATAAATTCAAAGAAAACATAACATATAACTCTAAAATTGTGACGATTATTTTTATAGTAACAATTATTTATAATTAATAACATTGCATTACTAATTAATGATTAAATAGGAATTAAATTAATTAAAACAATAATATTAAAAAAAAAAATCAACCCAAACAAGTAAGAGCGCTATATTCGGCCGCGCCGAATCTTACATACCCTTCACAACGTGTAGTCATGCAATAACAGTGGTTTGTGTCACCATTCATCCCATATGAAATACGTACATACATATATGAAAACGTTCCATTGTCAAATTATAAATTCACGTATGTATGTTAAAAAAACAAAAAAAAACAAAAAAAAAAAAAAAAATTTTTTTAAAAATTAAAAAAAAAAATTTTAAAAAAACTTAAAAAAAAATTAAAAAAAAAAATAAAAAAAAAAAAATAAAAATATAAATAATATATTAAATAAAAAATAAAAAAAAAAATTAAAAAAAAATTTTTTGGCTCAGCTGGGATTCGATGCCACGTTTTCTCTAACCAGTATATACGTTTATATGTATGTATGTTGTTGTTGTAATGTTGTTTTTGTGAAAAAAAATCGAGGTGGTCGTGGGTTTTTGCTCATATCTCAGTTGTTTATGTACCGATGTTTCTGATTTTCAATACCGATCTACTCCCGAATATTTCTGATATTCTAATACCTTACCCGGGTCCAACCTATGTCGGGGAGCTTCAAAAAGTTGATTTCAACATACACACGGACAGACGGTCAGATGGACAGACTGACAGAGCTTAATCGACTCCCCTATTCATAAGCTTTCAGAATATATATACTTTATGGGGTCAGAAATGAAAATTGTAGAAATTTCACACGGAATGACAAACCTATATATACCCTTTTTCACTGCGTGAAGGGTATAAAAATAGCTTATTTAAAAGAAATATACTATTTAAAACGTCAAATCTAAGTAAACAGTTGCATCAACACTTAATAGGGCCCATACACAACACCATAAAATTGTGCAATTAAGCTTTAAGCACACACTACACCAGCATGGTGGTACAAAATTCATTTTTTACCAAAAAATTGTGCGGAAAAGTTTGTAATGAATAACGAAAAAATTTGTGCTGAACCTATTATTGCTATTATCCTCAAAACGAAAACGAATTAGGAAAAAAAAAACGTGTTTGGATGAATAAATGGCTATGAATTGGCATTTATATTTAAAATGTTGTATTTTTTTAATGTTTATGCCTTGACGATTTAACTTTTATGAGCTAATTTTGCCACACACGACTAAATCATGCTGGTACAATCAAAAAAATATCAAACTATTTCTGATAAAGCACCATCAGTTGGTACAATCACACCACAACCTCATATTTTTTTTTTTGACTCTGAAATTGCTTGGTAGAGGTACGTGACCAAATAGCCAGGGTATTCCACGTAGGTTCCTGCTTCGTAACTCGACCTATACCTCTATATAGGAAGTCGGAAACACTTGAACAATAATTAAAGCTTGAGTTTTATGGTTCTCCTCCAGTTAAAAAAAAAAACGTTAGTTCAGTCACCGCAAGTCGAGCTATACCATTGTATAGGAAGGCGGAGACATCTGAACAAATAATTATACTGAGTTTTATGGAACTCCTCCAGTTAGCATTGAGTTTAATTGGTACTCCTCCAGTTACTAAAATGAGTTTGGTTGGTACTCCACCAGTTGTAAATTTTGAGTTTAGTTGGTACTCCTCCAGTTAATCCAATTACAATAAATGCACGTGGTTAATTGTAGAATAGTCTGGAAATTGTATAAAAAGCACAGTTACGCGGCGCCACACAATTAACCACGCGAGTGTGAGACGTAAAAAGGACGGCCTGATTGCCCTTAACCCTGGATGGTTACTGTTCGTCGAATCGACGAAGCTAATTTACTTTACATCATATAATATTTGCTCAAATTGAGCTATTTTTGTCAACAACGTTAGTTTATGACGAAAGCTTGCAGTGACCGGATGTATGCCGGGTACTCAGTTTTTTAAAGCTAGTTATCGCAGGTTTGTATTCGTCGCAACGACGAAGAGTAACTTTAGAGTAACTTTTACGTTTGTAGTGTTCTAGATTTGTTTTTTAATAATATAGGATAAATTGTGTTATAAGTATTGTTACAGATTTATTTTTAAGTAGCTTAATTTACATTATAATTTATTTTAGTTGTAGTAGTTTAAGTTACTGTAGTTTTATTTGTATTAGTTTATTTTGCTGGTTGTTCGAAAATGTTGTTTGTTATTATGTGTAGCATACTTTTAGGCACTTCTATTATTCGTACCTATTACTTAACGTCTTAATTATACCCTTCACACAGTGAAAAAGGGTATATATAGGTTTGTCATTCCGTGTGAAATTTCTACAATTTTGATTTCCGACCCCATAAAGTATATATTTTCCGAAAGCTTATGAATAGGGGAGTCGATTAAGCCCTGTCAGTCTGTCCGTCTGTCCGTCTGTCCGTGTGTATGTTGAAATCAACTTTTTGAAGCCCCCCGACATCGCTCGGACCCGGGTGAGGTATTAAAATATCAGAAATATTCGGGAGTAGATCGCTATTGAAAATCAGAAACATCGGTACATAAACAACTGAGATATGAGCAAAAACCCACGACCACCTCGATTTTTTTTCACAAAAACAACATTACAACAACAACATACATACATACAAACGTGCATACTGGTTAGAGAAAACGTGGCATCGAATCCCAACTGAGCCAAAAAAAAATTTTTTTAAAAATTTTTTTTAATTTTTTTTTTATTTATTTTATTTTTTTTTATTTTTTATTTAATATATTATTTATATTTTTATTATTATATTTTTTTTTTTAATTTTTTTTTATTTTTTTTTTGTTTTATATATGTATATTATATATAATAATTTTTTTTTTTTAATTTTTTTTTTTAAATTTTTTTTTAAATTTTTTTTTTAAATTTTTTTTTTAAATTTTTTTTTTTCGTTTTTTTAACATACATACGTGTACGTATTTCATATGGGATGAATGGTGATACAAGCAACTGTTATTGCATGACTACACGTTGTGAAGGGTATATAAGATTCGGCATGGCCGAATATAGCACTCTTACTTGTTTAAATTTAACTTTTTTGAATGTACTAGAATGTACATACGAGAACTTTGTCGAATGTTACCGAACACCACTATGTTACTATAAATAGCCGAACAACACAGCTAACGTGATCAGTATTACAATAGAGCTTGTAAAGTGCGTATCAAAGTGAGTTTGATAATAAAAGTGTATAACTATAAGTATAATAAGTAAAGTGATATAAAAGCAATCTTTGAGTGTGTTTAAGTAAATAAAGTGCTCTTAATTTTAAAACTAATTTCAACTGTTTTTGATTGCAATAAAAGAACTCAAGAGGTTTATTTAAAGGAAGTAAACCAAAGTTTATAAAAGGTTTATTTAAAGGAAATAATCCAACGTTTATAAAAGGCATACACGTAACAACTGGTGTCAGAAGTGGGATTGCATTATAATAAAAGACATGAAATTTGAGGAGCTTAAAGTTGAACAACTCAAGAAAGAATTGAGTAAGCTGGCACTGCCGACAACAGGTAATAAAGTAGAATTGCAGAAGAGGCTTCTAGATGAATTCAAGCGGCGTAATATGGACATTGATGGTTACGAGTTTGAAGAAAAGAAGAAATGGAAGTTTCCACTCGAGCAACCACAAACAACATGGATTTAAGTACGATGCTTGCAGCAATGATGGAAAAAATGGAACTTAACAGTCAAAAATTATTAGCTGAAGTTAAGGTTGAAGTTCAGGAAACTTCTAGAGCTAATAATGAGAAATTATTAGCCGATGTTCAAGAAACTTCTAGAGCTAATAATGAAAAATTATCAGCCGAAGTTCAAGAAAATTCTAGAGCTAATAACGAAAAATTATTAGCTGAAGTTAAAGTAGAGGTTCAAGAAACTTCTAAAGCTAATAATGAAAAGTTATTAGCAGAAGTCAAAATTGAAGTTCAAGAAACTTCTAGAGCTAATAATGAAAAATTATTAGCTGAAGTTAGAGAAGTGCAAGAAACAGCTAGAGCTACGAGCGAAAAACTTCAAGAAATTTCTGAGGCTGTAAATAACAGAGTAGAGTGCATTGAAAAGCATGTCAGTAAAATAGATAAAAAACTGGCTGATCTTGAAAATGACATCGGAGCACAGGCTAGAGACGTTGACGAAAAATTTAAAAATTTAGAAACAAAAATTAATGATATTCAATGTCACGAGGGACCAGTGCGGATAGTTCCAGAAATATCGAGTAGAATAAAAGCCCCTACTTTTGATGGTAGTGCACCATTTAATGTTTTTAAGTTTCAGTTTGAGACAGTTGCCAATAGAAATATGTGGAACAATGAAGAAAAGGCTTTAGAGCTGATTTTGGCATTAAAAGGCAACGCAGCACAAGATCTAGAAAGTATACCCATTGGCTGCAGAGAAAACTACGATGACATAATGGTGGTGCTACAACGCAAGTATGGCGGTGAGCACAAACGAGATATATACCGAATGGAACTACGAGGCAGAATACAAAAAGCTAACGAGTCATTACAAGATTTTGCAACGGAGATCGAGCGTTTGGTGCAGCTGACATATCCAGGTGAAAATCACCCATTTTTGGATCAGTTTAAAATTGAAACGTTTGTAAATGGAATACGTGATCCTGAAATAAAGCACGCGGTGTTTGGAACGCATAAATCGACGTTTGCAGAAACAGTTTCATATGCACTAACACAGGAAACTGCAAAATTGCTTTCTAAGCCTCAGATATACAAGGTGCGAAATCTTGAAATTACTACAGAAAAAGACGGAGATATAGTCACCGAAATTAAAAATGCAGTTATACAGGCGTTAGAGGAAAAGCAAGGCAAAGCCAGAGCCAAATGCTATAATTGTGGTAAGAGTGGACATTTTCATCGAAATTGTAGAGCACCAAGAAAGCGGGCTAGATTTGTATCGCCACCTGAGTACAACAAGCTGGAAAACACGCAGTTACCGTTAAAACAGGTTAACACTTATAGGCATGAGCATGATCCAATAACCGAGGGCCCCACAATCTCCATATCAGTTATGCAGCAGAAAAATAGCAACCTTACTGCTTGTGGGTATATCAATGGTCGAAGGCATATTTTTACCATAGACACAGGAGCATCGCAGTCAATTATCAGACCTGATATAGTCAAGGAGGAAATCGAACCATTATGTGGTGTAAGTCTACGAACAGCTACTGGGGAGTTTGCTAATGTTTATGGAAAAATAAAGGTGAAATTAACTATTGCCAATATAAGTGTTAATCATGTATTTATTGTTGCCGACATTGTGGATGAAGTAATCGTGGGCGCTGATTTTATGATAAGTCATAACATCAATCTGCACATGGGACGAAAAGTTATGATTTGGCGCAACATTGAGATTCCGTTGGATTACTGGACTAAACGACTTCAGGGAAATAATTCCAGCACTGAGCACAAAGAGGGCGTAAAACATGGCAATGCGGATGCACGTTCCCGAAAATTCTGCAGCTTAAAGAACAAATATTGTGCAAAACCTGAGGAAGAAGAGTGCGTAAGAGATGTTCGACTAACGCATATAGACACAAGCGGTGAATGGTCAGTGGCGCAAAGAAAAGATCCTATACTGGCAAAGATTATATCAGCAAAGGAAAAAGACAAAAGGCCCACTCGAAACCAAATATCAGTGGAAAGTCCACTGATGAAATCCTATTGGGCGCTGTGGAATAGCCTGAAGGTGGTTAATGGATGTCTATACCGAATATGGGAAAGTGCTAATGGAAAATCGGTCACAAATCTAATTGTGGTGCCGTCCTCTAAAGTCGACGAAGTTTTAAGGGAGTTTCACGAAGGTTTCAGTGGAGGTCACTTTGGCATGACAAAAACCCTTAAAAATTTAAAGCAACGGTTCTATTGGGTTGGCTGTCAACAATCGGTAGCTGGTTGGATAGAAAATTGCGCCCAATGCATCGCAGCTAAAAGCCAAGCAAGAAAAAGTCGTGAGCCATTGCAGAAGTATAACTTGGGTGGCCCCTTTGAGCAAACAAACATGTCCAGCAACAAGATGAAAGCCAGATATGACCGTGCAGCAGAATCTGAAGGCTTTAATGAGGGTCAGCGAGTTCTATTATATAACCCACAACGCAATAAAGGATTGCAAAATCATTGGGATGGACCGTATAAGGTGATAAAGAGAATAAATGATGTGGTGTATAGAATCCAGAAATACAAGAGCCCAAGATCAAAGATGAAAGTGGTTCATCTCGAGCGCCTCGCTAAGTACGGAAAAAGTGAATTCGTGCCTATTCGGGACGAACAGGCTTAAGCGGGCGGTAGTGTTACAGATTTATTTTTAAGTAGCTTAATTTACATTATAATTTATTTTAGTTGTAGTAGTTTGAGTTACTGTAGTTTTATTTGTATTAGTTTATTTTGCTGGTTGTTCGAAAATGTTGTTTGTTATTATGTGTAGCATACTTTTAGGCACTTCTATTATTCGTACCTATTACTTAACTTCTTAATTTAAATTTAACGGTTTTCGAATGTACTTGAATGTACATACGAGAACTTTGTCGAATGTTACCGAACACCACTATGTTACTATAAATAGCCGAACAACACAGCTGACGTGATCAGTATTACAATAGAGCTTGTAAAGTGCGTATCAAAGTGAGTTTGATAATAAAAGTGTATAACTATAAGTGTAATAAGTAAAGTGATATAAAAGCAATCTTTGAGTGTGTTTAAGTAAATAAAGTGCTCTTAATTTTAAAACTAATTTCAACTGTTTTTGATTGCAATAAAAGAACTCAAGAGGTTTATTTAAAGGAAGTAAACCAAAGTTTATAAAAGGTTTATTTAAAGGAAATAATCCAACGTTTATAAAAGGCATAAACGTAACAGTATTATAAAATATTATAGATTAATTTTTTTATTGTTTATTGAAAAAGCGTTAAGTTTTAAAATAGGAGATAGGCTCTAAAAAGGTACTATCCGACGCTGAGATCGGGAGATTTTTGCAGAGTTGTGACGGTGACAATTTCGAGATCTTGGATGCTTCAGAGGAAAAAGATAACAGCTTTTACGAAGGTAGCAAAAATAGTAATTTAGAAGCAGAGAGAATGCTGATATAGAGCCCAAAAAGCGTAAAATGACAAAAACTACATGCAATATATACAAGAAAAGTATCTGTGGTGAACAAAAAGTTGAACTTTGTGTCTCATGGCTAAAATAAGGCTTATAACCAAATATTTGTTTCTTTTGTAATACTTGACTGAATATTTTTAAAGACTGTTTATGAAATTAGTCATTTTTATTTTTATGTTTTAAGTTTTTGATGTGTAGAAAAGATGAGAGAGAATTTTTTTAAGAGAGAAAAAAATCTTATATTATATATTTTTTATTTGTTGTATAAAATGCTTAACTGGAAATATTTTTAAACTAATATTTAAATTTTTAATCAGGCTTGAGTTCATATATTAAATATTCTTTATTTTTTCAAAGAATTTTTTTAATTGTGATAAATGAAAGAATAATTCTGAAAAATTATATTTTTACCGACACTAGCCGAGTGGAATGCATTTTCGAAACCAGCTACGATTTCATCATCAGCACTCTCTGATCGGTGGTTACATGTTGGTTGTAAATATCATCTATTTAACTCACGGGACTTAAGTTATTTGAATTCGGTAACTAATTTTTAGTTTTTTTCCTTTTTCATATATTTTACCACAATGAGTTAGATTGAAATTTTTAACCAAACAGCAACCCTAGCCACCAGTTAGGTAGCGATAAGAACAGATAATTGTTTTTAACAATCAACGTTTATAATCATTTGTTTAATTTTCTGTGAGGTCAGTATACAACCAAATGTTGACTGACCAACAGTGAATGAATGATTTTTGCACCGTGCCCTGTGTTTATGCAAATTGAATTTTTTTATTTTTGTTGAACTTCGTCGGTTCGACGAAGAGTAATCTTAATGTACAAAAATGAAGAGTAAACCATCCAGGGTTAAGAGATAATGGCAATGACGCGCGAGCTCTTAACCCGACCAGAGCTGTAATACGACTTAGGGATGGGCAAATTGGAAAAATCTATCGATATTTATTATATCGATATTTTATTTTACCATCGATATTTATTATATTTAAAATATCGATATTTCGATATATCGACTGAATCATATTTACCTAGTTATTGTTGAAATGATTTACATTTGAAAATTAAACACACCCACTTATGTACATACAAACAAAAATAGATGTATATTAGGCTTCGTAGTAACTTTTTATTCCAATTTTTATAATAAATCAACTAGATATTATAATATATATTAATAGTATAAATGCTTACTCTTATGCTTGAGCTTATAAAAACGAAAATCAGAAAAAATATTTACGATTAAGGATAAGATCAGTTATAAGACTAGATCAAACATAAAAACAAAAAATAAACCAAAAATTCATTAGACGATCTTAAGTTTTAAAGTCAACAATTGTTTACACCAAATCTATAAAATAAATTCTGAAATAATATTTTCGATTAAGGATGAGATCAGTTATATGACTAAATCAAACAAAACAAGTAAGAGTGCTATATTCAGCCGTGCCGAATCTTATATACCCTTCACAACGTTTAGTCATGCAATAACAATAGTTTGTATAACCATTCATCTTATATCAAATACGTACATACTTAAAAAAAACATACATTACAGATTTTTCTGATTTTCAA
Source organism: Phyto melanocephala (assembly GCA_941918925.1). Taxonomy (NCBI): domain Eukaryota; kingdom Metazoa; phylum Arthropoda; class Insecta; order Diptera; family Rhinophoridae; genus Phyto; species Phyto melanocephala. The sequence goes on from OW799237.1 coordinate 87,694,796, forward strand.
TACCGATCTGCTCCCGAATATTTCTGATATTTTAATACCTCACGCGGGTCTTGGTGATGTCAGGGGCCTTCAAAAAGTTGATTTCAACATACGCACAGACAGACTGACAGAGCTTAATCGACTCCCCTATTTATAAGCTTTCAGAAAATATATACTTTATGGGATCGGAAATGAAAATTGTAGAAATTTCACACGGAATGACAAACCTATATATACCCTTTTTCACTGTGTGAAGGGTATAAAAACAAACAAGTAAGAGCGCTATATTCGGCCGTGCCGAATCTTATATACCCTTCACAACGTGAATTCATGCAATAACAGTGGTTTGTGTCACCATTCATCCCATATGAAATACGTACATACATATAAAAACATACATATATAAAAACGTCCCATTGTAAAATTATAAATTCACGTATGAATGTTAAAAAAAACAAAAAAAAAAAAAATTTAAAAAAAAAATTAAAAAAAAAATTAAAAAAAAAAAAATATTTAAAAAAAAAAAAAATTTTTTAAAAAAAAAATTTTAAAAAAAATTATTATGTATATAAAATATACAAAACAAAAAAAATTAAAAAAAAATTAAAAAAAAAAAATTTAAAAAAAAAATAATTAAAATATAAATAATATATTAAATAAAAAATAAAAAAAAAAAATAAAAAAAAAATAAAAAAAAAATTTAAAAAAAAATTTAAAAAAAAACAAGTAAAAGCGCTATATTCGGCCGTGCCGAATCTTATATACCCTTCACAACGTGTAGTCATGCAATAACAGTAAATTCACGTATGTATGTTAAAAAAAACAAAAAAAAAATAAAAAAAAAATTTAAAAAAAAAAAATTTAAAAAAAAAATTATTATATACATATATAATATATATAAAACAAAAAAAAAATAAAAAAAAAATTAAAAAAAAAAAAATAAAAAAAAATAATAATAAAAATATATATAATATATTAAATAAAAAATAAAAAAAAAATAAAAAAAATTAAAAAAAAAAATTTTTAAAAAAAAATTTTTTTGCCTCAGCTGGGATTCGATGCCACGTTTTCTCTAACCAGTATACACGTTTGTATGTATGTATGTTGTTGTTGTAATGTTGTTTTTATGAAAAGAAAATCGAGGTGGTCGTGGGTTTTTGCTCATATCTCAGTTGTTTATGTACCGATGTTTCTGATTTTCAATACCGATCTACTCCCGAATATTTCTGATATTTTAATACCTTACCCGGGTCCAACCTATGTCGGGGGCTTCAAAAAGTTGATTTCAACATACACACGGACAGACGGTCAGACGGACAGACGGTCAGGGCTTAATCGACTCCTCTATTCATAAGCTTTCAGAAAATATATACTTTATGGGGTCGGAAATGAAAATTGTAGAAATTTCACACGGAATGACAAACCTATATATACCCTTTTTCACTGTGTGAAGGGTATAATTAAAAAAAAAATTTTTTGGCTCAGCTGGGATTCGATGCCACGTTTTCTCTAACCAGTATACACGTTTGTATGTATGTATGTTGTTGTTGTAATGTTGCTTTTGTGAAAAAAAAATCGAGGTGGTCGTGGGTTTTTGCTCATATCTCAGTTGTTTATGTACCGATGTTTCTGATTTTCAATAGCGATCTACTCCCGAATATTTCTGATATTTTAATACCTCACCCGAGTCCAAGCGATGTCGGGGGGCTTCAAAAAGTTGATTTCAACATACACACGGACAGACGGTCAGACGGACAGACGGACAGACGGACAGACTGACAGCGCTTAATCGACTCCCCTATTCATAAGCTTTCAGAAAATATATACTTTATGGGGTCGGAAATCAAAATTGTAGAAATTTCACACGGAATGACAAACCTATATATACCCTTTTTCACTGTGTGAAGGGTATAAAAATAAACCAAAACTTCAACAGAAAATCTTAAGTTTAAAGTTAACAATTGAGGTATTGTTATTGTATAAGTATATAATAAGAATCCTAAATTAAACTAAATTGGCCTTTGCTGCTGTACCTTCTTTTGGAAAACTTTTAAAAATATCGGCTCTGATATTAGTAAATAAATATCGATGTATCGATATTGAGGTATTTAAAATATCGGCGATTAATATCGAAATTTTTTAAACTAAATATCGATATTTTGATGTATCGATATATTTTGTCCAACCCTAATACGACTGCCACAACCTAATACACGGTCAATCAGTTGGCACAGTCACTTCATTGCACAATTATACCCCTTTCTCATTGGGCAAGTCACTTGCTCAAGTTAGTTTTTTATTTTCTTTTATTTTTCTTTGAACTTGCTTTCATGTTCAGACTCAGCAACTGACTTGCCCAAGTTTCGTTCTCTTTTACTTATTATACTCTTCACACAGTGAAAAAGGGTATATATAGGTTTGTCATTCCGTTTGAAATTTCTACAATTATCAATTATCTACACATACATACAAACGTGGTATACTGGTTAGAGTGAGCCAAAAAATTTTTTTTATTTTATATTTTATTCAAATTTTTATTGTTTTATTTTTAATTTTTCTTTTAATTTATTTTTTTTTTAAGCACATAAGTAAACTTAATGTATAATATTACAATGGGATGTTTTTATATATGTATGTTTTGTATGTACGTATTTCATATGAGATAAATGGTGACATAAACAATTGTTGTTGCATGACAACACGTTGTGAAGGGTATATAAGATTCGGCATGGCCGAATATAGCACTCTTGTTTGTTTTTATTACTCTTGTTTTTGGTTTCTCAACAAAAACTTGCTCGTACTTGCCGAGTACAGGCAAGTGTGTACTCAAAAATGAGCAAGTTTCTTCCTCTTAACCCGACCTTACCCCTTTTGCCTATAAACACAACACTTGCGCAAGTCACTTGCGCAAGTGACTTGCCTAGTCTGAAAGCCGTGTTATTATGTTGTTGTGTATTTGCCCTATAACACGTTATGTTTGCAAATGAAAAAATGGTGGCAGCTTCTTAAAAATTTTTTTGTTTTTAATTATATGGGGTTCTCAACATTTATCGCTTTCAAATTGTGCGTAGAATAAAAGGTACTCAACTAAAAATAGGCAATGGGAGGGCAAATTTCAATTGATGCTTGTGAAATTATAATAGATTTACATTAAAAGGGATTATATCTGTGTAAAATAAGTAAAATTGCTGGAAAGCACAATGTACTATTAAAAAAATTATAGACCTATATGTCAAATATAAAGATGTGACGATGGCTAAACTGTCCTAAAGTGCAGTTAAAATAGATGAAAATATATCACAAGGTTCTAACACTATGAGAAGATCCCTACACCAAATTAACTTACATAGTAGAGTAGGACGCGAAAAGACCTATGTCAAAGGCAAACTAAATCAAACGTAAGAATTTCTCTAAAAATATTAAAATCAGCCTTTTATGGATGAAGGCAAATATGAGATACATATTTTGTTTTAAAAATGAATGGCGGCATCGGGTGTCGATTATATTTTGTTCATCAAACAAACAAAATGAGCATCTGAGACAATAGTATGAAGAAATTGTGCATAGCTGAAAAAAGGATAATACTCCAAAACATTCATCCAAAATTATGAAGGGATGGTTGCTCTACCGCACCCCTAAAACAATCCCCAAATCTTGATCCAATCGATCATCTGTGAGAATATGTAGTCAACAAAATGGGAAAAAAACATTTCTTGCAAGGATGACAAAAAGGCGGCACTGCAGGATGAATCGTTCAAAATTCCATCTGATTTTACCAAAAAAAATGTGTTGAATCAATGTTTAGAAGGTTAAAAACTTTAATTAAGTTAAAGGGACGGCAATCAAAATATTGAAAATGAAGTTTTGTGTAACATGCAGACTCCTGTCTACTTTGATGCGTTAAATTAATATAATATAAATAAAAAATTAATTTCTTTCTTTTGTGCATTGTTTTAGTTCCGGTTTAATTAATTAATTTTACTTTTATTACTAAAGAATTATATAATGTTGTTTTTAAAATATCATTGTTTTCTTAAACAAATATTTTTTTCAAACAGTGGTGCGGTGTTTACTTTCACACAGTATTAACCAAGGCATATTCATACAGGTATATGCAACGGCGAATTTGCTGTGATGTTTTCTGTCAAATACCACTTATAAAAAACAAGCAATAATTTTTTATACATGGAGTTTGACAGTAGTGTTCCCTATCAGCTGGGCTGATAATTTCACCTGTATAAATTCGCCTTGGTATTAACGTATTAAAAAAAAATAACTCATTTATAAAAACAACAACCACAGGAAAAATTTTCACTCGTATTTGTTTATGCGGCTTTTTTTACAATCCAAGCCAACGTAAACGAACGTATAACAATGCATTTATGTGCTGTTATTGTAACAAAAACAAATTACATATAAATCGTCTAAGACAATCACTCAAACGGCTTGTAAAAACAGCACATTAATTTTGCTTTAAATTATCCGGTGATGAAAATCGTGTTTTCAAATCGAAAAATTTTAAAACTACTCAAATCGATTTCGGGTTTTATTTTCTATAAAATTAATAACGAATAATTGTAGAAAATATCAGGTGTATTCAATTATTTTTAGATTTAAACTGATTATCACAGAAAATACAGGCACATACATACATACATACGTATATTTTCTGCAGTTCTTAAATATTGTTTTACCATTTTTTTATATATCAGAGCTTATCCGTAAACCTGAAAAAATTGTTTAAAAAATTTTTCATGAACGAGCTACATAGTAACAAAATAAAGGGACTTTTTTGTCGTCAAGTAATTATTGAACTTTTCTTTAACGTAACTTTTTCAACCCATTCCTTCGCCCTAATTGATAAACGCATTAAATTTTTCTTAAGTATATTTTTTGTTTCATTGGTTTTAGGCATCTTTAAGTGGATGATTACAAGTTTTTTCTTTGTTTAAAGTTCATTGATTTGTTTTATAAAATACAGTAGAAAAATTTAAGTTCCGATTAATAAAACATCAAAGCATATTTGTTTTTCATATTTAAGCTGTCACAATTTATATATAAAAAAAATTTAAAAATTATACAAGGTGCAAAAACAGAAAAGTGGAAAACTCAAAAATCGGATAAATTTTAAAAAAAGTTATTTAATTGAACAAAATAAATAAATGGTACATTTTAAAAATTGTGTTTTGTTTTTTATTAAAGTATAAAATTTTTATTGGCAAAAATTTTGTGTATTTTTTATTAAGGTTTTTATTGTTGTTTGGAGTGTAAGTGTTTTAATACACTTCTTTACATTGCTTTTATCAATGTCTATTCGTTCTACTTTATTTTTTCATTATCCTAGATGTTTGATGTTTATTTTGCATTTAAATATTGACAATTCTGGTTTTTGATTTAAATTTCATTAAAAAATAAATTCTTGACAAAGTATATTTTTTATGTTAGGTATATGTAAAAAAATAAATAATTTGAAACACACTGAAAGGAAGCAACAACTGCAACATCAACGACTCTATTATATGTAGTTGGTTGATTGAAGGGTTTGCTGCGGATTTGAAAAATGACATCTCCTTTACGTTATATATGACTATCATATTATAAATGTATGTATGTATTATAGAAACATACTACATACTTTGAAAATATAGTTCAAATTGTGTTTTTGGTTTTTTGTTTTTACACTTAAATGCAAAAAAGAAAAAATGCAGCAAATAGTTTTTATTTTAACAAGTCCTTTTAACTAAGTATTTCTTCAATCCTCTATTTTTAATGTTGTTTTGTTAAAGCTGTTGTTGTTATAGATGGTGAAAACACAACATAATTATTTTATTATTGTATTGTAAAAAAAGAACTTTTGTTAAGACACACTAACATAGCTCTACTTGTCAAGAGCAGTGTTAGTTTTAGTAGCAATAACGCATTCTTCGCCGCAAGACTTAAGGACTGTACACTGTAAATAGAGCAAAATTATATATATATATATATATCAGTTTGATTTCTCACTCTCTTAAATATATCTAAATAACTTACCAAAAGTTCTTTGCCGTTATCGAAATCGTTTCTCAAAGAAATGCCCAAATCACCCTCTGGTAATTTAAGATCTTCTCTGATGTCACCATTGTCAGACATCAAGGTCAAATAACCGTCATCACTGATGTCGGTTAGCTGGTAGTCTTCTCTCTTAACATGAGGTACGTCCATGTTGTGAGTAGATGGACAGATATCTTCATATCTAAAATTGTATGAAAAGAAATTTTTTTTTTCCTTTAGTACACGCCAAACAAAAAGGAAAATTCAAATAATTTAATAGTAACTAGTACAATACTTTTACTAGGAACTTGAAGTTATTTATTAATGGCATTTTTGTAAATTGTGTATAATAGACATTTGTTTGATTTTTTTAGATTAACCTTACTGTGTAGATATAAGAATAAATAACTAGTAAATACATAATAATATACTTTTTTGATTAAGGAAATAAAGTTTAAACAAAAAAAAAAACAAGTTCTATGTTTTTTCGTTTGTTTAAATTTATTCCTTTTTTGTGTAGAAATCTGCCAAACAAAAAAGGACTTTTATTAGAAAAATAGGGACGTGAGTCATACTTGTACAATATGTCCATCTAGTTATAAAAATTACTTTTACAAAAAATATAAAATTAACGTGATAATTTAGTGAGCAACGTTATTGATTCACTGACATTTTTTTTTTCAATTATGACTTTTATAATGCTTCTTCCACCTACCTATATACAATTTTAAAAATATAAGTTGTGTTGTAGCTTACTAGGTCAACACTTTCTTGTTGTACCTTTATTTAAGAAATTTGAATTGTTTGTACTTACTTTTTATTTGAAAAAATATCAATGCCAACCATGTGAACTTTAGCGTGACCGTGTTTGCCAGTTTTGGAAGTTGACATTTCAACTATCTTGCAGGGTCTACCCTTGAGCATAACGAAGCCGTTTTTGCGCAATGCGGAACATTGCATAGGATAAGTTTGAGAAGCACCAGAATCCCCGGTTTCGAAATGATGATCTTCGATTTCAGCCATTTTGTAAGTTCTTTTCAAGTTAAGACCCTATTAATGAGGAATATGTCTAAAACAAAAAATAAAACTGATATTAAGAAACAAAATGAAAATAGATAAATAAGTTAAATGAATTAAATATTTATTTTTATATTTATGCCACGCCTCAAGAAAACTGATATGCAAAGAATTTTTGACACTTATTGCTTTTTTGATAATTATAATCAACAAACACGGGTATAAAATAAAAAAATGTTTTTTAGAAGTACAACGAACATCCACAACTCCAATGCAATACAGATACAGAATTCTGTTTAAAACAGAAAAAAAGACTTAAATCAGACGGACAGACAGACAACGTCATACCCTCCTTTAAGAACTGTATGATAAAAAAATCCCAAATCTTTTTTACAAATTTTTTGCTTGCTTATATTTTCGATTTTTAAATATTTATGATTTTATAAAATTAAAAAACAAAACAAATATAAATCACTGTTAATTTTTTTCAATTCCAATTTATTCTTTTGTTTTTACGGTTGCCATAATTCGGCACAACTCACATGAAATATTTAAATTGAAAAAATTATGTATATTTGCAACAAATAATTTTTTGTTGCTTTTTTTTATAAAAAAAATTTACCGACCCGTATTTAAGCAGTTTAGTCGTTCACACTTTATACAACTGAATCATGCATGTTTGCGGAAAAAAAACAAAAAATCTGTCGCCGTATTGCGGCTCGGCTATAAAAAAAATGCTTTCTTTTGTACACGCATTTTTATTTTTGGCGATTTTTCTTTGCACTTTTTATTAATTTTCACCATTAAGCACATTTATTTTGTCTCATTTGACAAATATTTTTTAATTTTTACAATTTCACCTTCAATTTTCCGGTATTTTCTGTTTATTTTTTTAACCAATTTATATTAAATACTCACATGTGATTTTAAGGTTGTCGTAACCAAAAAAGAGGCGAAACAAAAAGACCCTGCTTTGAAAAAAATATATCCGTTTAAACATGAACAGAGATCAAGCATTAATACAAGCACATGTTTGTTTGCTACAACAGTGTTGTAATTTATGCGGTCAAAAGGGGTGCCAAGTTTATACAGTGTTGGCAACATTTAGGTTTTCGAACTTTTCGAACGCAGCATTTACACATGATAGTAAATTCTTAAAATTCACAATACTCTCACACTGCTTCACTAGCCCACTCACTTTTTTTACTTTCCACTGAGATTTCAATCATATTTTCGAGAAAGTAATTTTTTGAAGTTTTCAGAAAGTAAAATAAAAATTAGATATAAGATACACTGTTGCCTAATAACACAAGTTATACAAATTTTCCGGATTGTGGTAAAATAATATATGCAATCATTACTTATTTTTATATATAATAATTATTGGTTTCTTTGACCTTTTATAATAATATATGTTTAATAGTCTTAGTCCTTTTATGTGTAGCATCATCAGGATACACGTTTTTTATTATATATTAGTTTTTTGTTGGATTTGTGTCTTGATATTTGTTATTTTTTAAATAAATTTATAGTTTGATTAACAAAATTTAAAATAAGAACGAAATATTGATCAAATAATATAAAACAAAACAAAAAGATTTTTTATTATTAAAAGGACCTTAAGCTTAAAAAACTATTAAACATATTTTTAAATATATTTTCAAAAACATTTAAAATATTTGTTCTTCATATCCTTAAGAACACAATTGATGTCTTCTTAAAACAAAAAATTAATTAAAAATTAAGAAATATAATATCTTTCAACTATTGCCTCTTAAATTTATTTATGAAATATTTTTACTAACTTTAAAGGTAATAAAAAATTGAGTCAAATTTAGCTTATCTATGTATAATGTGTTCTTTCTTTTACTTTTACTTTCCTGTGTAAACGAACAAAAAGTTTTCGTGAAAGTGGTTTATTAAATTGAAATTTTTATTTATAAAACGTATATAGAAATTTCAAGAAAGTACACTTATGTGTAAATGTAGGGTACATGTGTAAATGTAGGGTACATGTACCTTATTTATTTTTGAAAACTAGTGAAATAATAGAAAATCTAGCGATCTTAATCAATTGTGTGTACGTAACGTTGCCATGGAGCTTAAAATTTCGTTTTATTTTATTTATGTATTATACTCTTCACACAGTAAAAAGGGTATATATAGGTTTGATATTCCTTGTGAAATGTCTACAATTTTCATTTGTAAAAGTAAAGTAAAGTATATATTTTCTGAAGGCGTATGAATAGAGGAGTCGATTAAGCTTTGTCAGTCTGTCCGTTTGGCCATCTGTCCGTGTGTTGGTTGAAAAAAACTTTTAGAAGCAACCACATGTTCCTCAGTTCTGTGTATGGTTATTATTGGATATTATATTACAAAAAAAAAAAAAAAATTATAAAAGTCTTCTTATAGTATAAACTGCATTGTACTGACTAATCATAATTTTTATAAATTTATTACTGAACAATCTTTTGCTGTAAAAGCTGCACGCTTGTGCAGTTTGTTGCCGAGAACTTTGCGTTTGTTTTTCATGTCACTTTTGACTTTTAAACATAAACTTCTTATATATTTCAATTCTATTTATAGTTGATACTGATAATATAGGGTTTCGTTTTGCTTGCCCAACAAAAAAATAGTGAATGCATGAGCTCAACCCATGATAAAGTGGTTAAATTAAGGTAAAACATACATGATTTTAACATTAACGTGTCATTGGAGAGCTTGTGCTTATATAAATATATTAATAAAATTCACTTCATTCTAATAAGTGCATATAACTCATGTATAGTAGATGAAAAGAAACCCATGTGTTAGGTGTTCTCATAGTTTGGTTATAATCATGTAATATAATTTTATTGGCCAAATAGCTCATGTATTACAAATAAATTATAAATAAATTACAGATTGATAGATATTACGGCTTATAGATTATGAGGTACAAACAAATATTTTATAGAAATCTAAAAACTGTTTGAAAAGATATTGTATTGTATTTTTCTGTTGCATTGCATTGGCATAATCATTTTTATAAAAAAGCTGTTTTCTTTTATAATATATATATGTGTATGTCGATTTTAGACAAAAAAAAACCGTAACATCAGAAGTTTAATACGAAGTGAGTTTTGCAACATTCCGTCTCATATAAAGCTATGATAATAATTAATTAATATATGTAAATTATTAGTAATTCGAACACTACAGTTAGATACGCAATGTAAATACAATCCTGTATAACTTTATTATCTTATTATCTCTAATAGCATGTTCACACGGACAGCAAATATCGAGGTTCGCGACCGAATCTTGATTAAATCTTCAAGATTCGCCATACAAAATTTTGAGAGCGAATCTACCTGGTTCATTTTGAATCTTGTTGCGAATCTCGAAGAATTTACTATCATCTCTAATTTTGATAACAAAAAATCGCTAATTTATCTGTACTGGCTATCAAAAACAAAAATAAACAAAGGAACAACAGAAAAAATATTGTGTGCAAAAAATCATTGTGGAAATAAAAAATATATGTTTAAACATACATACATACATATATGTATATTTAAATTAAAATGGATAAAAAAGAAATAGTGAAACTTTTTTTTAAAGTGTAGAAGAATGACTTCAATAAACCTCAGAAAAAACAAAAAGCCGCGTTAAATAATTGAAAAAAAAAAATAAAATAAATATGTCAAAGTGAAACAAGAACTATCGTCTGAACGGCAGGATTCGCATTCGAGATTCAGAGAGCGAACCACGAGATTCATATTGCCGTGTGAACATGGCATAATTTTCATCGAACCAATGCACACTGTCAATACACATTTATCAATGATATGTCGTCTCTAACAGCTCAAAGGTGCCTAATGTGTGTTTATATTATAAATAGTGGATAACACAGTAAAAAGTTTTTGTGAGAATGCGCGTCAAACGCTATGTAAAAAAAATAACAATCAGTAAACATTACTGTCAAAATCTATATATAAAAAATGTAAACAAAAATATGCCTCCACTAACTATATAACCTTTAAAAAATACATATTAAGTTTTTTGTTACTCATCGTTCCACTGTCCATCAAAAAAGAAACATTATTAGCGTACGTTCCCAGGACAAAAGATGTTATCAACAAGAATTAAAAACCATTAGTGATTTATTTGAGCTACCTAACAACGCGCACTCTATACGTCCAAATATTTCTTCGCTATTTACGTAAAAAAGAAAATTTTATATATATTTAATAAATAAAACAAACCACAACGTTGTCGTGCGTCATTTTCAATATAATTGGGGAAATTTGTTTATCCAAAAAAGCTTAAAGAAAAAAAGTGCAAATTGTAAAATGGTCTACATATCGATTATTGACACAGTCTGGATATCATTTGGTTTATTTATTGTATTTTTAATACTATTGTCAGCCATCAACAAGTCAATTGGTGTGCGACGTTTCTATGTACAACTTCTATTAAGGATATTTGAGGTAAATAACAGAATACAATAGGGTTTCAATTTCAGGAATTTTAGGGTAAAGTTTCATAAACATTTTGTAAGCTTTTTATTAAATATATGTACATAAAAGTTTTGAAAATACATTTAAGATATCTTTTCGGAAAAATTCTGTATTTAACAATGTCGGTGTGGGTACTTACATATTTAATTCTACTTAAATTTAGAAAATTTTTTAAATTAATAATTGTGCTTTTACACCCATATTTACAATCAATTTTTGAGTTATGTCAGTAAGTCTTTAAAATTGCTGAAGTTAACCTTTTTTATTAGAGTCGATTTTGCCAATTTTTGTTTGATTGCTGTTTTTTAATTTATTTTTTAAGTATGGACGTGTCAGCATAGAAATAGCCCACAAAGAGCGTCAGGGATCTGCGAAAAAAGAAGAATTAGAAGAATTAAAACAAAGACAGCTGCTCTTAGAATACGCCGAAGAGAGTGAAGCTGCTGATGCTAAGCAACAGCGATGTGATAAAACTAGTCTAACTATTACAGAACAATTGATTCAAGATGATGAAGACGCCGATGGAGACAAGACAGACAAAGTTATATCCGCCAACGGCAACACCTTAATAAACAGGGATAATGTATTGCAGCCTACATCAAATGATATTAATTACAATAAGGATAATATAAAGGAAAATATAAAAGATGTAAGTTTATGTATAAAAACCTTGTATCATTCTTCGTTCGTTTGCTCAAAAGTAATTTTAAAGTGCATCATTTTTGTAGTTAATTATTATTATTTTTTAATTCGAATAGGTATTGTTTTGTTTTAAATATTCCCTTTGCTTTTAGTAAATACTAATACTTTTTCGTCTCTTCGTAAAAACTGTTGCAAAAAAGAACTTACACTTAAGTAAAACTTTTGGATAGAATTTTTTCTAAATATTTTTTTGTATAGGTATGTACTATCAGGGTACACTTATACAGGTGGCGGTGCCAGCCCAGCTGACTATTTTTTTGTGTTCTGGAGTATGTCAAACTACATACTAAAAAATTATTTCTACTCCGGGAATTGTCAAACTTCATACATAAAAAAAGAGAGCCGAAAATCGCTCTCCTTTACGCTATCACCTTATGTATGTACTATAAAATGCAAAAAAAAAAAAAAAAAAAGGAAAGTAGCTTTAAACATTTTAATATTTAGATTTACTTTTTATGAAAAAGAAACAATTTAGGTAGGTATAATATATTATTTTAGATAACAAAATTCAGAACGAACGAACGGTATTTTTAGTAAAACATCTATAGCAGCACTAATTAAACGTATAGATTTATATAGATTTGCTTCTGCGTTTCAAATAGTTATTAATTTTAAGGTTAACGTGGTGAAGGCTCAAATCTATTCAAAATTCTTCGAACTGTGATATTATTTCATAAACTATTCACGGTAACATGACTAAAACCCCAAATGGAAATTTTCGAACTTGTAAACAATTGGCATCATATACATATATGTATGTATGTATGTATGTATGTATGTATGTATGTATGTATGTTTGTCAAATTTAATTTAATTTCACTCAGCCATATTTGCGTTATTTAGTTATAAATTCGCTTAGAAAGTATAAATAATACCACATTCATTTACTTACATTCAGCCGATTTTGCATGATTGAGTTACAAATATCCAAACATTCACATTTATTATATTAGTAGGACTATTAATTTGAAAATTTTAATTTAAAAATATGAAAGAAAAGTCAAAACTTACAACAAAAATAAATATATTTACAACAGCCGTTTTTGCTTAATTGAGTAACAAATATCCAAACATATTATTATATAATATAAAGGGTCCGCCAAATAACCTTTTTTTATTTTTTGAAAATGCTATAAAAAAAGTGTAGCTTCGGCTGTGTGGCACGTAGCGCCGTCCTGTTGAAACCAAATGTTGCCGATATCCTCCTCTTGTGACCAAAAATTTGATCAACATGGCCCGATAACGATCGGCATTGACTGCGGCCACTCCGCACCAAACAGTGACTCGTTTTGGGTGTATCGGCTTTTCAATGTATGCGTAAGGGTTTTTTGTGCCCCAAATGCGACAGTTTTGCTTGTTTACATACCTGCCAATATCAAAATGAGCTTCATCTGAAAAGATGTTTTTTTTGGCAAAATCGGCCAAAGTAATGTCGAAATATTTCCCAGCGTTGTTCAAGCGTATACACAACCATATTCGTTCAGCGGAAGGATTAAACTCATTATCTGACATGAGCTAAGTATTACCATTCACGAAATAAGCACTAGTTGAAAAAAAAACGTTAGATGGCGGACCCTTTACATATATAATAGAATTAACTAAATTTTGCACACCTTTGTTCGCTCTCATTTTTATACTTTTAAATGGTAATTTTAATAAATTTTCAAGCCGATAAAATGCGTACAAATATTGAAGATAATTGGGAAATTTTCGTTACATAATTTCAGCTTGTTAGTTTAATATATTGATCGATTTGCGAGGTCTGGTTTTTTTCCCTACAGAAAAGTATTAAAAAGACTTAGTTGGCAGAGGAATATATAATAGTATATAGTGATCATAATTACTCGGTATCATAAAACAAAAATATTAAAAAGAATAAGATTGCACAGGAATATTACTAGTATATTGTGATCATTATTGCTCGTATAACAAGTTTACACAATAAGTGTTCATGCCAATGTTTCCGGAATAACAAATTCCATTTTTAAGCTAAGCAATTATCCAAAAATTAAAGAAAGAAAAAAAAAATAAACAAAAACATAATTAAATATTTTTTAATGCTTAGTTACCTTGAAACTAACCAGGGCGTATTTATTTTTTAGGTAATCTTTATTTTTCAGCTGATTATTTTTAATTCATTTATTTTGAACTAAAAAAAATTCTCTTTCTTACCTCGCTTTTATATAATGACAAATTCAATATGTATATGAATAATAAAAAAATCTCCGAAATGCAATTACCTGTTGAATAAATATGCCTTGAAACTAACAGTATACAATATTTAGTTTTTTAATTCCACTCATGTTCGATAGTGTTTAAATAACTTCAGCTGTTAGTGTCTTTGTTATTAAAAATAATATATATATCTCAATATTTTCTACTTCAATTATAACCCATTCACATGCAGTCGCAGATAATTATGTATTTTTACATAAAAATTATACATCTGTAATTCAAATTTATATTAATATGTATTAAAATTTAATTTTCATATATTTTCTAATTTTAAAAAAAAAGTTAAAAGATGAAAATATAAATAATACTATGATTATTTTCTTCTAAATGATATTTATGCCACATCTTTCATTTGTTTGTAGGGTTTATTGAAAAATATTTACATATGTTTTTAAATTTATGAGTACACATTGACCTTTTCATAGTATCTTAGTATGTATGTATATAAAAGTATCAGCGGGCATTTTTTTTACTGTGTGACTGCGTTTTAGTTATTAAAAAAATTATACAAAAATGTTTAAAAATTTTTTTGGGGAGATAAACTAATGCGAGAGGTTCCATTCGTGAACTCCAATTTCGCCATAATTTTTTTTAGCATTTCGATAGGTATCAATGGCGGCTTGTCCCTGTATATAAATGACTTCACGTGTCTCTATGAAAATAGCCTAGTGGGTCAACTTCATTTTGAACAACAAAAGTCGGGAATCATCGCACGGAACCTTGCTCCATAGACGGTAACGTGCGATTTCCATCGTTCTTGAAGAAGTCGGGCCCAATAATGCCGCCGGCCAAAAAACCGCAACAAACAGCGCATTTTCGCATACGTTGTAGTGGATTAACGTCCAAAAAAGAAAAACAGGTGTGAAAGTTGGTCACAACAGCTTGAATAGCCTGTTCGGTGGGTCGATTATGACGACCAAAAAATGGACATAGATGACGAAACATATTTCCCACACAACTCGAATTTTGATAATCAAATTCAATGATTTGCAAGGGATATTCAGTTGTTAGTCCCCTGAAAAAATTTACACTGAAAATCCAAATAGCCAAAAATTTACCCTGTAAGTTTACACATAGATTTCCTTAACACTGAAATACATAAATAAATACATACATTCATATAAACATGCTGGGCCAATTCAAAGTAGACTCTCATATTGTACTATGCCATATAATTCATATTAATATGACTAGTGACTTTGAACACCTTTTGTTAACAAATTATGTATTTAATACAAGAAAGAAGACAAAGAGATGACGCTGTTAAAAGTTGTATGTATACAGGAAAGAAGAAAATAGAAAATATTCTCTCTGAGAGGTGAGAAGCGAAGAAATTCTCTCTGAGAGACAGTATGGTTAAAAGTATAACATAAACAATTTCTTATACATAGGAAACAAATGTGTAAAGTCTTATTATTTTCTTTGTATGGAAATTACTAACAAAAATTTTATGCGTGCATAAAATAATATGAAATAGTACAAATATGACTGATATGCAACCACTTTGAATTGGCCCGCTATATTTATTATATTTTCAATAACATTTTTTTTTTAATAATAAATTAAGACCTACTAATATTAAAAGGTTTTATGTGAAATAAGTTAAAAACATCTTTTTACAATTACATTACAATTTTAGTGCTGAATCAAGTTGGCAAAAATACTTTACTTTTAATTAATTAAATATTAATAAAAAATTAACTTTAATTAATTAAATACATACATCTGCATTTATCTGATAAACACTAAATACAGCTTAGAGAACATTCGAGATGAAAGGATCTACTGCCAAAAACTAAGTTGTACCTTAGATTTTAAAGTTCATCCTCTTGTCGCCTTCAAATATTTTCATTAAATATCGCTTTTTGTCGTGGTCGTGTAGGTTTTGTTTTATATCATGATAAGTTAAATGTACAACAAAAATAATGGTAGTATATTATTATTATTACTATTATTGTTATTCTATCACATTTTATTGTGTACATAACTATTCTTTTGACCATTGATCGCTATTAAAAAATAAACCAATACAAAAAAAATTTTAAATAAAACGTTCCCCTATAAAGAGCGATAAGTAAAATAGAACCATACCCACATATTATTGTTCAGAATTTCGGTTCAATTTCAATTAGATTATTTTTTTTTTATCAATTTGTGATAGATGTTTTAGCATTTTCATTGTATAAACACGAAAAAAAAAATTCTCATAAATATTTTTTGTGTACCCACCACCACCACCAGTAAAAATGCAGGAGGGTTTATGATTATAATCTACATATGCATACATATGATAAGATTTTTAATGGCTTTTTTTAAATGGCAACTTTGATTTTCCAAACAGTCAATCGTCGTTTCAATTTGACAAACAATGTATTTCGCTAATTATAATAATATGTATTTACATAAATGGTGTATGCTTTTAAAATTGCAGCTGGAACGAACTTAAATTCCTTTTTATACCCTTCACATGAGAGTGCAAAGGGGTATATACATATAAGTTTGTTATTCTGTTTGTAATTTCTACAATATTCATTTGCGACCCTATATTGTATATAAATTCTAAATTTTTTTAGATAGAGAAATTGATTTGATAAGTCCGTCTGTCAGTGTGTATGGTAAAATCAACTTTTAGAAGCCCGCACGTACACGTCAGACCTATATATGGTATTAACTTATTATAAAATATACTTTGAAAACTTTTGCTATTAAAAATAAGTTATGTGAACACATTATGAGCTGAGAAATGAGTAAAAGAACACGATGCCTCTGTTTTTAACTCAAAAAATTTTGCAGTTTCTATGGAACTTCTTGAAAAGTTTTTTATGTACATAAAGTATGACCATTTCGTAACTTTTACGTAAAATCAAGGCTTAATAGGTCAATTACCGACAAAGATATCGGCAAACAAAATTTATAGGTAAAAAATGTCAATTAAAAGTTAAGGTTATCAATTTCCTTAACAAGTTGCACCGAATAATGGTTTTAAAACTATTAGTACTGATTAGTAACAAAATTGCCATATAAATTACTGAGTTTTGAATTTTTACAATAGTTTTGAACTTGAACGATATTAAATTTGTTGTTAGTTCGAATTAATAGTTTATTGTTGTTCTTTTATATTTCCCCATCTCTCATGTCCGTATATTCATTTCTTTTACTAAGGTTCTATTTTTCTATTTCCTCTTGAAAATGAGATATACCGTGATAAGAAGTACTATGTTCACATAGTATTATGGTACCTCAGAAAAAAATTTGAACCTTTCGAGTTAAGGATGACAGACAGAAAGTAGATAAACAAGTAAGAGCACTATATTCGGCTGTGCCGAATCTTTTATACCCACCACCAATTTTGTGTACATTTAGAGCACAATATTTATTATTTTGTTACTCATTATGGAATAATCTCTTTATAATAAAATATGTATCACTTTTTTTGTAGAGGGTGGTTAAATTTTAAGGGCCCATGTTGAAGGTGAACTACACCTAGTCTTTAAATTTGTTTTTTGTGCATTTCATTTGACATTTCTCAATCACAATCTTACTCAATTTGATCCGTGGAAAGATACGCAAATGAGCAACGCTTTAAAGTTATTCAGGTTTTTTATAAAAATGGGCGTTCAAATCAAAATGCATTTTGTGCACTTCGTAATTCTTTTGATCAACATAATCGTTCAAATTCGTCCACAATCGGGAGAATGTAAAAAATATTTAAATTTCTGCAAAAAAGGTCTGTATAAAATGTTAGAAAATTTGTGAATGCCTTCTTAGTTCGTTCGTTCGTCATACCTTTAAATTTGGCGGTTTTATGAGCTTTTAAATTTCATTAACGGTAGATAACGTGAAAAGTGGGCGTTAAAGTAGGCGTGTCAGAGTTATTTTTGCGAATGAGTACAACTTAGGTGTTTCAATATAGCCCTTTATTATTCCAAAATCTTTATTAATAGAGAAATTATATGAATTTTAGGTAAAACGTTATATGGGAGGTGGGCGTAAAAGTGGGCGTGGCACATTGATTTTCCGTTACAAAAAAGCGTCTCACCAAAAAGCAAAGTGTGAAAAATTTCAGGGTCGTACATCCAATTTTGTTGCTTTTATGACGTTTTTGTTTTTAAATATACCGAAAAATACACTGTGCAGTATAAATTGTTGTACATTTTGATAGATAACTCCTCTCCTAATGCATAGATTTAGATAATTTTCGGGAAAAAATATTGCTTTTGCTCAGGAAATATATATTCGAAGTTTCATGAGTCTACGTTAATGCGTTTGGACACAATTCCATTTTATTCGATGTTCGTAGGACACGGTTTTTTTGACCTACCCTTGCTTTTCGAGCTATAACTCTGTTCCTAATATTCCGATTTAGCCCATTTTAAATACCAAACAAACCTTGTCTATAAGAAAGATCCTGGCAAAATTTGAGCCCCTAGCTTTTTCGGTGCGACCTCTATCGTGCTTTCAACAGACGGACAGACGGACGGACATAGCTAGATCGTCATCAAATCAAACCCTGATTCAGAATATATATACTTTATGGGGTCTAAAATGGATATTTCGATGTGTTACAAACGGAATGACAAAATGAATATACCCCCACCATTTTTTTAGGTGGCGGGTATAAAAAGGATGTAGTTAAGTAGAGAATGGCAATGCAAAATTTATCAACCTCGACCAAATTGTTATACAAGTTGTAAACCGAAATATAGGCTCTATATTCTAAATCGTTGACTATACAACGCTATCAAAATTTGCAAAAAATATATGTCATGTTCAGGCATGAAATCTTTTTAGAAATAAAGATATAGATATTATTATACAAATAGTAGAAAATAATGTATTTGTTTTATTAGAACATTCATCTTTTATTAAAACTTATGTAGGTACCAGTGATCGGCTTTGAGTCGTTTTTTCAATATTCATAGTGAGTCATAAAATTTAATTATAAGTGCGTATAAATCATTGAAATTTAACTGAGCTGACGTACACATACCCACAACAACGTTGATTTATAAGTACAACACACAATGAACATAAGTACTACGTCGTACTTATATTTATAGCGTCCTATATTTATATGGGCTCCACGAAAAGCCCCCCAATGAAATAACGCCCAGGAAACAATCCCCAATGAAGTAAACCCCAAAAAATTGGAAATAACACCCAAAAACAGTGAATGAAATAACATCCAAAAATAAATGAAATAAACCCCAAAGCGAACACGAAACAACCCCCAATATTTGGGAGTTATTTCATATGAAATAACTCCCAATGATGAAAATGAAATAACCCCCAATGAAATAAACCCCATCAGCAACAAAAATGAAATTATGCCCAAAATTCATAAAAGAGTCAGATTCATTAAGGATTTCATGAAGTCAATATGGACCAACAGCAAAATCGCAAAGTTATTGATATAAATTGTGTGGAGGCCCGCATGCGTCTTCTTCATAATAAGGATATATGCAACTTCGAAAGTGTGCCATCATTTAATTTCAATTTTTTTTTTGGTGAAAGAACATACAAAGCTGGTTTAATAGTGACTACTTTTGGTTTTGTAAATGAACTAAGTCCAGTGCAGTAAATTTCCCTTATACGATGGAAGCAATATCAGATCAGCCACCAACGAGCTATCCTAAAACTTTACGAATGGCTTAAAAATCCGACTCATGGGAGACGTTATTATAGTTACAATATTGTAAAGAAGGCAGTAATTTTCTGTAATGGAGATGTGAGGAAGTATGGACAAAGAATTGTTTAATATTTCCAATATATTTATTTTTGAAACCCAACTACCAAAAAATTATTTTCATGTACATACATAAATAATAAACTTAATACATTATACGTAAGAAATGGTAAAAAAACAAAATGGTTGCTCATGAAATCAAAATGGAGAAAATATACGTTGTATGTACAAATGCTGCCAGTTGGTTACACTTTATTATTATGGGCCTCCTTACTGCTTGGCAAAAGTGGAACCAACAACCGATTACTTTTGATTTAGGGAAAACAATCATTATTGCCGTCCGTAGACTTATTTCGTAGTCTGTCACGAAGGTCGCACCATCCAAATCCAGAACGTTATCATTTATGTATTTAAAAAGATATTGTAATATATTCACTGGCTAAAAGTTTTCTTGTAAAAGCCCTATTTTTATATAATTTATTTAAAAGCACCCCCCAAAACCAGAAGCTTTAAAAATGAAAGAATCCCCGAATACAAAATGAAATATTACCCAAATTATACACGCTATGAAACAAGCCCCGAATTTAAAAATTTGTTGGGTGTTATTTCATTGGAGATTATTTCATAATTTGAAAACCCCAAATGAGAAATGAAATAATTTCCAAAAAAAATGAAAGACGGCCCAAAAAAATTGGGAGTTATTTCATATGAAATAACACCCAAAAATGTATGAAAAAAATTTGGGGAATATTTCATTTTTCGTTTGGGCGTTATTTCATTGGGGGGCTTTTCGTGGAGCCTTTATATGATTTGCAAGACTACTCACGTTGATTCATATTTTTAAGAAACTACTCATATTCATAGAATGATGCAAGTTGACTCAACAACAAAAACATTAACAGCTTTCATTTGTATGAAGAATAAACAATGTTGCCAGGTCGGAGAGTGCAAGATATTTTTTGGCCGCCAGAAAATTTGCAATTTTACAATGTGTAATACACAGTTTTTGCAAGTATCACTACTTAATTTTTCAATAAATACAACTGATTATTACCTTTAAGCTAAGTTTTGGTTGGCTTCTATAATAAGAGGTAAACAATAACAGTTATTTTGTGTTTTATATTTTCATGTTTAAATTTTTTGCAGCAAATTAAAAAACTGCGTTCTTAGGTGCTCACTTAAATTTGAAAGACAATACGCAAAAACAAAATCTCTTAAACAGACATCAAAGCAAGCACTTTAGTTTTGCTTGTTGTTTTTGTATCATTTTGTTAAATTTAAATTGTCTAGTTTTTCTTAACAATCCACAATTATTATGGTGAGTGTTAAATTGTTATTTGGCATGCCTAGTTAAAACACACAACTTCATAATGAGTACTCGAGGCATGAACGACAATAGAAATCAACTGAGTCATACGTGTTGATGAATATGAGTACTGTAAGTACCTTTCATTTAAAAGTGCGTATAAGTAGTAAGACTTTTCAATAAGTTTGAATGCGTATAAATCAACGAAATAATGAATTCAAGGTGACTTACTTCATTAGTATTCGTTGTAGATTTTTGGTAGGTACTTTCGCTACTGTCATTTTCTTTAATTGATAGGTATGAAATTGTTTTATTAAATGATACTAGATAAACAAAATATGTAATTGATTAGATAATTAAAATAAAAATAAAAAAAACAGTTGTTAGGCACAAATTTTCATTTTTTCATAATTTAATAATAACTAATAGCAAAAAGTTTAAAAATGTTAATGCATTTTTCTACTTTTGATTAATATTGTCTAATTTTTCTTTTATGCCTATACCTACCTTTTATATTCTCTTTAATGCTTGTTTATACTGTTTTAACTCTTTTGGTATAATGTCTGGATATTTTTGTTGATTGGTTACTACTTTCGGGATACTTTCTTTCTTTCTTTCGGCTGGGGAGCCAATTGTTGAAATAATAAAAATTGTTTTATATTTAAGAATATTCTTTGTAATATAGTTTTTTTTTTGGCCTTTGGGGGCTTTTTATATTACTTTTGTTGAAAATAAAATAAGTTAATGATTTCTTAACACATGTAAATTAATCGAAATATTTACTTTATTATTTTTTTTTAGGAAAATATAAGTTTTCATTTTGAAGGATGTCTGGACTACATTAAGGCTGGCGTAGAGGCTATAATTGAAGATGAAGTAACATCACGTTTTGAGGCTGAACAATTAAAAAGTTGGAATTTATTGACGCGCACAAATCGTCAATATGAATATATTAATTGGAAAATAACCCTTATCTGGGTAGTTGGTTTTATAGTGCGCTATACAATACTAATGCCATTACGTGTATTAGTATGTTTTATAGGTGTAAGTATGACAAGGTTCAAAGGTAACATCTTTATGAAACAAACAAGTTAAAATAATAGATTATCGAAAAAGAAATTGGATGAATTGGCCCGCCTTAAAATATCGAACTTCATCAATCATTATTAAATGCCCTATCTTTTTCCTATTAGGTAATCTTTGCTGTAATTTCAAATAGTTTGGTGTCCTTGATACCGTTTAAGCTATTGCGCCGATTTTTCGCTGATATAGTTTTTAAATTAACATTTCGTTTGATTATCTGCTCTTTGTCGGCAGTTATTCATTTTCATAAAACTGAATATAAACCAAAGGCTACTGGCTTTTGTGTGGCCAATCATACATCACCTCTAGATGTGGCCATCCTATCAACAGATTGTACATTTTCTTTGGTGAGAATCTTTGGGTTATAATTTTACTTTTTATTTTAACCCATATGTTGCTTGCTCGATTTTAATGTTAAACTTCATACTAATGCCTAAAGTAAGTGAGCACTTTGCTGCTTTAATTATACATACATACGTAAGTTTTACATATTTGTATGGAATATTTTTTTAATAAACATTGATTTCGTCCCTACCATAAGGTTTTTAACATTTTCCAATTTATGAATGCTGTCTTGTTTGCTCCAAAAACTCTAATATTTTAACTCTAAATGTATGTTGTATCTACTTATGTTTTGTGTGTGTCTGTCCTATCATCTTATGTGCTTTATTTTATATTTTTTGTTGTGTTTCCATGTCTCGCTCGCTCTCTTTCTGTCTTCATGCTGTTATTAACATTAGGTAGTATGGCTTACTGTTTGTACGGCTGTTGTTGGCTACATGCCCGATGGGGAACGTAAACGTCATGTGGTTAATAATATACTAAGGCACTGCTTTTCAGTGCTCTCTAGTGCCATTTCGGCCGTTATCAATTATCATAATGAAGAAAATCGTCCCACGACGGGGATTTGTGTGGCCAATCACACCAGTCCTATCGATGTGCTGGTGCTTATGTGCGACATCACATATTCGTTGGTAAGTAATTCTGGATATGTTGTTATTGCATGCTGCGAATTTATTTGTGTTCATCAATTTGTATTTTTTGTTTGTTCTGCAAACTCCTTTATGGGTTAATACATTAGAAGCTTGGAAATTTAATGTTCTTTTTTAGAAAGTTGTAAAAGTAAAAATTAATTGCTCAATTCACAACCTGTTGTATGAGTCGTAGGTTGTAAGAAAGTCTTATCTCCATATTGAAGAAAAGCGGCGATAGTACTTACTTTTCTAGCTATAACGTATTTATACGACATTCTATAAACATAAGAAGAATTGTTGTAAGTGTTGTATACAAAACTAATGTAGAAATTATTAACAAAATATGTACAACTACTACGACGTACAATACCTACGACAGCATGTGTTTAGTTATGGTCCATAAATATTTAAAGTAAATTAACATTCTGAAATTTAGTATAAAAAATTTTAAAATTTTTTAATTGGTTTGAAAATAATTTTTCAAGTTGTGTTTTAATCAATTTTCATTGAACTTAAAACATGTTTAATTATCTTTTAAAACTGTTTAATTATGTTATCTGCAACAAAATATTGCATTCTGTTTAATTACTTATATCATTCAAAACTATTTTTCTAAGTATCTAAAATATTAACTTTTTTTGTATCATGATTAAAAAAAATTAAAAATGTAAAATTTATATTAGAATAATTTAAATTTTTTTATAAAACGTATTAAAACCACTTAAAAACTAAAAAAAAAAAAAATAGAATAGCTGCATAGTTAGAAAAAAAAACAAGCATAATTTTTATAATGCACTTTCTCAAAAACATTAAATTCTATTTAAACAATCTTAAATTTTAAATGCAATGCAATTTTTAAACACGTGTAGATTGGCCAACGTCATGGAGGTTTCCTAGGAATTTTGCAAAGAGCATTAGCCAGAGCCTCACCACATATTTGGTTTGAAAGAGGTGAAGCCAAGGATAGACATGCTGTAGCAGAACGTTTGAAACAGCACGTTTCAGATCCCAACAACCCGCCGATACTTATCTTCCCCGAGGGAACATGTATCAATAACACTTCCGTGATGCAGTTCAAAAAAGGCAGTTTCGAAGTAGGAGGCGTTATATATCCGGTAGCTATAAAGTAAGTAGTTAACAAAATTAACAATGCATATAATACATTTACGTTATGTATGTTAAAATAGATATGATCCACGTTTTGGTGACGCCTTCTGGAATAGTTCCAAATACTCTATGCTTCAATATCTGTATATGATGATGACATCATGGGCGATTGTCTGTGATGTTTGGTATTTACCGCCTATGTATCGTCAACAGGGAGAATCTGCCATTGATTTTGCAAATCGTGTTAAAAGTGTAATTGCCAAACAAGGTGGCTTGGTCGATTTAGTATGGGACGGCCAACTGAAACGTATGAAACCCAAAAAAGAATGGAAAGAAATGCAGCAAGTAGAGTTCATAAAACGTCTTAAAGGGGACTAAGTATTTGAGACTCTTTATTTAGCATCACAATTCCATGGTATTTCTTACCAAACCGAAAAAATCCTGTAAAAAACCAATCCATAATTCAACCAATTATGTATAACAATTTGTAATTTATTTTAATTTTATAACGTATATATAATTTTTTTTTGGATTAATCATTTACTTAAGTGGAACTAAAATAAAGGAAAATTAATTTTTGAATAACAGAGAAATCAATTTTTTATAAATTGAAGAAACAAATTAAATCAAAATAATGTTTTCATTTGTTTACAAGCTGAATCTGAATCACATTGCAGATTTCAGCATAAATAGATATCTACATATCTATATATTTACTAATAAATAAGTTGATTGTAGCGTCAGAAAGAAAATCATTAAATAAATAAAAATCAATCATCGTTCTATGAAAATGTAAAATAAAAAGTTTTTGTTAGTCATACCTATCTTATGGTGCCACCACAGCCTTTGCGGCATTTATTTCTATACCAATTGAAATTTTTTCCAAACTCCGTATCAGAAAAATACTTCCTTTTTAATCCCTTTTTTTGGAAAATTTAGAAATAGAATAGATATATAATTAATTGATGTAGATGCGCTACAAGTTTTGCAATAAAAATGAATGACTTTGGAAAATACTTAGTATGTAAAGAATAACGTAAATTAATGCCTTAGTTTTTAGATAGAATTAATTCAATGTACAATTAATGAATGGGACAAATAAAACTTGAACTTGATCCAAATTCCGTATCGATTAGAATATGGTCATAGGATAAACAAAAATCCCATAGGTGGAGTGGTAGTGAAATTATCTACAAATTATATTCTACTTATATGTAAAAAAATACATTTTTAATCGGGGATCCTCTAGGTGGCGTTGTAGTCGAAACATTTAAATCGCATTTGTACAAGAACTACTGGGTATCAATGTTATGTGAAATATATTAAAAATTTTTGTGTTACTGTACAAAAACTTTTTTACGCTGGGCCTCAATTCTCATTGCGTAAAACAGTGAAATAAATGCAGCAAAAGCTGTGGTGGCCCTATATGATAGGTATGTATATATACTTTTCACTACATCGAGTAAACACAACAGCGATGATGCAACGATCACATTACCAGATAATACTAAGAATTAAACAAATAAATACGTTTTTTTTAAACAGATTGTGTAAATTTTGTAAGAAACAATTTACATAAAGCAAAAAAATTGGAAATGATTTAAATAAGCAAACAATACATATGTATGTACCCAGCTTAAACCCAACAACCAAATGTCATAAAAAATATATTTTTGTCAGAAAAGCTCAATCGTAAAACGAATAATTTACGAAAAATTAGTTCGTAAAAACATTTATATCCTATAAATATTATCAATAAACTTAAAAAGCAAGTAAAAACTCCATATTCAGCCGTACGTAAGTATAGTCATCACATTGTAGCCCAGCTTAAATTCAATGATCTATGCAATTTTGCTGTATTATTCAGCCTTATTGTCATTGGCGTTGTCGTATTTTTTGGTACCGTGTAATATTTACGACAATGTAAAATGAATGAGACCTTGTCGTATTTCTGTCGTTTTCGACACAAAATCGACACGACAACGCCAATGACAATAAGGCCGATTGTATTTTCGACGCCATCTTTAATTTTAATTTTTACATAGCCGTATTCTACTAGTCAAGCCCTCAGTTGATACTCATATTGATGTGTTAGGAAAACATTATCCGCCATTTTTTAGGACGCCATGTTGGATTTTAACTTTGGCATATTTTACCGTATTTTTCTGCTCAATCACTTTCATTTAATACCCATATTGTGAGAAAAGTCGTAATTACTATTTTTGATCCATATGTCCTATATTCTGCTAGTTAAGCTCTTTCTTTTGATATCCATATCGTTCCTCCCAGAAGTTAAAAAAAATTAATTTTCGTTTTTAAATTTTATATTTTTGTGCTTCTATCTTAATTAGTTTCAAACCAATTTATCAGATTTTCTCACAAGTAATTTTCGAGACTACGGTTTGTATTCTGCTGTCTTTTCATTGAAATATGAAAAAAATATATATGTACCTATACTTTTAAAAATTATTTTTGCCTATAACTTTGTCGGTTAGTAACCGATTTATCCAAAAATTTTAAGAATATCCCTAATACCAAAAATTTTGATTTCGTGGTAAAAATATGGAAAAACAGAAGACGTCGGGTTTTAATTTTTATATCTCATAAAGTTATGGGGCGAACAGGATTTTATAGCTATTCATTACCGGATATTTGTTAAAGATTGATACCACATACAGATCTGAGTAACATGTGGTTCTTATAAAAATTGAATTCAACTAATACAGGGGCAGGCGGACTTGGTTATAAGTTTTCAGAAAATATGTATGTATGTATATACTCTATGGAGTCGGAAAAGAATATTGTAGAAATTACAAAGGAAATGACAAAGCTATATATACTATTGGAACCATATATGAAGGTTAAAATAAAACAAGTAAGAGCGCTATATTCGGCCGTGCCGAATCTTATATACCCTTCACAACGTGTAGTCATGCAATAACAGTAGTTTGTATCACCATTCATCTCATATAAAATACGTACATACATATAAAAAATATACATATATAAAAAACAACCCATTGTAAAATTATAAATTTACGTATGTATGTTAAAAAAAAAATAAAAAAAAAAAAATTTAAAAAAAAATTAAAAAAAAAAATTAAAAAAAAAATTAAAAAAAAAAAATTTTAAAAAAATAATTAAAATATATATAATTAATATAAAACAAAAAAAAAATAAAATTAAAAAAAAAAATAATAAAAATATAAATAATATATTAAATAAAAAATAAAAAAAAAATAAAAAAAAAATTTAAAAAAAAATTTTTTTTTTTGGCTCAGCTGGGATTCGATTCCACGTTTACTTTAGCCAATATACAAGTTTGTATGTATGTATGTTGTTGTTGTAATGTTGTTTTTGTGAAAAAAAAATCGAGGTGGTCGTGGGTTTTTGCTCATATCTCAGTTGTTTATGTACCGATGTTTCTGATTTTCAATATATATACTCCCGAATATTTCTGATATTTTAATACCTCACCCGGGTCCAAGCGATGTCGGGGGGCTTCAAAAAGTTGATTTCAACATACACACGGACAGACGGTCAGACGGACAGACTGACAGAGCTTAATCGACTTCCCTATTCATAAGCTTTCAGAAAATATATACTTTATGGGGTCGGAAATGAAAATTGTAGAAATTTCACACGGAATGACAAACCTATATATACCCTTTTTCATTGTGTGAAGGGTATAAAAATAGATTAATCTACGTAAGTTAAAATAATTGATTAATAAATAAAAAAAATTGCATATTGAACTTTAATTTTCTAGCTCTGTCTGCCTTTGTTTTGAGCTGATTTTTATTCAAAATATAGTTTACGATCACTGTTTTCATAAATAAATTTCCCAGAAATGCTACCAAATCACATAAAAAATAATCATAAACACTTCACGTCAGATGTCGCTGCTGAGATCTACCTTATCTTACAACTCTGTGGGGTTATCATTCTATAGTGAATGGCTTAAACTAATAAGAAACAAAAGTATGCGTACAATTTTGTATTGAGAAAAAAAAGAAAAAATATAATTTTTTTTATAATTTTCTTTTAAATTTTTTTTGTAAAAAATTAATAATATTAAATAAGTATAAAAAACGTGTTAATAATGTCACATCAACCTACGGCAACAGATTTTGACAAATTTACAACATTTAAAATAACAGGACAAAGTGTGAAACGAGCATCCAATGAAAGCCACGATGATGAAAGTAAAAGGCTGAAATTAGAAAAGAGTGGGAGTATTTCAACAAATATTGCAGGTGCAGCGAATCCTAGTACACATCAGGGAACACATCTAATTACTAGTAACAATCTTGTGGTAGCTGCTGCGAATGAATTAAATAGCAAAAAATTGATAAAGTCAAGAATGAAATTGAACGAAACAAGCGCATCGACGACGACAACATCAACGGCGTCATCCTCAGCTGCAGCGACAACAGCAGGTTATTCATTAATAGTCGAAGACGCCACTGCTTCAGGCATTATGAGTGAAGAAAGCTGTGAATCCGCGGGTAAAACCTTTACGACAACCTCAGCCGGGGACGAATTAATGTTTATACGAAAACATGTTAGCAACAAAGGTGAATCTACTGTGACAAATTTAAATAATGAGGGTAGTATGGAGGAGCGCATTATTCATATAGAGGGAGATCCAGGTGGCAATTCAGCTACTTCCTACATAACTGCCATGAGCACCAAGCCACCTCCAAAACGTTTACAAATTGGAATGGCAGAGGCCAAAAAGTCTTTGGGCGATAGCATTGATTTGAAATTAATAACCACTAGTGAAGGACAAGGTGGAAATAAAATCTCCGTGATGACGGGTGATAAAAAACCAGAACAAATTCTTATCTCTGCTTCTAATACAACCATAAATCCTCAAAACACTTTTACCTACAGTCGGGTATGCTCCGTTAGCAATGTCCCTGGACAAACAGGGGAAAACACTGTTAATATAAAGAGTTTACAAGGTGCGGTAAAAAATCAGTCTTTAATGGTTTCATCTAAGAAGCTATTACCTGAGGTAACTCAAACGACTGCCAAAGTTTCTATAGGCAATACAACCATATCAGTGCCTTTATTAAAGCCTTTGAGCTCCACCCAGATAATACAAACTGGTAATTCCAACACTGGTCAAGCAGGTACTGTGGAGGGAGCAAAAAGTGTAATTCATACCATACAGACTGGTGGCAATCCTTCCTCACAAACACAATTGAGTAAAATACTTAATATAAAGAGGGGTCAAAAGGTCACACAACCCACATATGTGTCTTTTTCGCAATTGCAAATAAAACCAGTCTCCTCGGCCAAAATTGTTCAAGCTAAAGTTGTGAGTAAAAAAATACCACTGCAAATTCAGGCTGTACAGACCAATAAGTCGACGTTGCTACAACAAACTTCTGGTGTAGTAACTATCACATCCACCAAACCGGATCCACATAATCTACAACAACAAACTATACAGGGTCATATACTGCCTTCCCAAAAGAAACAACAATTAAGTTTTGTCAAAGAGATTCCTACGGGCGCCATTATAAAAACAACGACAACCGCTAACATAGAAGACCCGTCAGGGTCATTTTCTACAAATGTTAGCAACAACGTAACTGGCGAACAAAGCACGTCCAAACTTCAGGGAGATGCGAGCATTAAAATATTAGAGAAGTCATCGCAACTGATAAAGACCAACACAGGAGGAGAAACTTCTACCACCTCTTCAATTATAACCACTGAATACTTGCCGCCAAGTGTTAAAGTTGTACATACTTCGGGAACACAACAACAACAACAACACATAAATGCCTCAAACATACGCACAACATTGGGCACACAAATGGATAACCTTGATCAGGGCAACCCCTCAATTCATCAGCCCCCGCAACAACAGCAGAGAATTAATATTTGCCCCACTATAAGTATAGTTAGGCAAAACTCTCCCCAACTTGTTACCACCTCTGGAAATCTTTCTACCGTATCCTTGAGTATGGCTGATGCTGTAAGCGGACAACAAAAACTTATTTTAACTAAATCACAATTTGCAAATGTTAGTGCGGCAAGTGTTAACGCCTCTATGGCCAATACCATTTCAACGAATTTTCCTCGTAACATTTCTTTAATGTTGGCTAAAAGTTCTATTGGCCAGCAAGTGTTCACAACCTCTGGTTCTAAGAACACACTATGTGTTACAACAGCAGCAGGCAATAATAAAATTAGCAGTGGCAAACGTCTCAATCTTAATATTCAACCAAATGTAGTGAACTCTACAGCTTCAACAGCTTCTGCAGCTGCTTCTAATATACAAAATGAAACAGATTCGTCCAGTGGTATTTCAACTAATGATTCCACAGGAGGCAATGAACCCAACAACTCGATTGTTCAGCAACATGCGCAACAGCAACAAACTGCCCATATCACGCAAAATCGTAAAATAATACAGGTTTTGCCTGGTTTATACAGCAGTAGTGATGGCAGTTATGTGAAAATTACGAAGACGAAGCCACCAGTTCAACAGACAGATGAAGAGGAAAAGAAAAAAGTAGAAATTTTAGAACAACAACAAAAACACCAACAGCAACCACAAGTTTCTCAAAATCAACAGAATCAAACTCAGCAGCAACAGCAGCAAACTCAACATATACATTTGCAAATACAACAACAAAATCATGTTTCACAACAGCAACAAAATCATGTTCCACAACAACAACAGCAGCAACAAATTCATATGCAGGTACAACAGCAGCAACAGCAACAGCAAAACCATCCTCAGCAAATAAACATACAACAAATACAAAATGCTCAACATCAGAGACAACAACAAATACAACAACACCGACAACAGTTATTTCAAAAGTTGCAAAAACAACAGCATCAACAGCAGCTTTTATTAAATCAACAGCAACAACAACAGCAGCAGCAGCAGCAGCAGCAGCAGCATCATCTACAAACACATGAATCCATCAATAGTTCTAATAAAACATCTACAACATCTAACGAAATTCAAACAACGGATTCAGTTGCAACTACTACTGCGGCAACAACATCGAAATTTTCATCACAATACAGCCAACCAAATACCACTGTAATGAATACAAACTCCAGCATTGATTCAACACCTACACTGCAGCAACAACACAGCATAAATCTGCCGAAAGCAGAGGAAAGCAATAATGTTCTGCTAAAACAACTATTGCAGAATTCCAATACCACTCCCAATAATCAAAGTCAAAGTAGTAACAACAATTCCCGTTCTGGTAGTGGCGGCGGTGCACCTTCTTCCTCGGTCTCTTCATCAAGTACCACAGTTTTACCTGCGCGAAAGGTAATCAATGTACGTGCACCCAGTTTGGGCTTAGTTAGCTCCTTAGAAGCCCAATTGGCGAGACCTGTTATACCGCCAGTACCTGCTAGTGAATCATCTACAGCACCGGTGTCTGTTTCACAAACCCCACCCACCAATACATCACAAACATTAAAATTCATAAACGAAAGTATAAAAGTGTCCAATCAACAACAACAAGCGTCACCGGCAGCAACACCGACACCACCTCACGCTTCAACAAATGTGCCTGCTAGTAGTACAAGCAATATTAGTAGTAGTAGCAGCAGTGCGAGTTCAAATGCCCCCTCTTTAATTATTTCGACAACAAAATCTAATTTAACTCAGCATGCTGACAAACCAAAACTTTCATCGTCAACACTTATATCAAAAGAAACTTCATTTGTTTCTAAACCACCACAAACTCTACCGCAGCAATCACAGCTAACACCGACAACACATTCTTTAAATAAAGAGCATTCTGAACATAACATTGAAATATTTTCTCTGCAGCAATCGTTAAATTCAGGAGATTCCTTAATTAAAACAGAACAACAAAAACCACAAACAGAATCTTTATCGTCTTCATTATCCTCATCAATCAGTAGCAATAGTATTAGCAGTAGCCAACAGACATTCAAGCAATTTTTACAATCGAATACTACCAATCAAAATCAAGCAACAAGTTTAACAACAAAAATCACGAAATATGTACAAGATGTTAAGAAGGCAGCTGCTGAACAACAACAACAACAGCTACAACTACAGCAGCAGCAACAACAACAACAGCAGCAACAACAACAACAACTCTTGCAGCAACAACATTTACATCATCAACAGCAGCAGCAACAACAACACCAGCAGCAGCAACATCAACAAACACAACAGCAGCAGCTACATCAACAACAGCAACATCAACAACAACAACAGCAGAAGCAACATAATCAACAATTGTCTGTTAAACGTACCTTTAATACAGCTAGTGCTATTTCGAATGTTTCGGCTATGAATAAAGAAAAGTAAGTAGTTTTACAGTTTCGAAAAACAAGTTTTAATTTAGAAGCAATAACTAAAATTAACACAAGTGATGCAATAACGTAAAATATAAAATAAACAATTTTTGTAAATATGTAAATACATATAAAAAATTGGTCCAGCTATTCGAACTCGATAAATTAGTATTTTTCTAGAAGTATGATTCTACATATATAAAAGCGAAATGGTTCATGTATGTAGCAGTATCATTTAAGAATGGCTGAATCGAGGTGTCTATATATATATTTTTCAATGTGTGTAATTTTAAAAAAGGTCCACTACTTTTAAAAGCGGTCCCACGACAAGTGGATCTACGTTTCGGAACGACCCGAGATCAACCCGACCAAAGATTTTTCCCTAGGATGGAACTTTTAAGTGACAAGAATAAACATTAGTCATTAGTCATTTCGTTTGTGATTTCTAAAACATTAATTTGTATATATTTACATAAATATATTATAAATCCATATAGATAGTGAAATTCATTAGCGTTGTTAGTCAGTCAGTCCGTAAGAAATTTAAAAAAGAACAAATTTCCCTGAAATTTAATATAAAATTTTATCACAAAAATTTATGTTTTTAGTTCGGAACCCGGATAAACGGATTCTTAGTTTTGGATGTGAGATAACTTATGTCCATGTCAAAGCACTGTTTTTTACTTTTTTTTACTGTATTAGGTATTAAAAATTTTAGACTTCTATTTTAAGGTAAATTATGATTATAAGGTTAAAAACTCAACTCTACTGCATAATGCTGCTTTCAGTTTTCAATTTATTGTTATAAATAATCTAATTTTATAGAATTATTGGCAACATTATTTCTAACACACATGGTAATCAACAAAGCATGAATACATCAACATCATCATTGGTCTCTAATACATCAATGAATGTAAATCTAAAGGTCAATGTGAGTCAAGGGCAAAATCAACAGCAATTTGTGGGGACAGTGCAGCAAAGTAAATCCTTTATCACTGCAGCTGAAGGGTCTCAAGCTGATAGCAATAATC
Organism: Phyto melanocephala; assembly: GCA_941918925.1. Taxonomy (NCBI): domain Eukaryota; kingdom Metazoa; phylum Arthropoda; class Insecta; order Diptera; family Rhinophoridae; genus Phyto; species Phyto melanocephala. The sequence goes on from OW799237.1 coordinate 87,728,773, forward strand.
AAACCAAAGTAATGGAGAGTCAGTCAACAACAATTCCATCAACCAGCAAACAACTGGCAACACATCATTTAAAACAAAGTCAAAATCAGATTCAAATGCCACATATGCAACAGCAGCAATATGATCAATCAAAAGAAACGGTAAAAATGGAAGTAGACATTCCATCCAATTTTCAACAAATGCAACAACAGGTACAATTACAACAACATCAGACAAAACAAACAGCAATTCATGATGGATCTATGCTGACTAACTTAAACAATAAACAGCAACAGTTTCAACAACAACATGTAAAAACTACACATCAGCAACAGCAACATATGCAAACTACACTGACGCAACAACAACAATTTCAACAATCTAATCAGAATGTTACACCGCCTACATCAAAATCATCAACATTAAATTCTGCCGTAACGACAACATCATCGTCTTCATCTATAGCAGTTCCGAATTCAGCAAATAAAGATGCTGATCGCAAAAAACGTAAACGTGAACAACAGAAACAACGTCGACAAGTAGTTGGCAATACCAAAGAAATTGCCATAAATAATAGTAGCTCAACCGCATTAGCTAGCACATCGAATGCTGCAAATGCCAAAAAACGTTCACGTAAATCTCTTAAACTCGAGGAGGACTATGATGGTTTTATTGACAATCTACTGTCGCACATGCGACAAATGCAACCCCTACAAGTACTCGAACCGCAGCTAAATGTTAACTACGGTGTTTGCAACATTTATGGTTGGCGTAATTTTTCAAACAACTCGAGTTCAAACTCGAACTCAACATCACCCGTCAAAGAAAGTCGTCAAAGTGAACGTTCCCAAATGTTCGAGCAAGAACTGGAAGGTGAATACGGTGCTGCCCATTTGCCAAACCAAGTGCCTTTTTATGACTTTAAAAATTTAAACGATCCAAAGACGAAAGATGATTTCAATTCATCGACAATTCAAAATAACTATTATGATCAAGAGTTTACCTCGTTTACGTACAAAACAGAATCAGAAAAATTGTCCAGCTGGGTTAAAGTTTATCGAGAAAGAGCCGTCGAGTCTCCCGAAATTGTTAGCAATAAATTACTGATGCCTGTGGATCCAGTCAAAACAATGCGTTTGAACATGTTGCAGCAAGAAACGTTTCCTGGTTTAATTTTAATGAGTAGTACCCAACAGAAGCTAGGCCGCATGTCACCTGTGATACCGTATGTAAGCTCGATGGCTTTGATTACGAAACGAAAGAAAATTCCATTGAAACCTTTGGAAAATGATGTTCCTGCAAATGGTTTATATATGAAGGAAGAGCCGAATGATTTACTGGATAATAAACTCGGGTAAGTACAAACTTTTATTTATCGCAATACCATGAAATAAAAAATTACTTTTATTTTATTCATAATTAATTTAATAAAGTTTTTCTGTTTGTTATGAATTTTATTTTCAATTTGTTAATCATACTATAGATATAAAAATAAATAAATATAAATAATAAAAACTCGCTCCTGATGATGCTACTCAAAGAGGTAGCGAAATAGTGATCAAATAATATAAAATAGAACAAAACAATTTTTTATTATTGAAAAGACCTTTAGCTTAAAAAACTTATTATTTATTTATAATTATAAATTTAAAAATTATTGTAATTTTTTAGCATCAAAAACAGCCTTAACAGTCAGAATGTCATATTGTCGTTGCCGAATTCTTCAGCCGAACGTGTGTTGGATGTTTTAAAAAATTTGGCTAATCTTTTGCAGTTATCCTCGCCAATACCCTACAAAGTTATGGATAATAGTGTTGAGCCTGATGCGGATAGCGAACAGAAACCTGAAAGCTCTTTAGGGCAAATGGATCGAGAATTGATCTTAAAGTATGCTTCCATACAAAATATTTTGAATGGCAAGTATAAAATGTGTCGTCATTGTGGTAAGGCCATCAAGGGTCGTTGTATTAAAAATACAGACGATTTTACAAAGACCATATTACATAAGAACTTAGTGCAACCAACACCGCCCAGATATTTTTGTAATAAAGTGTGCTTTATACAATTCCGTTGGGCGTATGAAAAGAAGACAAATCCTTCAGAACTGAAATCGGTATTAGACTCAAGAATGGAAACCGCTGAATCTGCCCTCGCGGCAGCTGCTGCAGCTATAGAGGCAGCTAAAGACAGCGATTTGGATAGTTTAATTGATGAAAAAGATAGCTTGAAAGCTTTGTTAGGAACAGTTCAAGAAATGGATAAGTTTTCTCGTTCATCATTCACAAGCATGGCAACGCCAACGTCTGTTATAAAGGAAGAACAATCTGGGGAATCAGTTGCGAAACCGAAAAAAATTCCGTTTCGATATTTTGGTTCAAAATGTTTTCAAACAACTACACCTGTCAAGCGTATATCCGAGAAAGAAATACGGGATTTATTATTTAAAATGGATATAACCATGTCGGTGACAACAGTACAAAGTAATGTCGGTGAGCCCGGACATCTCCCTCCTCCCATCGAGGATCGACGGCAGTGTGTGCTGTGTACACAAATGGGAGACGGTGTTGCGGATGGTCCTTCGCGCCTTTTGAATTTTGATGTTGACAAATGGGTGCATTTAAATTGCGCCTTGTGGTCGTCGGAAGTCTACGAAACGATAAGTGGTGGTCTGGTAAACTTTCAGTTGGCTCTACAAAATGGTCTCAATCAAAGCTGCAATACTTGCCAAAAGCTGGGAGCAACAGTTAAATGTTATAAGACACGCTGTGGCGCAGTCTTTCATTTGCCCTGTGCCATCAGAGATCAGTGTGTTTTTTATCAGAACAAAACCATACACTGTCAGGCACATGCTTTGCGCACCGATAAAGATAAGGAATTGATGACATTGTCTGTGCCTCGTAGAGTATTTGTGGAAAGAGACGAAAATCGTCAGGTGGCCGCAATAATGCACCATTCCGAAATGATGAATTTAATGCGGGTTGGCAGTTTAATATTTTTAAATGTGGGTCAATTGTTGCCACACCAGTTGGAAGCATTTCATACACCAAATTATATCTATCCAATTGGTTATAAAATCGTATGTGCTATTTTTTATCTTCATTCTATTTTCCGTAATTTTCTAACAATTATTTTTTTTCTCAAAAAAGATACGTTTCTATTGGTCCATGCATCGTCCGAATAAACGTTGTCGTTATATCTGTTCCATAGCGGAGGTAGGAAGTCGGCCGGAATTCCGCATTGTTGTTCAGGAACCAACGAAAGCTGATGTTGAACTGCGTGATATTACACCAAAAGCAGTGTGGCAACGTGTTTTACAATCCGTATCTGAAATACGAAAAACTCACAACTTGGTAAAGCTCTATCCCGAGTTTATAAGCGGTGAAGATTTGTTCGGTCTAACGGAGCCGTCCATTGTGCGCATTATTGAAAGTCTGCCTGGTGTAGAAACTCTAACGAATTATCGTTTTAAATATGGACGGAATCCCCTATTAGATTTACCTTTAGCCTTAAATCCTTCTGGGGCTGCCCGTACAGAACCAAAGCTTAGACAACTAATGGGTTGGAAAAGACATCATCCACAAAGAACATGTAGTAACCTAAATTCATTAGGCCATCAAGGCAATGCGAGTTCGGTATCAGCCGCTGGTGAAGTTTCGTGTCCCTACAGTAAACAGTTTGTGCATTCAAAGAGTTCGCAATATAAGAAAATGAAACAGGAATGGCGTAACAATGTTTATTTAGCTCGGTAATTTTGTGTATTTGCTATATCATTTTATATTATATTAAATATTATTATTACGCTTTGGTTTGTGTTCTTAGATCGAAAATTCAAGGTTTGGGTTTATATGCGGCCCGTGATATGGAACGCCATACAATGATTATTGAATATATTGGTGAAGTAATACGTTCTGAAGTTTCTGAGATACGCGAAAAACAATATGAAGCTAGAGTAAGTATTTGTTTACTAATTAGTTTTTTAGACCTTAAAAAGGATTACTTTAATAAAAAAAACGTTTCTAAAACCTAACAATATTTTATGTTTTGCTTTATTTAATTTTTTTAAGAATCGTGGCATTTATATGTTTCGTTTGGACGAAGACCGTGTGGTTGATGCAACATTGTCGGGTGGTCTGGCGCGCTACATAAATCATTCGTGCAATCCCAACTGTGTTACAGAAATTGTAGAAGTTGATCGTGAATTACGTATAATAATATTTGCTAAACGAAGAATTAATCGTGGTGAAGAGGTAGTATAATTGAAAAAAAAGAAAAACATTTTTTATTGTTAATTAAAATATACACATTTATTTATTTAATACAAAAATAGCTTTCTTATGATTACAAATTTGACTTGGAAGATGAAGGTAGTAAAATACCCTGTATGTGTGGTGCCCCCAATTGTCGAAAATGGATGAATTAAATAAAGAGAACAACATCTCCAAATTCGTAACAATAATTTTTTAGTAAATATTTTGTTTTTTTTAATGTTAAGAAAATAGTATATATTAATATGTTTAAGTTAAATACAATTAAGGTAGTGTATTAAATAATAACTAAAATTAGGTATAAAAATATTTTATTTAGTTAATGCACTACATTATTAATAAATAATATTAACATTTGTAGTTAAAATAATATAACAATAATTCAATACATAATTATATATATATATTTTATGTATAAACATGTTGTAAATATGCATACCCTCTTATAAATAAAAAATTATATTACGAACAAGGCCCCTAGCAGATATTTTAAGGCAAAATTAAATCAATATATATGTAGTTTAAATAAAAGCCAGTGATCTTGGTTTAATATGTTTTCAATTTATTTTTATTATCTTGCTCTTTAACCCACATCCATACTCACACACATACACATAATAATAACTAATTAATTACTAATGTTATTAAAAGATAACCATTGCACATTAAAATAATCTTTAAACTATATATTATATATAAATTTAAATTTTATTATTACAATTATTATTATAATTTTCCTTATTATTATTATCATTATTATGTTCATGTTTTTTTTTTTATAAATATTTAGCAAAAATCAACCAATCGACATGTCTTTTTATAAATTTTGTTTATATATATATTTTTTTCATCTATTTTATATATTTTTTTATTATATAATTTTTAATAACGCTAAATGATGTAGTGCATTCGAATTTGTTATAGATGATCAGATAATAATGTATACATTATGTAAAAAAGAAAATCAAAATCGTCTATAAAATATTATTGTTAAAAGATTTTTTCTCATTAATGTATGTTAAGTAATGCAAACAAAATAAAATCATTTAAAACATATTCAAACATATTGTGTATGTATATGAGAACATTTTATTATATTTGATAAAAGTAAATAAAATATACATTTAATAAAAATCTTTGATGGTAGACTTTTGGAAAAAAATGATAGCGAGAGATGAGGTAACACTTTTATTTTAATAGAAAAATAACGTTAATATTTAAATATAAAAAATAACGGTTTATTTCATTAAAATTAAAACAGCTTTATAAGAGATTTATAAATAAAATTTCCACAGAAAATAAGTTTTATTAACTCTTTAGAAACCTTTTATAATTTTTATGAATAAGGCAGTAAGTTTATAACTGAAGATTTTATAAATGCATTGTGAAACAAACCTGTTGTTAGTTAAAAATTTTATAGCGTTATCAACTAAAAATATGAAGTTTTACATACTAGCAGAATAAATGAGTGAAAGTTAAAGAAAACAAAGGTATTATAAAATAATATTTATTCGAACTTTGAATTTAAAATCTATTGTAAATCATTTTTTATTCTGGCTCAAGTTAATTTATTCTATTATTTAAATTCCTTAAACATTGCATGTAATCATTTTAAGAATCATTTAAAAATTTTTTCGATATTAGCTAAGCGGAATGCATTTTCGAAACCAGCTACGATTTCATAATTTTCATCATTTCATCATAAATACTTCTAGAGCACGTACGGACAGATGGGTTATTCACAAAAAGACTTTCTCTAATTTTAAGTGATTCAAAATATATTTGTGTAAAGGGTCTTTCAATAGAAACTTTCGAACTTTGACAGTTGAAAGTCATCATAATCTTGAAGGTACATCTGTCATTTATTCAGTTTGTTTTGACAAATACATCAGAATTCTTCACACCTTTTCAAAGTAATCGTTTTCCATAATACATTTGACTGCTTGTTTTTTGTGGATTTTAGGCTGGCGTCGTCATCGTTTCATATTTCTTTAAGAACGACGTTGGTCAGGCTATCACTTTCAACGGCCAGCGTTATAGGTCAAAATTAGAGTTTAAACAAATTATTAGCCAATAGAATAAGAGAAAATTTTTAATTGGCAACCCTTACTGTGGGCCAAATACATTATCTAACGGGAAATCATGCTCATAGCGTAATCTTTATTTCCATCATTCTTTAGATTTATCACTATTTCATGAACAGACTTAAACTAGAGTAACGTTTGGAAATTTTTCAAATTTTAAAAATCATCGGTTAATTCAACGAACTTATCGGACATAAGATGAAGCAAATTTTTTTGGTTTAATGGCTGTGTCATTAAACAGTATTGCCGCATTCGGAGCGATAATAATTTTAAAGTCATTAAATCAAAAAAAAAAAAAAAAAAAAAAACTCGTTGCTTAGAGCGCTTAATGGGCCAAATTTAATTACTAGCAGAGATGTACATACCTACGTCTATGCCTTGCATTACAGTCAACGGTGAGAGGTGAGCATACATGTTGTTTCAATAGAATGGTGTCATGTTTAACGCAGCGTGCGATGGAAATTTTTTACTGTCATTGTCAGGTGATTTGACGTCATAAAATTATTTTCTTTAGGGATATGTAAATTTTCACTAGCGTAAAAATATATTTTAACATTAATGTCATAAAATTATCTCATTTATAAAGACAATTGACTGAATCATGGCATATTAATTCATCAGGTAGTCTTAATTCGTCAGCTGATTATTTTTTTCTTCACTTATTTTAAATTTCAGATGTCAAAGTCCATAGATAAAAAACAATTTTCTCTCTTCTCTCATTTATTTCAAATGTCAAACTTCATATATAAAAAATATAAACAAAAAAGTTTTCTCCGAACTGCAATTACCTGATGAATAAATATACCTTGGAATGAATATTAAAAAGTTTTTCTCTATTTTATTTTAATATAAATTTTATGCCTCTATAAAAACTTCCTTTACACCCTATGTACATAGGTGCTTAAAAGAAACAAACGATATTTTTTGGGACTAATTAATTTATTTTCCGTTCATAAATCACATATGGCCGTAAGTCGACCAATACTTTCATATAGGAAGTCGGAGCTAATTGTAAATTTAAAAGTATAATTGAATCTAGTTGGTAATTCTATAGTTAATTAAATTAAAAAGCCACGATTAATTATAGAATAGCCTGGAAACTGTATTTACAATACAAATACTCAACGCTACACAATTAACCATGCGAGAGTGAGACGCAAATACTCGAAGTCAGATGAAAAGGGACGGCTTAATTGCCCTTAAACTATAATGGCAATGACGCTCAAGCTCTTGACCCTACCAGAGCTAAATTACGACTAACAATGGTATTTAAATAGATTATTTATCAGTCGTAATTCAGCTTTAAAGACTTCGAGAGTTTTGCGTCTCACCCTCGCGTAGTTAATTGTGTGGCGTCGCGTAACTGTGCTTTGGATATAGTTTCCAGACTATCCTAAAATTAACCGCAAGCATATATTTTAATTGGATTAACTGGAGGAGTACCAATTAAACTCAAAAATTTACAACTGGAGGAGTACCAATTAAACTCAATTAATTCTAACTGGAGGAGTTCCATAAAACTCACAATTATTTGTTCAGATGTCTCCGACTTCCTATACAATGGTATAGGTCGATTTACGGAGCCGGAACCAACGTGGGATACCCTGGCTATTTGGTAACGTACCTCTGCCAATCAATTAAAAAAAAAAAATAGATTATTTCTTTATTACTTTAAAATGCTTAAAATGATGTCAGTTTTGGCAGAACTTGTTTGACATGTCTTGGGGACTTAGATTAAATCAAGGCATATTAATTCATCAGGTAATTGCAGTTCGGAGAATTTTTTTGTCTATATTTTTTATATATGAAGTTTGACATTTGAAATTAATGAGAGAGAAGAGAAATTTGTTTTTATTTATAGACTTTGACAGCTGAACTTTAAAATAAGTGAAGAAAAAAATAATTAGCTGACGAAACAAGACTACCTGGTGCATAAATGTGCCTTGGATTAAATATACAAATTGATTACTAATATTGGAGTAAAATTTTTAATGTTAAAAAATTTTGAGTAAACTCTTTATTAATACAAAACTTTTTATAAGATTACAAAAAAAAAAAAAATCCGCTATTGTTAAAAATTTAAAAATTTTTATTTTGACCAATTCTTTATTTATTTCTCTTTTATTTTATTGTATTGCATAAATTTTAGACTTATCGAAAACTCTCTATATGTAAAAATAACTTGTTAAATTTTTAATTTTAAATTATCACTTTAGATGAAATGTTTGTTAAAAAAGTAAAAAAAAAATCGTAATTTGTATGCTGTTACAAGTACTACTTTCTCTAACTACACCGGTATGCATAAGGACAGTTGTATATGCGTTAGTGCTTGATAAAAAATAAAAGTGAGTAATATTTGTAAGATATAATCATAAAAATGTAGATGAAAGAATGAAGGTCGTTTGTTGTTAGCAAATAACTCATATGGCTGCAGTAAATTACTGTGACAAGTTACGAATGTATCTACATATGTGAATAGATTTGTACATATATATGTAGATATGCATGTATAAACGAGTGCATATGTATAAAAGTTTATAATCGTATGTTGTCTGGACAAGTGGACAAACTAATCATTAAACAGATGTTAGTGATGATATTACATTCGGCGATGATAAATATCTTATATATAAACATAAAAACATAAAAAACATACAAATGCAGATACACACATACACACGCACACATACGTGTGTATATTAATAACAAAGCTAACTATTTCAATACAGCAACACCAAGTAACTAATACTTTATATGTATCTATTAGTTGTATTAACTATGTTAAATATGTAAGTAGTTGTGATTAGGTGGGTTTGTGGTGGTTATAGTTTTTTTTTTATAGAAAACAGGAGCTGATTTAAAGAATTTTATTTCTTGTGTTTACTGCTTTTATAGGTCGGTTCCAATTTAAGGTTTTCCAAAAAGACTGGTTGCATATCAGCAAACCAAGAGATTTCCTCACGCACTCTAACCGGACCATCTTTGCAGGTTAGCCAGTACGTACTCATCAGTCCTTTGCCCTAAAAAAACCAAGTAAATAATTAAACAAAGAAATATTTATAAAATTACGTGCAATTTGTTGTTGCACTTACTTTAACATCTATTAAACCACGATGCTCTGTTTTAAAACCACCCACTTTCATTAGGGCCTCGTTCATTTCTTCGGTAATGTGTATTTTATGCGCTTCACCCGTTGATTCCATACGTGATGCCGTATTGACCGTATCACCAAAGAGACAGTAACGTGGCATTTTAGTACCAACAATGCCAGCCACTACAGGCCCAGTATGGACACCACAACGTATTTGCAGAATATCTATGGAACGTGGTATTTTGAAAAAGGACGAAGCATCTAGCAAATCAAGTGCCATTGTTGCAATTTCACTTATATGTTTGTTGCCTAAATAAAATAATTAAAGGGAAAACAACAAAGTTAATATAAAATATTTCTTTTGAATTAAAGCACATTTATAGTATTTAATTTTAGAAACGTTAAAAGGATTTGTATTTAAACAAATTTACTTTGGTGCTAATAAAAGGCGAGAATTTATTTTGTAGAAAAACAAATCCATTGTATTCATAAATATTCATATGTATATTGGAGCGTATTACTTTACAAGAAAAAAGTGTGCCGTATACCATTAAATATATAAATATTTTTTTTGCTAGGCAATTTTGGTTTTAGTTTCGCAAATGAAAGGGTCAAATTTTTTAATTTTTCTTTATATTTTCACCATTTAAAATCGGATTCTAAACAATAAAATATCGATGTTTTGCCTTAAAGGTAGTTTATTTGAAACACACGTCCTGGTATTAACCCACTACAGCTCAGTTCCTACCACCTTAAAATCGTAAAATTAAAGTTAGCAAAAAATCATTAAACTTTTGCTTAGAAAGTATTGCCATAACTATGATAAATTTTTTTAAATATTTTTTGTTTCCAAGCGCAAGGGTCACCTTTTTATATCCTTCATACAGTGAAAAAGGGTATGTATAGGTTTGTCATTCCGTGTGAAATTTCTACAATTTTCATTTCCGACCCCATAAAGTACATATTTTTTTGAATAGGGGAGTCAATTAAGCACTGTCCGTGTGTATGTTGAATTCAAATGCCCCCAGACATTTTTAAGACCCGTGTAAGGTACCAAAATATCAGAAATATTTTGGAGGAGATCGGTATTGAAAAACAAAAAATTAGCTTTATAAACAACTGAGATATGATGAAAAAACCTAGACCACCTCCAATACAAACTGGATCCAATACAAACTGGATGAACGTAGGTTCGAATCCCAGTTACGCAATTATTTTTTTTTATTTTTATTTCTTTTATATTTTTTTACGTTTTTTTATTTTTGTTTTTTTTATTTATTTTTATTTTTCACTTTTTTTTATTTTTTTTATATTTATTTTTATTTTTTAAACATACATACATACATAAACTCAATTTATAATTTTACAATGTAATGTTTCTTAGCAGATGAGATGAATAGTGACAGGTATATAAGATAAGTGAAGGGTATATAAGATTCGGCATGGCCGAATATAGCACTCTTACTTGTTGTGGTTAATGATGACTATTAGAGCAAAACATAAGTTATTTCGTGACAAAAATTGATGTATCACAATTTAAGATTCTCTTGTAAATACATAAAGAAAAACAGAAACTTATCTCTGGGAAAAAAATTTTTAAAGCTTTTGCCATCCTCAGAAAAAAATTGTAGCTAGGCTAATGACAAAACATTACAAAGGTAATTTCGGACGCCTGCACTAGTAAGTAGCGTGCTCTTTTGGAGCTTTTAGTTATGATTCTCATAAAACAATTTGATAATGACAGAGAATATTTTTGCTTTTTTTTTGTTTTCTTCAATATTTTAAATTCTGGTTCGACTTACCATTTTTCACCGGCAATCCAGAAGCAACCATGTAGGAATCACCAATAGTTTCAACTTTGTAAACATCATAACACTCAATGCGTTCATCGAATACACGATAAATCGAATTTAAAAATGTAACCACCTTCTCCATACAAGACAACGAGATTCAAACATTTCATTCAACCATTATGCACCATCGAGATATACACATCAACACCAAAGTAAGAAAAAGTGAACGTCAAGTCATGTATCGTGTTCAAAGAAGAGAAAAAAAAAAACAAGCACGCACACAAACATAAAAAAATAAATTGGTTTTTTTAAAATTAGTTTTGTTGTTACACTTGTGTGTTTCTATTTCTGTATTTTTGTCGACTTTCTTGTATGTTTACATTAATTTCCGTTTTGTGTTATTTATGCCTATACGTGTGTGTGTGTTTGTATGAGTTTAATTTTATGTGAGAGACTGATAAATTGAGAAAAAGCATAGAGTAACTGTAGGTGTTCTAAGTGCAAGTATTTGTTTTTATTTACAAATAAGATGATGACCTACAAAAACAAATGAACAGATAAACATACTAACCTCCAAAGGGGTGCAACGAGCAGCAATTTCTGTGAAACCCACAATATCACTAAAGTAAACTGTAACCGATTCGTATAGTTCGGCGGGTACCTTTAAATAAATAAAATTTAAGTTAAAAAGACTAAAGGGTCAATTGGAATTTAAAGTTTTAAATAAATTAAATTCTTCAAGAGTTTATTAGTTCATGGCGAAAGATGCCAACATTTTAAAATTATATTGAAATATGTACAAGTACGTCATATTATGAAAATTATCTTTATATTTTTAAATCGAGTTTTACAAAATGTTTATTATTTATTAAAAAAACCCACCTGTTGTGTCTGTTTTAACTGCATAGCCACACTGGGTGGTAACATTTGAAAGAGTAAGTAATCACTTTTACGTTTTTCTCTTTTCAGCTCTTTAGCCTTTTGGGCTAAATTTACAGCATACATCTAAAAATCATTATATCACGAAGAAGGGCATTTGAAAATGATCAAAACAAATATTTTGTTTTATTAAATTATAAATATGTTTTACAAACCTGTATTGTTGCTGCTGCATTTTTGACTAATATAATTATTATTGGTGATACACATAAGACCACCACTAGAATACCAATACCAACAGCCTCTTTTTTAGCAGCATCTCTTAACTGTTCATCGACATATTCCCTAAGGAAATTTCAAAAAAATTGTTCTAATTAAAATTGTTATTTTGTTTGTTTCATTAAAAAAAGTTTATTATCTAAATTACTTACTTAATTTTACGCCTTAAATCCTTTTGTAAAATTCTTAAATCGTCGGTATAATTATGCATGGAATCATAATACTCAATAGCACTACGTTCATCGGAAATATTTGGTTTATTTTTTAAAACTATGGCACTCCTAAGAATTTCAAAAGACATTAATTTCAATTAAATAATAATTATTTAAACACTTAGGTGAGGAAACTTGATTTAATTGATAAATTACTTTTTTAAAGTATTTGACATAATTATACTCTGACTAGTTTAGCAATGAGACATTTTTAGAAAAAAAAAAAAAACATTTTAAACAAAATAACTTTAAATGTTTTTTTTAATAAATCTAGTTTTTAAGGCTCCTAATAATTAACTTTTGGACATGATTGTAACACTTATATTTTTCATTCTAAATTTTCAAATGATAATCAAATTAAGTTAAGTTACTTTTGGCTTAATCATTGTAAAAATTTTTTCTCGGATTTTTTAATGAGATATAAGTGGAGGATATCAGATGAATCTGTTTTTTTATTAAAATTTGTTAGTTTTAAAACAATTCTTAGAATTTGAATTACAGTCAGAATTACAGAATTACAGTGTATAAAGGGTATTTGAAATTCGGCACGACCGTATGTGACACTCTTATTTGTTTCCATCGTTTCTGAATACATAAATACAAATTAAATTGTTATTTTTTTGTTACACTGTATTAAATAAATTCAAACTGAAATTGACGTGTTGTTGTAAAACAAAAATTATAGGTCATCATTGACCGTATGCTACTTATTTTTATTATCCACTAATAACAATCTCTCTTACAATTACAACATTTCTACTTACATTCTTTTCATTTTCTTATATTTCAAAGTCTTTGTAATATTCTTATACATTGAAGTCAGTCTTGGAACGTAGTTCAGAGTGGAGTTTATAAGTTCGCGAGCCAAAAATTCATAACGTATAAAGGATACGAAACCATCGGAACTCAAAAAGCCACGACCATAATACTTAATACCAAACGATGAGGCAATATTTTGACATTCAATGCTCTTCAAAAGATTCTTAAAACCCACCAAATATCTATAAGTAAATGAATAATTAAAATAATTTAACACCGGCAGTTCTTTGAAAAACTCACCGCCAAACACCACTGTTGTCAGCCTCTTTGATTTGTTCGGACAGGTGTTGTAGCAATGCTTTGTTAACCGATGTATACCAATTCATAACATCTGTTATCGAATTGTCTTCTGGCTCTGTACGTATTCTATCCCTAAGGGATGCAAACAATACAAGTAAAAGTAAGTTTAAATTTGCATATTAATTAATGTGTCCGTAATGTGTGTGAGAGTGTGTTTTTATGTAGATAGATGGATGATTATGGTTTTAAATGATTGTTCTAAATTACTTGTTTTGGTTTTTTTTTTTAATTAAAGTTAAAAAACTAAATAAATTTACCTAAACTCATTTAAACGACTTTGGAATTCAGTACGATTTAACAATACCTCGTAATCATCGTCATCGGGTGATGTGGGTACACTAACCTCACTCCAGGTGGTCATATTGTTTAATGCCTGATCAGTGACTGCAAAACGTTGTGTTAGGTTTGAACTAGAACAAAGTTAAATAATTTATATTAGTGAATGTATATATTAGAGCGCACAACTTTACAAGGGGATAAAAAAGTTCGCCGTTTACCGTTCACTTTCGAATACAATTTGCAATTCAATTTCGAAAAAAAAATTTTTTTTTGGTAGAACTTTTTATATTTTCGTTATATCTTTGGCATTTAAAATGGGATTTTTAAATACAATATATCGATGGTTTTTGTCTCAAGACGCACCTTAATATAACATTTTTATATCAGAGTTTGCATAAAATCATACAACCTTTGCTAAGAAAGTATTGCGATAATTATGTAAAACTTTTTTTTTGTTTTTTTTTTTATTGCCGAACGTAGGGACCACCTTTTTCTTGACGACAATAGTCCAAAGAGCAAAATATTGGTCAATTCGATACAAAAACATCGATATATTACAAATTTTTTTTAATCGTCTAACTAAAATAATTGATATATTCATAAGAAATCCCAATTGTCGTATTGTCATAATTTTCAAAAATTTAAAAATCTATGAAAGGTATTGTATTGCTTTTTGTAACATTTTTAAAATTTTGAAAAATTATAGCATTGTGAAAATACGCCACTTAGGTTACCTTGTGAATTAAGTAATTTTCTGGTACGGTCTAATATACATACATACAAAGTACATGTGTGTAAATAAAAAAGATATCTATTAAATAGGTAAACTTATTTGGATTCGAATACTATTTTGAGTATAAATGGAAAATTAAAAAAAAAAAAAAATAGTGGACAAAAAATTGCTAAACGGGGCAAGTTAGTTGGTTAAATTTCGTAGTAGTTCGCTGAGCGAAAATAATCAAGTATTTACAAAAAATTCGCAAGAAATAATAAAACTACACTAATCGTTAGATAAAATGTGAGAAATATGTTACATCGAACCTGTAGCCATGATAAATCTCAATAAATTATTAAGCAAATATCTAGCATACAAATCAGTTAGTACATAATGACCCAGAAATCTGTATTTATAAGCAGAAAAGAAGAACAAAAAAAAAAGAGACCCCAACAATAGTCTTAATAAATTTCTGAATATATTTTTTTAAAGCCTTTTTTTATTTTTTTATGACAAGTTACTGTTTATTTTTACAATACATATTAAAAACTCATAGATTTTTAGAATATAATAAACTAACAGACAAATCGTATTCTTATACTTCTTAATGCTAAGAA
Source organism: Phyto melanocephala (assembly GCA_941918925.1). NCBI lineage: Eukaryota > Metazoa > Arthropoda > Insecta > Diptera > Rhinophoridae > Phyto > Phyto melanocephala. The sequence goes on from OW799237.1 coordinate 87,744,085, forward strand.
TTTTTGAAAATATGTTATTTAATATTGAAAAAAATGTATGAATGTTGAATGAGTTAAATGAATGAATTTTTCAATTTTATTTGTGCAATTTACTCTTATGCTTATATTATGCAAATATTGTAGGTGTTAATGCACTTTCGACGCTCCAGTGTATTATAAAATAATTGAAAATTTTTTAAATTAAATTTTTTCTTTATTATTTTTATTCTGGCTCAAGTTCATTTTAATACTAAATTTCTCATTTTTATATAAAGATATCAATTTTTATTTGTGACTAGCCAATCCCGGCGCGCGTTGCTACGCCCCTTCATGAATTTTAATCGCATTCTAAATTTTAATCGAATATCAAGTGCAAGGCTAAAAACTATAACCCTTTCTTTATGAGCGTGGCACTGCCCACTTTTCTAATTACGAAACTGTATAGTCATGACAGCTCAATAAGTGTGCAAAGTTTCAGAAAAATCGGTCCAGTGTAAGTACCTCAAAATGATACCTTTTTTTATGGGCGTGGCACTGCCCACTTTTCTAATCACGAAATTGTAAAGCCATGACAGCTCAATATGTGTGCAAAGTTTCAGAAAAATCGGTCCAGTGCAAGTACCTGAAAATTAAATTTTTTTTAGGGGCGTGGCCCCGCCCACTTTTCTTATCACGAAATTATTTAGTCATGACAGCTCGATATGTGTGCAAAGTTTCAGAAAAATCGGTCAAGTGCAAGTAGCTAAAACTGATAACTAATTTTTATGGGCGTGGCCCCGCCCACTTTTTTCCACCCATAAACACTCCCTGATATGTGTACAACAACTTGCCAAAGTTTGAGTCCGATCGGTTTTACAGTTTCGGAGTCTATAGCTAACACACACACACACACACACACACACACAGAGTTTCACTTTTATATATATAGATAATGAAGGAATATACTGGAAAAGTAAGTTTTTATCCCGACACCAGCCGAGTGGAATGCATTTTCGAAACCAGCTACGGTTTAATCATCAGCACTCTTCGATCGGAATGTCATAGTGTTGGATGTAAATATCATCTATTTAACTCACAAGTTTAAATGAAAATTAATTTTGTAAATTAAGCTTTACATACAAATTGATGTTTTTGCTGTAGTGAGTGAGAACGAAATTTAGCAAACTTAAGCTTTTCCCCTTTTGTTATTCTTTTAATTATCAAATTTTTTATTATTGCTTTAAACCATCAGTCTGATGGTTATGAAAGCTTTGCTGGTTGTGATACTCACAACATTTCTTAATCATATATGTCTTTTGTTTAGTCAGTTATACAACGGTTGGTACTGACCAGTCACCGTGCCATGTCTAATTGTCAATTTTTATTTTATTGTTGAACTTAAATGTTTTAAAGACTTTATACTGGAAAAGTATGTTTTTATCACGACACCAGCCGAGTGGAACGCATTTTCGAAAGCTTGTGTGTTAAATAGATGATATTTACATCCAACTTAAAGTCATTCCGATCAAAGAGTGCTGATAATGAAACCGTAGCTGGTTTCGAAATATATTTTTCACAAATTTATAATTTAAAAAAACGTATTTTAATACAAATTGGAGTTTTATGTATTTTATTATAAGACATCTAAAACACATAAAAAAATAATCTAAATTAGGTCCTACGCTACGAATATCCTATCTATCTAGGCTTAAGACAAAATTTTGTTAAATTGACTAGCGTAGACGTAATTTTCATTTATTTTAACAATTACTCGCACGTAGCTTAGGTCTTACCGTTCTTTGCTGCCATTTGTAAAAATATAAAATGCCACTTCCGAACGTTCTAGTTGTAGTCGGGTTACAACTTTACCTAAATCGGCGACCATTGCCACCTAAAAAAAGGGAATATAAAAATAAAATCAAGTAATTTTTTAATTAAAAAAGATGTTAAAAACTATTTATTTTATTTATTAGAAGATAAAAAACTAGTTATTTAAAAAAATTAATATTAAAATAATTGCATATATAAAGAACAGTAAATGCATTTTAAAGTGAAATATGCAAAGTAGCGTTGATATCGTAAATCTAAGGTTCAATCTCAACAAATTGGTAAATAATGCAATACATTTCTGGTAGCTTATTAACCCTTCTGCATTAACAATTGCATTACAGGAAACATTTATCAAAATAACCAGTTGTATTATTTGTTTCAATAAAGGCATATTTATTCATCAGGTACTCTTGATTCGCCAGCTGATTATTTTTATCAACACTTATTTTTAATTTCAGCTGTCAAAATGCATAAATAAAAAACAATTTTCTCTCTTTTCTAATTTATTTCAAATGTCAAACTTCATATATAAAAAATATAAACAAAAAATTCTCTCCGAACTGCAATTACCTGATGAATAAATATGCCTTGGTTTTAATAAAGAAATATTATTAACATAAACAAATTTACTAATTATTTAGGATATTCTCCTAATAGTTTTCAAAATTTTGGTTTTATTGGTTGTTGGGTTTAAGCTGGACTATATGCATTTGACTGAGGCTTATGCCAGATCATCAGTAGAATTTTAAACCACAAAATTTATGAAAAAGTTTAAAAATGTTAAAAGCTTTATTTAAAATGTTTATAAACAATATGAGAATTCTAAATAAAACCAGAAACAAATATACAAACTTCTTCATAAACCCAACCAACAATTTTATTCATTTTTATTTTTTATTTTTCTAATCCCTTATATAAATATTTGGCTAACACATTGGTTAACACAAAATATATATTAAGGGCAACCGAAAAACAAAATTTATTTTATTTTTTATAAATTATTCTAATATTCTAAATAATATTAGTAAATTTTTTATGTTAATAAAAGAAATTTTGTTTTTCGGTTGCCCTTAATATATATTTAGTGTTCACCAATGTGTTAGCCAAATATATAAGGGATAAGAAAAATAAAATGCTTGATTTCATTTATGGAAATTTTTTGCCGGGATGCAGCAAAATGCTTTAAAATGCAAAATTATATTTTTTCAAGAAAACCATATTTTTATTTAATTGAATGTCTTTTAACCAATTAATAATATTAGCTGAACCTGGACCACTTTGCTGGTCCCTTCAAAGTTTTATGTTATTCCTAACAATCGCTGGATCAATCCTGAAACAGTCCTAAGTTTAAAAGTAAATCCAATAAATTGTGAATATTAAATTTAAAATAGAAAAAAATAAAAATATACAAAAAGCACTATTTTTACAAAAACATTTTGTATTAGCAAGCATTGTTTTTTTCCGTTGCATATACATGTTTGCTTATTTGTTAGCAGCAACTTAAAGCGTTTAAAACGCTTATTATCCCTAAAATACTAACCCAATTTTAATATGATCTAGGCTAGGTTAGGTTAAACAGGCTAATGATCCGAAGATAATCACACTTAGATTGCCTTGTTACATCTGATATTTGAGATGTCGTGTGTCGCTGGTCCCACCTTCCTTTACCAAATAAAAAACGGCTCTAGCAATCTAAAACCAGCCCTAAGCATGAAGAGATACACTCGTGAAGAAAACTTTTCTCCACATGCCGGAATCTAAGTCCTACTCAACCTCTTCCTGAAGTATACTCCCAATACACAGTGTACAGTTAGATTAATAACAAGACCCCTGAATTGAAAGCGAGAGAATTGGCCGTCCATGGAAGAAATAGCAAGATAGACGTCTGCAGGCCATCTAGTCTGAGTGGATCTGTATAATTCATGTTTGATTACTGTAAATTTCTCTCGTCCCTCCGCAACGCGGTTTCCTAACACTCCCGAGTAGCCAGGTATTTATCTGAGCCCAACAGTTAAATGACCCGCCATCTCATTAAGGCATTTCATAGCTTGACTGTCAATGAAAATATAAATACGTTTATAATCTAGGTATGCCCTGTAGTATCTCAGTTAGTCTCCTTCGCTTTTGATCGCCGATATTTCAGCCTGTAGAATGCTACAATAATTTGGTAGTCTAAAAGACACATTTCTGTCTTTCATGAGAATTTTTTTGTCAAAGAAAGGAGTTCTGGTCAAATAGTCTATAAATCCCGGAATATTGGAAACTAATTCCAATTTAGACGCATGTCCGCAAGAATAACGTTTCCATAAATTAAAAGCATGTAATATTCAGGGCCACCAGTTTAGCCATCCGATCTGCAGGTAACCAGTTAAACATGGTAAAAATAGCTTTGACGATGTAGAGTGAAGAGCCTGTAATAAGCAGTGCTGCGCATAGCAAGACCTTTTCGAAGAGTTCGCTGTACGTGGAACAGGGGAGAGCATTCCACTCTACCAAGGTTTCGTATATAATTGATCTTAATTGATAATTTGAAATATAAATAATTATATAATTGGATCTAGATTTTACAAGAAAATGCCTTGCCTTTATCAAAACCGGTTGTATAACATTAACTGTGTTACCAAAAATCAACTTGCCTATTAACATACATATAAGATAAAAAAATGTTAAATGCTTTTTTTATTCTCCTTAACCATCATGTTCTTATAGCATTTTAATCGAATTTTAGCATTTAAATTGTAGCAATCATTTACCTTACAGTAAAATTAGATGAATAACAAACATTTATTGTCATTCAATTTTACAATATTTCTAAGACAAATAAACATAAATAATTAATTTCTGCTAGAATTTACATGTCTTTTTGTATAATATGCCATAATCCTTGATATCACAATCACACACTTTTAAATAAACAATAGCAGCAGCATTGGCAGCAACAAAATCAGGAACTAAATTAAGATGAAAAGTATGCACGTGACTTATAATAAATTATGTTTTACTTCCCCTCTCCTAACGGTGTAACTACATACGATTGGACATTTGGAAAATTTTTTAAGGTAATAAAATATTTCTATTTGCCTTGACAACTAAAATTAATTATTGTATAAAAGAGCAGTTGTTTAAATAAGTAACATTAATTGGCATAGAAAAATTGTAGGGATACAACATTAATGTTTTTGAGAAAAAATTCGATATATGGACAATTTAGAAAAATTTTGCAATGTGTAACAAATTAATGAAATAAACTTTAATAAAGTTGTAAAGTTGTTTTATATAAACAAAATGTGTTGATATACGAGAGCATTAAAAAAACATAAAATCCATTAAAGTTATTTTCTTGTTTTAAAAACCCGCGGACTTACCAATAATTTCTGTAACAATAAGGAAAAATTGATTATGTCTGTTTTTATAGTTCTTCAGAAAAACACTTTTACATTTTTGAGTTGATTTTAATAAATTGATTCTCTTTTCCTAATGGAAATTTCTCCATTAAAAAAGTTAGCGACTTGTTAGTTAGTCCACGGTTTGTTATTTTGTATAACGCCGTATGTATTTTACAGTATGTTTGTAAAATTTCCCATTGCAAGGTGTTTAAAAGCTAAGAAAATTTGTACATGTAAAGGCTATAATACACATCTGACTTGACAAATTCCACACTGACAAATACGAACATGTTGTGTGTTACCTTTAAAACATTGCATCTGTAAAAAACATGTGTTGAGACATCTGACAAAATTTCAATTAGAGCGCGCTTTATTTTCTTCTGTCAAAACATGTGATATCAGCCGTTGGCAGAAATCTCTGCTGCTGCAAAGTAGTCAGCGACGGTTGCCTGTCAAAGTATAACTTTGACAGACATGTAGATTTACACATGTTTCACAAATTTTAAAGTCAGATATAAATAACATGCCGTGTATATAGCCTTTAGCCAATATTTGCAGTGTAAAAATTTTAAATTTGAGTGTGTTCTATTTTGAACTGATATACAATCTGAGGTACGTTTTACTAAAGGCACTTTTACTCACTATGTATTTCTATGCATGTTAAATTCCCCATTGCAAAATGCATACATGTTGTGTAAAAGTACAAAATACCTGACAACAGGTGATTTGCAAGTGAACTATTTATGGCGTGAAAAAACATTGTGTTTGTGATGAAGCAAGTATCCATTAAAGACTTTATGCCGTATTCATAAAAAATTTCTCTACAACATTTCTCAAATAAGGCTTTAAAAACCTAAAATAATTTTTATGAATACGGCCCTTTATTTATATATATTCATCCAAGATTCGTTTTAAATTTATTTTTATTTTTATTTAAGCCTGAGGCTGCTTATTTTCATTTTTAATAAAAACTGTCTTAATTTTGAAAGATTTATTTTGGTAATTTAATTTGCGAAAAAAAAACAGCAAACAAAAGAAATATAAGTTAATCAAATCGAAACAAGTAAGAGCGCTATATTCGGCCGTGGCGAATCTTATATACCCTTCACAACGTGTAGTCATGCAATAACAGTAGTTTGTATTACCATTCATCCCATATGAAATACGTACATACATATGTTTAAAAAACATCCCATTGTAATATTATAAATTTACGTATGTATGTTAAAAAAACAAAAATACAATAAAAAAATAAAAAAAAATTTAAAAAAAATAAAAGAAAATAAAAAAAAATTTATAAAAAAATTAAAAAAAATTTTTTTTTGGCTTAGCTGGCATTCGATGCCACGTTTTCTCTAACCAGTATACACGTTTGTATATATGTATGTTGTTATTGTAATGTTGTTTTTGTGAAAAAAAAACGAGGTGGTCGTGGGTTTTTGCTCATATCTCAGTTGTTTATGTACCGATGTTATAATACCGATCTACTCCCGAATATTTCTGATATTTTAATACCTCACCCGGGTTCAAGCGATGTCAGGGGGCTTCAAAAAGTTGATTTCAACATACACACGGACAGACTGACAGACTGACAGAGCTTAACCGACTCCCCTAATCATAAGCTTTCAGAAAATATTTACTTTATGGGGTCGGAAATGAAAATTGCAGAAATTTCACACGGAATGACAAATCTATATATACCCTTGTACACTGTGTGAAGGGTATAAAAAGCTATAAGCTTTTACAGGTTATGTCAGATAAAGTGTAAAAGCAATAATTATAAGTGGCCTATAAATTTGAGACAAACAGGCACAATTAAAGATGGATCGTACAACTGACAAAGCCATTGTAAAATACATTGTTTGTTAAAGTGCTTTAAATTGATTCCCCTATCTAAACAAGCATTTAAAATATGTAAACATACATAAATATAAATGTATATCTGCCCCTTAATTATAAAAGTGATCTAAGTCAGAAAAAAAATTAAATTAGTTCCTCTACACCTAATTTTAAACTAAATTAGATTAATGTGATTTTCATGATATTGTCAAAAATGAATCATTTATGAATGGTTGTTATTTCAACGTTAAATGGAATTCGTTTAGTGTTACTTAATTATAAAAATGGTCTAAGTCAAAAATTTTAAAATTGGGTTTTAAGTTTTTTTTAAGTTTTTAATGACAGTAATGACAACGATTGCAACACGTCTTTTTGTGAAATTAATACCATTGTAATATGTTACAAGTGTTTTCTTTATATGAAAATCTTTTGGTTTTATTTTGATTGTGCGTTTATGCATTTTACTACTTTCGAAGTAATGTTTGCTAAATTTTTAATAGTAACTAAAAAAAAAATAAATAAATAAATAAATAGGAAATTTAATTAAAAATGAATATTTTTAATAAAAAATTTATTTGATGTTATTATTTGAATAAAAATAATTAGTTTCAATAAAAAAAATATTTAAAAAAACAGTTGAAATAGTTTCAAAAATGAATTAAAATTTCTATAGCTTTTAAAATAGTTTTTTTTATTAATTTAATTACTTTTATAATTAAAAATTTTCATTATTTTAATTGTATATAAAATTTTTCTGTTTGTAATGATGAAAGGAAGAATAAGCTGAAAAGGTAAGTTTTAATGCATTTTCAAAACAAGTTACGGTTTCATCATCAGCACTCTTTGAACGGAATGTTTTAGTGTTGGATGTATTGTAAATATCATCTATTTAACTCACAAGTTTTAATGAAACAGAAAACTTAAATCAAACATCGCATTTCTTTTCATTTTTACTGTCATGATGAGTGAGAACGAAATTTACCACAACTTAAGCATTTTTCCAATTTTATCATCACTTTTTTTCTTTATATTTTTTTTTTCTTTTAACCATCAGCCTGATGGTAATGAACAAATTTATCGTTAATGTTATTTAAATAAAAAAAATTATCATAATATTTATATAAGACGAATATTTGTAGTTTATTTTCTTTAAATTGTTCTTTTGAAAATTTTTAAAATTGTCCTCGGATGAGACTTACCTAAATCCCTTGATATGTTCGTTCTTTAAAGTATAATTAATAGTGTTGATGTAACCTGTAACTTTTCCGTAATATGTTATTATTGGTCGTATTCAACAACACTTTATAGTTACATTGTATATTGCCTGCTGTGTTTTATTAGACAAACGTGTTTAAATTGTCCTTTTTTTATTTCTTTTGAAATGGGTGGCTGACTCTTCTTCTCTGTTTGCTCTTTCGTAGTGTGCAAATATTTATAGATACTCTATGAATTTTTCTATTCTTTCTTTGTGCACTTAGTTAATATTTACTTAGAAGAAGAAGAAAAAAAAATATCGAAATGAACAACAGTTACAACAAGTCAGTGTACAAAAATAATTACTTGAACTATTTGCAGTATAGTGTCCCAAGTCTTAAAGAAATTGAGCAGGAAGAGAACTAGAGAGGGAGATGAAAAAATATTACATTGAACTTTGCATTGACACTTAATGATTGAATTGCTGCGGTAAATTTTAATTACCAACTAACAACTAGCAACAACATTAACAACAGGAAAGTGTTGGTGATATATTGCTTGATATCCTTTACAGGTCTTTATTGTTTTTATTATTATCACATGTCTGTTTAAATATATCACATACAAACAGGCTTACCAGCTCTTTGAAAGAAAGTTTATTTTATAGGAAAGAGATTATTCCCAGGAAAACATTTAAAAATAATTCAAGTTTTTGTATAATTGTAACTTTCAATATCTTTAATTTTTGGTAATAATTACTAAATTCTTTAGTTTTTTTTTTTGTTGGAAAATATTATCTGGCAAGACTGCCTAACAGAAGTAAAGAGTTGAGTAAAGAGTCAATAATACAAACACGTTTAATACTGTAGTGTTATGAAATTGACTTTATTAAATAACTTGCGTCAACGACAGCATTTGTCAAGAACTTACAATGTTGAATTAATATAATTCTGCTTAGAAGAGTAACCTAAAGCCATTGAGGGTAAATTATTTGTAGTTAATTTTTTTTATTAGTAGTTGTATGACAACTTGTATGAAGTGTGAATTTTAGAAATGATATATGTATTAAAAAAGTAATAAACGGCGTATATCTACTATAATTAAGTTTTTTGCAATAACAATTCCAAAAGGGTTATACAAACTTTCAAGGAGAAAAAGTTACTTTTTGTACAGGATATTTTGAAAAAAATAATCATATTTCATATACAAGAACAATTTCTAGAAATCTTTTAAAATTATCAAAATAAACATATTTATTACTATTTTTTATAATTAGAGTTAAAATTATTTTTTTTTATTAATATTTAAAAAAAATTTCTTACACTGAAGATTAATCAAAAATTTCTAAAATTAGGAAAAGAACATTTTTCATAATATAAAAAGGGCGTATCTTGATTTTTAACAAAAACGGGTTTTTAATATTTTCTGGTAGTTCACATACACACACATCACCTTTAAAAAATTAAGTGAGCTATGGTTGAAAATAACAAATTTATGGGCAAATAAAAAAGCTCTAACTCAATACATTCTTTTAAAGTTTTTTAATTTATTTTATTTAGTTTTTTCTTTCTCCTGTAAAGTAGTAAAAAATCGAGATACGCCTTTTTTTATATTGAGCCATCGATATACTTTTTATACCCATCACCTCTGGTACACAAGGGTATATATATGTAGCTTTGTCATTCCGTTTGTAATTTATACAATTTATTTTTTGAAAGCTTATGAATAGAGGAGTCGATTAAGCCCTGACCGTCCATCCGTCTGTGGGTTGAAATCAACATTTAGAAGCAACCATATGTTTTTCAGATCTGTGTATGTTATCAATCTTTTAAAAATATCCGGGAATGAATTGCTATTGAAATTCAGCACAATGGCCCCATAACTTTCTGAGAAAATAAACACGACTGCCTCTATTTTTTCCCATATTTTTACCACCAAATTAAAATTTTCCAGTCATAGAATAATTTATATGTACTTTTCTACTATTAGTAGATATAATATGCTTCTAGAAATATTCGTGAAAAATTTTGTATAAAGCGGTCTCTAATCGGTAAATTATATGCAAAAAATTTGTTTGAAAAATAAATATTCCAAAAATTTACAAACTAAAATCAAATTTCTTCAGCTACTAGACAACCGAGAGAATCAATATTGATATCATCTGAAAGGACTTGACTAGCGCAATATAAGCACTATAAAAAATTAAAATTCACGTTGGTCGCCACTGCAAAATGGCGAACAATAAATTTATATATGAGCTAAATCTGGTATTTTAAAATGTAACTTCTTGAACCCCCTCAATATTGGTATCACATTAAAGGGCTTGACCAGTAGAATACAGTAAATTATTAAAAAATGTAAAATCCCAGATGGCGTCTAAAACAAAATGGCGGATCAAATTTTTTTAACACCATCAATATGGGTATCAAATTAAAGGGCTTGACTAGTAGAATACAGTTAACTACGTGAAAATTCAAAATCAATGATGGCGTTGGAAATAATAAGGAAAAATTGCGTATAACATGAAATATAGGTTAAGCTACGATGTGGGATTAACTAGGGTGATCGACTCGGTTTTACAACCGGTGGAAAACCCGGTTTTTCTCTTTCCGCTGGCGGTTTTTTCCAAATGTTAATTTTTCGAATTTTTTCGTTTTTTTTCTCACAGAAACCGGTTTTATTCATTTTTAGTTTTATGTTCATTTATCTTTGTAACCAAACGTACCATACTATATTTATTACTCAAAAAATTTAAAAAAATCAGAAAATATATTAAATACTCTTCCATAATATTGTAAGAAATTTATTTGTTGTTTCAAAAACAAATGTAAAATAAGAAAAATAATTGGCCTTAAATATTATTTGTTTTAAATGGAGAGCAAGTATTTTATACGTTGTTACGCTTATAATTTGCTGTGATAATCAGCTGTTCAGTTAAGTTTTTTGACCAAATTATTGTACTTTGCAATACTTTTTTATCTCGTTTTCGAGTTTCATAATATTTTGCTTCTACGAAATCCAGTGACTTTACTAATATCTCTGATAACATATGACTTGTATACTAAAATAGTTTGGCTCACAAAGGGTCATTATTACAACTTGCCTACAAAGTAAATGTTAGTAAAAGGTAAATTTGACTACAGTGAGCAGTGAAATGACTTTTTAATATTTTTCATTATTACAACCTCCTTGTAACAAAGTTTTTTTTTAATAATGGCAGTACCAGAGCAAAACCGATTATTTTAAACAAATTAATTTAGTTCTTAAAAAAATTTACAAAACGAAATAACATTTTGGATGATTTATTTACTGTTTTGTGTCACTAATATTAAAAAATTAAAACTTAAAATAAAAAAATAATTAAAAAGGTCGAAGTAGAAAAGAAATATAAATCACAATTTAGTTGCCATATTTTGTTTCATGTGGAGAAAAAATGGCATTTTTTAATTTATAAACCTAACCTTAAAAGTTAAAGGTAATTGAAGCATGAACTTTACTTTTCCGTCACTTTTAGGTAAAAAGTGTCTGTCCTTTAACATCTTTATTTTAAATAACGGCATTTTATAATAATGCCATTGAATTTGTGTCAACTTAAAATACAATTAAACAATAGAACAAACTAGTTTATACCTATATATGTATCTCTGTCATGGGTATAAGAAAGAATTATATGTATTCGACCGGTTAACCGGTTTTTTCTAAATTTTCAAAAAAGCAACCGGTTTTTTTTAAATTCTAAAATTCAAACTATTTGAAAACCGGGTTCTTAAAAATGTCGAATAATCGATCACCCTAGATTATACCCATGTACATGATGGTGAAGGATATTATCAGATTCAACACGGCCGAATAAAGCACTCTTACTTGTTTAAATTTGAATATGTTAGAAATTTTCCACAACTATAGAATTAAGAACAAAATATTTTTTTTTATTGTTCATAAATAAAAATTATCTGTAAATAATAATAAAAAAAATATTAAAAATTTTATATAAACTAAAAATATTTATTAAATATTTTTTTCAATATCGCAAAATTTTGATTATTATAAAATTATCTATCTTATTATCCATAACACTTTTTTTTAATCTAGGCTCTTTATTTTTTTGGATAGTAAAATTTAATAAAATTATTTGCTACCATAGTCGTGAGGTATCTCAGCAAATCATTTTGTCCGACCTTGGGTAATATATGTTTGCCAATTATGTATGTTGTGTCTCTTAGCAGCCAGGAGTTTCGAGTCGCCTTGCACGTTTCCCTAATGCAAAGTGACCCTATCCACTCTACATGTATCCAGTCCACGTTTCCTGTTTTCGGATTTCTTAAGAAAGTGTCTGGAGATTTTGTCCTTGATATTCCGCAACGGGATTGCTATTGCATTTGCTTTGGAGATAACCAAAGCATATCCACTCCTAGTCAGCTATGCTTAGGGACTTAGGGCAACGTCAGTTGGTTTACCAAGCCTTAACAACTCTTTCCAGCCTTGACCAACTATTTTAAACATAGTGGAACATGACCTGAGTAAAAAGAGTGCCGCCTGACTGTCGACGATAATGCTAATATTCCCGTGAATATTCTTGTCATTCAGTATTCCACATGAACTAGCGAATATTTCAGCCTGAAATATAAGCTCTATCCATTGGTATAGCTACAAATTTTTTCTGAGGGTGCTCAAAATCTTAAACTAATTTAATTTTATATGTTAATTAAATGTAAAAAGTTAATGTTTTAAAATTCTTCCAAAGAAAAAAAATCTGGTGGGGCATTGCATGACCATGGCTCTATCTCTAGTTCGCAAGAAACATTGGTGTTACTAGACCATTATGAAATAGCTTCACACCGTCCCCCTCAGAATTGTTTTTGAAAGAAAAACCTCAGTTTTAGGTATCTATATCTACATACCAAATATAGTAAAAGTAAGAACTCATTTCTTTATTTCTTTCAACTTTTGTCCTAAATAATAATGGAACTTAAAATTTATGCGGGATACAAAATATAAAATATTTTTTTAAATAAATATAAAAGAACGTAAAAGCATATTTTTTCTATAAATGGTTATTATTCTATTCTGTAATTCTGAAGTACTTAGTTACTAAGTTTACCTAAAGGAAATATACACACAAAAACTTTACTTCATACCACTGATGTACTGTTTAGTTTTTTGATAAGTTCTGTAGCATGAAAATATTTCATAGAATTTAATTAATTATCAAATTTAACATGCAACTTACTTGAGTTTCAATATCAGCCACTTCAGCTCTATATTCAAGAATTTCTTGCAATATAACGGATGTCTGCACTATTAACGCCAATATTGGTATAAATGGTAAAATTATCATCTGCAATATAACAATGGAAATTGCGCACTGTTTAGGCAGTTAAAATATTATTTTACATTAATTTCAAAATTCTAAAAAAAATCAAATTATTTTCTCCTAAATCGCCTATGTTTTTGAATATTCCGATTGCCCCAAATTGATTTAATACGTTTGTTGTTATTTTTTGTTAAAAGCTAATTACCTGCATCAATTGTATACGACGTCCTGTTTTTATTGCTGGATTACGTGCTGCGGCACTGCAGCATTTACCACCATCTGTTGTCGATATATCCTCCGAACTAATCGAATGAACAGAAATTTTATCTAATTGACAATGTTGCTGCTGTTGTTGCAGTGGCAATTGAAGTTGTTGTTTCTGTTTTTGCTGCTGATGCAGGTGTGGTAATTGAAGAGGATGTTGTTGTTGTTGCTTGTGAAGATAATGGTGATTTCGTGTTATTGTTGCTGTTGCCATATTAAGTTCACTTTGTAGCATGTCCTTGCAGTTATTTGCAATGGCGATTTTAGCAGTTGCTGTCATATTATTGCATTCAGTATGTTTTGTTTCATTCGATTTACTTTTATTGTCTTCTCTCTTTGTCGTTGTTGTTGCTATTGAAGTTTTTATTGTGTCTTTGATTGCCGTTGACTTTTGAAGGAGTCAATAGATTAACTATCAAATCGTTTAGCAAACATATTCATTCAAATAAAAATAAATTTATGAAAAATTTAAAAGAAAATATTTTTAATTATTTGAGATTATTAAACACATTGGTTAAGAGTTTTTTTTGCCAAAATCATGGATTTTAGTTGATAATATTATTGTAAATCATAATTTTATAATAAAAACAACTAAAAATTAAATTAAAATTGTGACAGATTTTTATACTCTTCACACAAAAGTGGAAAGGTTTGTCATTCCGTGTGAAATTTCTACAATTTTCATTTCCGACCCCATAAAAAATATATATTTCTGAAAGCTTATGAATAGGGGAGTCGATTAAGCATTGTCAGTCTGTCAGCTGTCCGTCTGTCTATATGTATGTTGAAATCAACTTTTTGAAGCCCTTTGAAATCGCCTGGACCCGCGTGAGGTATCAAAATATCAGAAGCAGATCGCTATTGAAAATCATAAACAACTAAGATCTGAGGAAAAAACCACGACCACCTCGTTTTTTTCATAACAATAATATACAACACATACATACATAGAAACGTGGTATACTGGTCAGAGTGAATGTGGCATCGAATCCCAGCTGAGGCAAAAAAAAAATTTTTTATATATTTTTTTTGTTTTTTTTTTTATTTTTTTTTAATTTTTTTTATATATTTTTTTTACATACAAACATTAATTAAGTTTAATTTATAATCTTACAATGGGATGTTTTTATATACATATGTATGTATGGTTTTAATATGTGTGTACGTATTTCATATGAGATGTATGGTGATACAAACAATTGTTATTGCATGACTACACTTTGTGAAGGGTATATAAGATTCGGCACGAATATAGCACTCTTACTTGTTTTAAAATCTTTTTAATTTTCACTCTTAAGACCAGCATCCAGTTTTACGTTATTTTTTTTGTTTAAATACAACAAAAATTTTTTTGTGAAAAATGTAGTCCCAGAAATTTATTCAGAAATGTATACTAGCCTTAATAGTATAACGACGATAATATTTCTCCCTTGTGGAAATGGTCTCATAAAAAAGTAAGCAGCTTTGCTAGTTCGCTCACGGTTTGTTTTTATGCATAAAGCCGTAAAAGTTTATATAACCAGGTTAACCTAGGCGAGTAACCAGGATCATGTTTTTGATCCCAAAAGAAATTTAAACTCATCGGTTAAGGAGTTCTTACAGAAAAAGTATACATACGAAAAATTAAGATTTGTATAAATATTTTTATGCATATACATATATGTAAATAGTTGTACTACATTGCCAACTAGAGGATTGAAAAATCGAGGCTGTAAATATATGTCTTTTTAGTAAATAAATATAGAATTTGTTAATAATTCGACTTAAGAAAATATAAAAAAACCTAAAACCACAAGCAACTGCTAGGGATCAAAATAAAACAAAACCTATATCGCAATAGTTTTTCAAGATTATTAAATGATTACAAATACAATAATATAAAAATGAACTTAAGCTAGAAAAAAAAAATAATTTATAATACATTTATCAAACAAACCCTTTAAAAGGCTTGACTCAAAAAAAAAAAATAATTTTAATAGCTTTAATGGTTCTTTGTCGTAACAGAAACAATTTTTTTATATGTTGTTAATAAATATGTATATAATTAAACAATATGATGTATTTATATAATACAGATCGTCTGAAATTTGTCAATAATAACGAAGTGTCTGCTTTCAAATCTTTAATACATATAAAATTAACTAATCTACTCTTTTTAAAAGTTTGAATGGTACATACATACATACATACTTTTTATTTTACGATAAATAATATTTTGATTTATGTTTCAAATTCGAGGATTCAATAATATCCACTTTTTAATGTTAAATATTTTCGTTTTAAAGTAATTTTTGACACACAAACCAACAATTGAATTTATAACAAACCGTAAATTTTCTGAATCTTCACATCTTCTTCATCTTCTTCATCTTCTTCACAGCATAGCAACATACATACTCAGCAAAAAAAAGCATGACGAAGAAATGATTTTGCAGGAGTCAAACTGATGATAATGTGATGTAATGTGTTAGTTTAATGTGTCATTGGAGAGCTTGTGTTCATGTGAATATATTGGTGAACACTTATAGAGTCATAAAGAGTGAATGGTTTTACACTATTGAAAATATAATACACTTTGCACTACTAAATAGCAATTTTGTTTGCTGGGTACATAATAAAAAGTATTTGAAAACAAACCAAATATATGCAAAAGTGATGAAAAATTTACGGAATCAAGCAAAAACTTTAAAATATTATTTGTAATTTTTTGAAAATGTCCACATAATGTCCATGTCCATATAAGAGAGTGTCCACTTATGGAAGGTTCATTCACATGAAAAATATTATTTGGTGGTACGTTTACGTTAGATGTCCGTTAAATAGAGTATCCACTGTAAGGAGATTTAACTGTATATTTATATATGTTAACTAGCTGATCCGGCAAAGGTTGCTTTGCCATATAAATTATTTCTTGGAAATATATTTAGTTCAATAAAAGTAACTAACTTACTCTGAGTATATTAAAATAAATATGCAGATCTAACTTAGTTTAAAATTTCATCGAAGTCGTTACATTTTTTACGTGAGGCATAAATTGTCCCTTGGTTGAGTCACCCTAAATATTAAGGAGTATGAAAAATAGATGTTGACCGATTTTTAAACGTTTATTTCTGCATTGCCTGGACTATAAATTGTGTACAATTTAAAGAAAAATACTAAAAACTATATCAATGCAAGTAAATAATTAAAAAAGTGGGCGTTAAAGTAGGCGTGATACAAAAAGTGTCCTATTAATAATACCAGAGTCTTAGTTATATTATGCGAAAATTTCAAGAAGATCGGTCCAGCAGTCTTGCCTACCTGAGGGGACGTGATAAAAGTCGTGGCGTATGAAAAATAGATGTTGACTGATTCTCAGACCTACCCGATATACACACAAATTTCATGAAAATCGGTCGAGCCATTTTGGAGGAGTTTAATCACAAACACCACGATACGAGAATTTTATATATTAGAGATATAATTAATTATACTTATTATTTTTTAACTTCAGTTCTAGTATATAGTAATAAAACTAATTGTTTACAAAAATATTTATATACTAAGGGCCGTATTTATAAAAAATATTTTAGGTTTATTGAAGGCTTTTTTGACAAATTTCTCTAAAACATCTGTCAAATAACCCTTTAATAAGCCAAAAATCTTTTTTATGAATACGGCCCTAAATATATATTTTTATGTATTGAATAGATTTTTTTTCTCTGTTGTGTTGTATTTTTTGTTGTTCCCCCGTATATACACACACATAAGAATATACATAGTTTTTTCTCCGCTTCACTAAATCTTGTATTTACAAAACAATTATAATTAAATTCTATTATAACAGTTTTTATCCATGACATTTGCATATGTATAAAATGATTATTGAGACATTGATAGGATGATTCTTTTTAAATCCATGGGATTATGCGTATGCATATGAGTAAGTAAATCTGTGTTTACATTAGGCAAAAATTTGACTAATGTAAAATAGTGTAACCACTATTTTTCGGAAAAATGTTTTAAATGTTTTATGATTTTTCTTTATCAAATTAAATTTAATACATATGACAATGGGATTATAATGCAATTTGTTAAAATTAAGATAATATTTGATGTTTGTGGCCTATTAGGGCCACAATACATTTCAGTGGTTACGTCTATTTTGTAAATTTTTTTTTCTTGTCTTTCTGACAGAGCTGTCTCCAAATTAATACTAAAATCATGGAACAATAAAAACGCGAAATTAATTTTCTAATAATCGTTGGAATATAAGAAATATTACATACTTCAAACTGATTATTTTTTGGGTTACTTGGGATGCAATTGATTAATTATTGCATTTAAAGCATGTATATGCTATACATAATTAATTTTAATCATTAAATAATCGAGGTAAAAATTATTATATTAAGAATCTTTTAAATAAGAAAAAAATTCTTTTAAGAATATTTATACCAGGAGCTAAGAAAACTCACAAATTCTAATACCACTTTGATTGAATGCCGTTGTTCACCCTATATTTTTACCAAATCCATTGACATAAAGGATTATGTATTTGTTTGTATTTTGTAAATATCAAAACTGCAGGAGAGTCTTTGTATTATCACATTCGTATTATATTATTGCTTATTTCTTTCTACACAGATGTAAATAAAAACACCATTGTGTTCAACGACCAATATGGCGGGAACAAAACAATAATGATTACAAAATAGCGCATATGTGTTATTACCAGTGAAATGCAAAATACACAGAGAATATAATTAGGGAAAGAATATTAGAGTCTACTTGCATTATAATTACTTTTGTCTGTTCTTTTACATAAAACACTATGTTAGATAATTTAGTATCATATAGACTATAGTTGTTTTATTTTTATTACTAAGAATAGGTTTTATATTGATTGAGCTTCAAGTATTCAAATAATATGCACTGTGGGGTTTTTATATTGTATAAAAAGTTTTATTGTAAATAATAAAATTATTTATTATTTATTGAGGTACATGTCAACTAATTGATGACTTCAATGAATAATAATAATAAAAATTATTGATCGAAAATTGTGTGTATGGTTCTTTAATACAAGTACGGGTTTATAAAAAAATTTCTACAAACTAAAAATTTTTTAAAAATTTTTTAAATTTTTCAATCGAAAATGTAATAAAATTTTTCTATAAATTGGAGATTTACTGAAAATGGTAATTTATTTATATGTAACTTTATCTAAAAGAACAACTTTTTGTAAATCGAAAATCTAAAAATAATTTTTTATAAATCTAAATTTAAGTTATATATAAATACTTGCTGACCCGGTCCGCGTTGCTGGCCCTAAGTTTTGTTCTACACAAACGAAATTTACGGCCTTTAAATAAAAATTAATGGAATAACTTTCATAAAGTTTTTTTACAGAATAACTTACATATGGTGTAGGTATGGGTTCAATCTAAAAATAAGGCAAATTGGAAATAATATTTATTTATTATTATTGAATTACTTATTATTTTTGAATGCAACATTTCGAAAGTTTTAAAATTTTGATATTGGATCATTATTAACATAGATTTTTTGTAAATATCTTCGGAACTATATAACCGATTTAATAGTTTGATATCTCGTTTTGAAAAACATGACAACGGAAATAAAAAAAAAAAATAAAATAAAAAAAGCAAACAAAATAAATACATGTATATGTCATTGGTGGTGCAATATGATTTGGATTTTTTTTGACGCCCTCCCGTCACCCGCCTATATATACTGAAGATTCCCTGAAAATTTCATCAAAATCGGCCCAGCCATTTTGGTGTCCATACGTTTTTTAATTAAAAGTTTTTCATACATTTTATTAAAAAATTTTATTTTCTATTAATCAAAAATCTAATAATAATTTTCTTAAAACAAAAACCGGAAATTTAACGAAAGATTTACAAAAATCAAAAAGTTGTTAGAGAAAAATATTAAAAATAAATTGATTAATTAATTTTTTTTATATACAAGTTTTTTAAACATTTTATTTAAAAAATTTTTTTATATAAATCCAAAATCTAAATAATAATAATTTTCTAAAAACAAAAACTTTAAATTTAACGAAAGAATTCCAAAACTCTAAAAATTATTAAAAAAAAATTTTAAAATTAATTGATTAATTACTTAAATTAAAACAAAAATTATTCAAGACCAAATAATAATTTTCTACAAACAAAAAAGCTAAGAAAAGCGAACATTTTTCAAAAGATTTTCACAAATCTGAACTTTTCTATGACTAAACAGGTAAGAACGCTACATTCGGTCCTACCGAATGTGATAATACCCTTCACCATCATGTAGATATAATGACCACATCGTAGCTTAGCTTAGATAGATTTAAGATTTGATGTTATACGCAATTTTATTATTATTTTCGACGCCATTTTTGATTTTGATGGTAAAAATATAAAAAAATAGACGGAGTCGTATATATTGGATCTCAATAGCGATTTATTCACAGATATTTGCAAAAGACTGATACTACATACAGATTTGTAGTATATGTGGAGGCTTCAAAATGTTGATTTTAATCAACACACGGACAGACGGCTTAATCGACTCTCCTAGTCTTAAGCTTTTAGAAAATATGTATTTCATGGGGTTGGAAATGAATACTGTAGAAATTGCAAATGGAATGACAAAGCTACATATATTCTCGGCATCACAGTAGGGTGATCGATTATTTGACTTTTTAAAAATACCGGTTTTCAAATAGTTTGAAATTTAAAATTTAAAAAAACCGGTTGCTATTTTGAAAATTGAGAATTGAAAATTGATGAATGCAGTTGACTAATTTGGTTTTTGGTTTAGTTGAATTTAAAGACAAAAGGTACTCTTTACTAGTTAAATAAATAAATACAATAAATTAATAAATAAAACTTTTTATAAGGCTGTTATCAATTTTTGTATCTCCTTCTGTAAATTTTTTAAATGTTAAATAGAACTTTTAATTAAATATGTACCAACGTATTTTGCTTGAAATTATTTCTACAATTTGAAATACATTTTAAAGGCTAGGGAAAAAAATCTTTAAGATTTCATTTTAAAAATTCTTTCTTATACCCCTGACAGACATACAAATACAGACATAAACTAATTTGTTCGATGGTTTAATTGAAATTTTAGTTGACAGACACTCAATGTCATTAATTAAAATTAGGATCTGGAAAGAGAGATTATTGGTTCTTCTTTATTGTAACTAGACTTTTTACCTAAAAGTGATCGATCAGCTAAGTTTATGCTTCAATTACCTTTAACCTTTAACGTTAGGTTTATATCCTATAAAAAAATACAATTAAAGCTTAATTATTTTTCTTATTTACATTAATTTTTTAAACAACAAATAAATTTCTTACAATATTATGGAAGAATATTTAATAGTTTTTATTTTCTGATTTTTGGAAACTTTTAGCGTTGTAAATATACTATAGTACAACTGGTTACAAAGATATGTATATGAAAATAAACTTTAAAAAATAAAAAACGGTATTTTCGGATAAAAAAACCGCCAGCTGAAAGAAGGTAAAAAGCCGGTTTTTCCACCGGTTGTAAAACCGAGTCGATCACCCTACATCACAGGTGAAGGTGAAAGAGGGAAATAATTGTCATAATATTTAGAAGAGGTATGGATGTTTTTTTGCAAAGATTTTATGATAATTTTTTATTAGACAAACTTTTGTACAACATTTTTTTTTACGATTTCGTCATAAATCATAATTAAATCGGAATTTTTTATGCCACTGTTGTTGAGTCTACATTCAAACATTAAAAAAAAATAATAATAATCTGAATGCCTGTTTCCATCCAAAATGTAGTTCAAAAGTTCTACATTTATTTCATTTGTTTTGTGATCAGCATTAAGTACTTTTCACGATATTGATTTAAACACGCATGTCATGTGCTTAAGTACTTACACAAGTTTAAATGATATGTTTTTTTAAAGGCATAGAACTATGTATTTTAAAAATAAAACACAAAATCAATGGAATCAATAATATATTGACTTTATTGCTCAACTATAATATTTAGAAATAATTTCTTGCATATTATCTCCGCGATTCCCAATATGTCAGTAAAATTTTGTACCACTTTTCGAGCATACCCGGTGTTATTTCGACAATAGTACGTCAAATGTTAGCTTCTAAGTAATCAATTATTTTTGGTTAATTAGCATAGACCAAGGATTTGACGTACACCTAGAAAAAATTAGCACAATGGCGTTAAATCACTCAAAAGAGGTAGCCAATTTACATATTAATTTATTGAGATAATTCAGTCACAAAACGTTTAGCTTAACAAGGGAAAGATTTCACTCAATCTATATAATGTTGCGCCATCTTTTCGTTACCATTTCACTTTCAAATTGTTTGCACAAGCAATAGTGAATCATTGGCCTATAACGTTCGCCGTTCATGTTAATGCTGGCACCTGTTTCGATATAATAGACAAAATGACCGATGACGCCTTCGGCATAGAAATTGCCTCAGTTTCTTTTTCCGGATGTCTTAAGAGACTTATAAGAATTTTTTCTCTACAAAAATTACGCGTTAAGGCAGAATTGAGCCACATCGATAAAAAATAGGTCTAGTTCTTTTCTAAAAAATTTTTAAGTAGTGCACGGGCATAAATTCGACTCCTATCACACTTGCATGCATAGAGGCAATGGCTTCGGTTCGGATTTTGATGAATATTATCCATAAACACACTTTGTTAGTATGACAGTTAGTATTACAGTTATATCTATCGGAACTTTCATACGTCTTATAAAACACATATAAATACTGATATACAGACTTATCAAACAAATACAGTTTTTTGTTGTACTGTGAATATTGTCTTGATAAAATTCCTAAGAGTTTTTGCTTAAGTTTTTGCATACAACTTTGCTTCTTATAAAAATTAAGATGCTATTTTTATGCACAATGTTGCATCGACTAGTACTAATAAATATTTAATACTAGCCAAGCCCGGCGCGCGTTGCTGCGCCCCTTAATGAATAAAAATACATTCTGAATTTTAATTAAATATCAAGTTCAAGAAGCTAAAAATTATAACTTTTTTTATGGGCGTGGCACTGCCCACTTTTCTAATCACGAAACTGTATAGTCATGACAGCTCAATATGTGTGCAAAGTTTCGAAAAAATCGGTGAAGTTCAAGTAGCTGAGAATGATAACTTTTTTTGTGGGCGTGGCCCTGCCCACTTTTTCTAATTACGAAATTATATAGCCAAGACATCTCAATATGTGTGCAAAGTTTTAAAGAAATCGACCACCCATAAACACTCCCCTAGAATGTGTACAACAACTTGCCAAAGTTTAAGTCCGATCGGCTTAACGGTTTCGGAGTCTATAGCTAACACACACATACACAGGCAGAGTTTTACTTTTATATATATAGATTTATTATCTTTAATATTTAAAAAAATTATGGAACAAAATATATACATCTTTTTCAATCTTGAAAAATATTATGGAACAAAAGACATACATAATCTTTTTCAATCTAAACCGGTTTAATTGGTTGATTTTCTAATTTTATTTAATTCTATTTGGTACTTAAAACATTTTTTGAAAATATGCTTAAAAAAATATTAACACTTCAACGCACCATTTCATTGCTATCATTAACGGTATCGTTTGCCAACCTTTTTATACATAAATACATATGACGACATTTGTTTATAAGCTTAAGTTGGGCTGTTTACCAGTCATTGTTATACAATAACAACTTCATCACGTGCAAATAATTGTAATAATAACTCGTTATATAAAATAAATGTAGTTTAATAAATTCATCAGAAATTTTTTTTTGGCTCCGTGTAATAGGGAACAAGTATACGCAACGACTGACGAGAATTTGTATGCATACGTTCGTACATAGGTAAACATACACACGCACATACATATATATGTACATTCATGCATGTCTGTAAAAGCTTATGATGGTCAATGCTGGGTGTGTAAATATTTAAGTTTTAGTATTTTTTTTTTAGATTTTGTTGGTGTTTCTGTCCTTATTGATTAAAAATTAAATTGCGTTGATAAATTGCCATTAAGTATAAGTATGAAATAAAAAAAATACGTTTGTCGTTGGCTTTTTAATATACATAAGTAAATAAAATCGAGAAAACATATAAAACAACAATTGCTTTTATATGTCATTCGCAACAGATCACAACGGAAATATGATTATGTATAAAATTAAACTGAAGAGTAAACTAACTTTTTTCGATACAAACTCAAAAATAATCTCTTATACATAATTTATGTTGTGGACTTTTTAAGCAAATCTGTGATTTATAAAATTAAAACAATTGAAAAGTCATTAAAAAATCATTATTAATTTTTTCTTTCAAAATAAGGCACTTAATACAAGAAGAGTAGTAGGGGTGTCACAAGGGATGGAATAAGGTGAAATTATAAGGAACATTTTCATTAATTTATTTATTTTTAGAAAATTTTACGACATATACATATACATATACATACATACATACATACTTATATTCAAAGGTATGTATGCATACATCAGTTAAGCTAAGATGATAAATTTGTTTGTTTTTTTTTTCAGTGATTATAAATTTTGTCATTGTTGTGTGTATCTGATGATTGATTGATACATGATTTACATAGTCATTATTAAAAGTATTAACTAAGAACACTTGAATCTTTTTTTTTTTTTGTACAGGTACATTTTTTTTAACCTATTTAATAAAAATGTTTATTTAATAGATTAAGTTAAGCTCTAACTGTTTCTATTCCCCAACAAAAAATTTAAATTGTTTCTTCGTTTAAATAATATTTTATATTTTTATTTATTTTTTCAGATTTTTTAGATAAGATTGTGAAAAAAAATAAATGAAAATATTTACAACTTAACAAAGAACCAGAATTTTATTATTTTAATCGGCTATAAATTATTTTAATGAAAATATTTTATAATGTTAGAATTTCGCGCTCTCAAGCAATGATCTATTGCTTAGTTCATCGTAAGAGATTTGCCTCGAACCGGTAGCCCACATTTAATATATTAAATGTGTAGAGCAAAGTGTTAACGAAATATCTTCCGGAAGGCATATAAGATAAAATTGGTGCAAGAATTAAAATCAGCAGATCATCGGTAACGTCTACATTTTGCTGTTAAATTGATTCTGATTGTGAGTGATGAAGCTCATTTGAATATCTTTTTAATTAGCAGAACTGTAGATTTTGGGGTTCTGAAAATTCAAGAGCCATTCATAAACGGCAATGGCATTCTATTAGGTGTACAGTATCCTGTGGTATTACATCTGAAAATATTACTTTCTTACTTCTTTGGAAATTAATATGGAAGTGAATCGTAAATGGAGAGCGCTATCGGTTTACGATAGAACATTTTCAACGTCCTGTTGTTGAAAACAGACCTGAGATATCATTTCAGTAGAGTGAACTCCATACTGCCCGATACTTAACGACACTATTAGGTAAAATTTTTGGAGATCGAATTATTTCCAAAAATTTTTGAATTTATTAGCCATCGCGTTCGCCAAATTTGTCAGCAACCCACTATTTTACTTGGAGCTATTTGTATATGTGATCAAGCCTAAAATAATCCTTAAACTCAGGGCCAAGATTGTTAAGGAAATAAGAGCGCAGCAGCCAAAAATTTGGAAAGATGTTATAGAAATTGCTCTAAAACTAGCTTATCATTGCGTTGCTGAAAATGAGGGTCAATTTAGTGGCATTAATTTCGATACTTAGTGCAAAAAATTACCATTTTGTATGTTTTATAATCTAAAAAATTATATGTTTACTAGCTGGCCCGGAAAACGTTTTTTTTTAAATTATTTCTAGGAAATTTATTTTTTAGTTCAATAAAAATGAATTGTGTTTTATTTGTTTCTCACTGCTATTTGGTGTTTTTTTTTACTGCAATTTATTCACTTTTTTGTGTGTTTCTTTTATAATTTCTTGAATAGCAGCTTAGTCCATAAATAGATTCTTGTTTTTATTGTTTAGACCTGCCCGATATGTACACAAGATTTCATGATTTCGGTGGAGATTAATCACAGACACCACTACACGTGAATTTTATATATTATATTAACAGCTGTTTATTAACAAAGAAGTTAATGTAAGTTAAATGTCCTTAACAACATTTTAATAAATAACAAAATACTTAAACTTTAACTACTATAGCTTTTATTAAAAATTTCTTCAGCAAAACGTTAATAAAATCGTTATTTTTCGGAGTAGTGCTAACAAAACTTACTGGAATTAATAAAAACGTCAGTTTTAAAATTTTGTTAGTTAGGGCGTTTTGCGTTTTAGATAACGATATATAGAGATCTTCTATAAAAGGTAAGAAAAGTTTATGCTGATTTATTTGCATGAACCCAGCAAAATCTCTTTGAAATTGTGTAATAGGTTGTCAGTATTTTATACATTACATAGTAATGAGAATTCGTTAGGAACATCATTATTTTAAATTACAAAATAATGGACTGTTTGTAATGACCTTTATATAATGATCTTTTATTTAATACATTTAAAGAGTAAACTAGTGTTATGCTTGAAATTAACTTTATAAATATTCTAAGTGAAAGCAGAATTTGAAATTATTCATTTCGTTGCTGCGGTATTGTTCCGTTGTTGCGGTAAATATTGTGTTCTAATATAAATATGTTTTTTTAATTTTAAAAATATCTACATTCAAGGCATATCCATAACCCGGGGTCTCCACGTAGCAATATTTATTACCGCAATTGTCAAATTTGATTGCGTCCATAGAAATTGCGATGTGTAGACCGCAAATTGATATATGTAGCAATGCATCGGCAATCATTGCTCTGCTGATTGCTTGAGCAATTATTGCTGCAGTTAGCTGTCAGAATCCTTTTAATTTTCTTTAAAGCTTTTGTTTTTCTTTGAAGAAACAAAGGAAAATTAAAATAATTTTACCTGATAATAATTTAGAGTGAGGTATTTCAAAAAAACCCATAAAAATTAAAACAAAAATATTAAATTTTATAAATAAATTACTTGTGTCGTGTTCTCCACCCAATAAAAATAAACACACTTTAGCAATAAAGTGCCGTTATTATGCCGACGTTTTTGCTTATGCTTAGCAATGAAAATTGCTACGTGGAGACCCAGCGTAAGGTATATTCATCATGGCAACAAACACAACAATTAAAAAATACATGCATATTATTTTTGTATATATGCCGGCATATGTCACACAATTTTTTTATTTTCTTCTTTAATTTTAATAATTTTTAAAAAAAACTTTAAAGCGAAAACTTTTTTATTTATGGTTTTTTATTTTTTAAAATATTTAAAACCAATTGAAACTGCGAATTATTTATTGTATAATAAAAAGAAAAAAATTAAGTTTGACACAAGCAGAAAGTTGGCTACGCTGAAAAATCGTATATGTAAAAACAAACAATCAGCTGATTGAATACGAGTACTGTGTGGATATGCCTTGTTTTCATTTATTCCAAATGTGTTTTTTTTTACCAACAGCTGATACAATAACAATATTTAGTTAATAAAAACATGGATTTTAAATCGACTTTGAGGAAATTTATCAACAAAAATTAATAATTGAAATATACATATCGATCGATATTTTATTTCGTTGAATTTCGCTTCCGTGCAGAATATTTTTTATATTATTAGTATCTTAAAAATATAAAAATAATCAGTTATAATTCACAAATAACCAGTTGTTC
Organism: Phyto melanocephala; assembly: GCA_941918925.1. NCBI lineage: Eukaryota > Metazoa > Arthropoda > Insecta > Diptera > Rhinophoridae > Phyto > Phyto melanocephala. The sequence goes on from OW799237.1 coordinate 87,771,592, forward strand.
GTTTTTTTTGTAAGTAAATTTGTAAGCGAGGGTGATGGATTTTGGAACAACCCAAACAAAAATAAGTACCTATTTATTCAGTCAAAATATAAAACGAATTTATGTTTATCACCAATATGACTTGCTAACTGACTAGGTAAGAAAATGTTTTTCCGGGTAAAATTTGTTAAAGAGACGCAAAAAGTTCTAGAATGTTTCACCTAAACCATTTTACCTGTTTTCCCCGCTTAAATACTTAATTTTTAAAAAAGTACCTCAACCTGCTTGATTTCTTCTTAAATAGGAAAATATATTTTTGTGAATGTTTAAACTTTAAAAGGAAGGGGTGCGTAATGCTTTTACTAATATGCTAAGTCATACAAACAATAGGAAAGATTAAAAGACTAGCAGAGACTTATCACCTACAATATTTTAAAGCATTTATAATATACATATAACAGGTTTTCTTGCCTGTGCCTTTTGAATTGTTGAACTAAATTTATAGGAAATTGTATTAGTGTCAGCATATCATTTGATTTATTTGTATTTAAAGTGCAACACTTAAACGTAAATAAAAATAAACAATTAAATTGCACAACAACAGCTAAAGTGTATCTAAAGCAGTGATTCTTAAACATTTAAATTATGTGAATATTTTGTTAACAAGCTAAATTAACAAAATATTTTCCATTGAAAACTCTAACTAAATAGACTTATTTAAAAAGTAAATCTAAAATTTGTAATTTTTAAAAATAAGAAAAAAAAATTAATAGAATATTTCAAAAATTAAAAATTTATTGGAAAATTTGTATCTTTTAGCTTTCTTGAAATTTCTTTCATTACAGTTTTATTAAATTTAAATTTTCTATTTTCTTTCTCTTAAATACACTCAAAATGATAAAATGGCGAAATGTAAGCACACGTTTTTAAATTTTTGGAAAAAATCATGAATAACTGGTAAGAAAAATTAAATTTTTTTTTGTTTTAATATATATATTGAAAAAATTTTAAAGTAAACTTAGGTTAGAATACAATTAATATGGCGGTAGCAATTAATCAGCTGATCATAGATGGTCTCTTCCAAACGTCAAAAATTCATCTATTTTTTCTATTCTCTTATAATTTACACTTGTCAAACTTCATATAAAAAAAATATTTCGAACAATTCTCTTCAAACTTATATAATTGCACCATGACTGAGAATTATCGCTTATTTACTTCAACAGTATTTTTAAGTTTCTGAAAGTTTATGAATTTTACAATTTATTTTGAACAAGATTTTTGATGACACCTGAGAAAAATCCTCATTTTTAAACAATGTGTGTAATATAGAAAATATCTCTAACTTCACAAGAATTAGTCATGCTAGAAGCTGTTTTAAGCTAAACGATTAAACCTGAAAAATACTTAATTTTTAATATGAGAAATTTGACTTATAATGGGTGATTCAAGTAGAGATACTTTTCTCAATAGTCTTTTTTTGATAGATCACGTGTGAGTCGTGTCATGCTGTCATGTTATTTTTGTTTAGTATTGTTTGGCATTTTATAATGAAAAGATTGACGCCACAACAACGTTTACAAATTGTTTAACTTTATTACGAAAATTCACGTTCTGTGAGGAATGTGTTTCGTGCACTTCGCTCAACTTATGGTCAACATAATCGGCCTACTGAGCGTACTATTTGCAACACCATCACCCATTTTGAGACCCAGCATTCATTATTTTATAATATTCAACCGAATAGCCCACGTCCAGCACGCTGTGAAGAAAATATAGCGGCCGTAGCTGAGAGTTTACACGAAGACCTTGGAGAGTCGATTCGGCCGTTTGCAGCAACTCAGACTGACGTTTGATGCCTGAAATTGAAGCTCACTGATCTCGGCAACATTTGGTTTCAGCAAGTCGGGGCCACTTCACATCAATCAATGAATTAATTGAGAGAACACTTCAGTGAGCTCATAATTTCACGTTTTGGGCCGGTCGATTGGCCACCAAGATCGTGTGATATCACACCATTAGATTTTTTCTGTGGGGATATGTAAAGTCTAAAGTTTATGCGGACAAACCCGCTTCTATTCAGGCCTTGGAGGAAAACATCACGCGTGTCATTCGCCAGTTACCAGTCGAAATGCTCGAACGAGTCATCGAAAATTGGACTCAACGTATGGACCATCTGCAACGCAGTAACAACCAACATTTCATAGACATAATCTTAAAAAAATAAATGCCAAAGAATGTTCTTTCAAATGATAATAAACATTCCCCAGTAAATTTTAATTTTCTGTTTTTTTTTCTTTAAAAAGTGAGGAACCTCAAAATGGATCACGCGTTAGCTCTTTTGAAGTATATGTTAATTTTTTTAAACATTTTAAATTAATGTCTAATTTTCTATAAGCAACAAATTTTTGCAAAAAATTATTGTTTAATTTTTGTTTAATTATTATACAACAACAATTATCTTATAAAAAGAAAAACTTCAACTATATTTTTTATAATAAAATAATTATCACAAAATTTTCCACAAATAAAGATTATTATTTATATTACAAAAAAAATTACAATTAGAGGTCCTAATCCCTCACCCTGGAAACGCTGTTAACTTAACCTCCGTTTAATAACAAAGATTTTCCTTTACATTTTAACAATGGCTCTTTATTATTATATGTGACAAGTGGCATAAAATATGATAATACGAACAATAACAGACAACCTGTTGTAAAATATTCCAACTAAAAACAAATAAATATTTTGGTAAACAATGCATTAAGTAAATTAAATTATTATTCTTTTCTAACACTTACAAAGAGAAGAAATTCAAAATGAAATGACAAATTATGTTTTTGCTACAAATACATGTGATAAATGTGAACAATATTTTCAGGTTAATCATTTCATAAATATATTTTTTATTTTTATTCTATGAACGAATACAAACTAAAAGATTTTTGCAACTATTTTGATAATCAAAGAGTTAGGAAATTGTTTGAAATATTATTATATTTTAATTTTAATTAATGCTAAATATAATCTATATTTTTTTACACATTATTAATTGGTAATCAGGGGCCAAATTACAGCATTCGAACGTGATCGAAATTGTTAAATTCTTATTAGAATCTCTATACCTAAAGCACAGTGAACTCGATTGTTCGAGTAAAATTTCGATCGTGATCGAATGCCGTAATTCGGCCCCAGATTTAAAAAGAAATGTATTCGGTATTCACTACTATATCAAACAATTTCCTAATGCATACATATTAGGAAAAAATATTTTCTAGAATAAGTATATTTAATAAAAACTTTTTTACGAAATACTATGCATTACAAATTATTGGAAAAATTGTTTCCTATATAAACACATCTTTAGCAACATAACATTTGCTGCCATTCATTTACCTTTCTTTTGCATGAGTTTTTCTTTTTTTGTAAAATTAATCATAGAGATATAATTCATGCCATTGATTAAATAGTTACAAAATATTTTATAAAATTTAAAACAGATAAGCAGTATAAAATATGTGAAAAACGGTATGATGGAAATTTCCATTGTCTTGCAAATTCGCGTGTACTGAATAAATGAAAATCAGAATAAATTTGTAAAATTTGTATTCCAGGCGATAATTAAAAAAAACAATTAACTTAACATTTGCTTTTTTATTTCGGGTATTTGCATTTGAGTGATTATTCTACTTTTCGCCAAAGATCGGAACCATATTTCCTTATGTCTTTCGGTGGTGCAAGAGTTGCAGATTATTGTCTTCTTTTTAAATGCAAATATTGTTCAGGAAAACTACTGCTTGCAAGCTCGCGCTTAGTTTCTTTGATGTGGTCTTTGCTGCTTAGAACAAATAAGAAGTCGTTTTGTTAAACATTTCTTTTCTAATTTTCTAAATTTTTTAAAATAAATGTTATGTGGTTTCTTCCGAAGAAGTCTACATCTTCCATGTGTTTATTGTACAACAAATTAAATATTACTAACACACTAAGGGCCGTTAACAATAAAAAAATTAAACTACAGTTAACACTAAACTCAAAATTTAAACCTTGGTTAGCCAAAACCCATTAACACAAAGTTCAGTTATCTTATAACTTTTAGATTATTTTGCCAAATTTCAGTTAAATTTAACCGAGTACTATTTGGTGTTTAAGTTCTTAACTGGAAGAAAATATTTAATGTTTGAATTTAAATATATTATATTTTTGCTATTTTTAAAAAAATTAAAGATGCCTTTACGATTAAAAAGATTTACACATTTCTATAATTTATATAAAGTAAATATTTCTTATGGTATGAAAAGAAAATATAACCAGAGAAGACGAATGAATCATTTAAATTTACCTGATGCAGAGTTTTTCATGAGATATCGTTTATCTAAGAGAATTGTTAAATTTATAGGAAAAATTTTCAAAACACATTAATTTTTAATAAATTTATTAGCAGATGGGTGCACATTAAGAATTTATATTTATGTATACATTTCTTCTTCTTTTTGAAATTCATTCATAATAATTGATAACTGCTAAGAGAATTGTTAAATTTATAGCAAAAATTTTCAAAACACATTTAATTTTTAATAAATTTATTAGCAGATGGGTGCACATTAAGAATTTATATTTATGTATACATTTCTTCTTCTTTTTGAAATTCATTCATAATAATTGATAACTACAAGTTAACTAACTCTTGCCTATTGTTAACGAACATTTTTAATTTATAGTTAAAACTTCAGTTTAAGCTTACTGAAAGTTAATAAACTTTTACGTTAAATTTATTAAACTGAATATTATGTTAATAGGCCTAAAAATATTTTTTTCCACCCATTTTCATTAATAAAAAATTTAAATAAAAAAATCAAATTATAAAAATGATTAAAATTATACAAGTTTTTTATAATTTAACAAATAGCAGACTAACGAGACAAAACCAACAAATTGAAATAGTAAGCTTGTTCTTATTTTACCGCAATGATCGAATGTAAACAATAGTCATGTGAAATGTTGTCAATAATAACCAATTTACAGTACACCTGTTTGCGTGCGTTTTATTCTTTCAATAAGTAATATAATGGGTATTTCCATTCCAAAGAAGAGTTAAATTCTTCCGATAAAATGATAAACAACTTAAATACCAAAACAATGTACGACTCATCAGGTTATTCTTGTATTAATGACCTAATAGATTTTAAATTTTGTAATAAATAGTTCATTATTTTAATACAATCTATTAAAAATTATTTCATTTTTAAGAAATTTTTTCTTTATATTTATTTGGAGTTTTTCTTTTTTACATTTTTATAGTAATTTTTTGTAATGAAATTTCGTCTACAAAAGCCATCTGAAAGAAGCTCCGTCAAAATTAAAGCGACGGCAGTAACGTTAAATATTTACATTTTATTACTTAATTTTATTTTGTTATTATGTTTCGTTGCATTTAAATATAAAAATGTTTTAAGAAAACATAATAGTGTTGTTGAGAGAGCATTAGAAAAAAAAAACGCTCTGAGAATCTATCTTGCGATTAAATTCAAAATTTGCATGGCAAATTTCTGTACGTCGGAATTCTGTTTGAACATTAATTGCACTTTTTTTTTCTCAAAAAACGTCGTGTATACCTCATGAATTTATAAACAAACCAAAATTTAAAAAAGACCGAAGTGCATATATCTGTGGTTTTCATGGCAACCACGTATGTCTTAAAACCAAATTTTTCAGGAGAGCCACAACACCGTTTTATATAAAACAACGGGTTAGATATTGAACTTTTAAACATTTTGTACCCTTCATGTCAAAAAAGATCTTAAACATTTATTATAAAAATTTTAGACAAATATCATTTAAAATTTAGATCATAGCGAATACCAAAATAAACAAAGTGGTACGAAGACTAAAAGTATGTGCAGATAAAGGAGCGTATGTCAACATAGGTTTTACACAAGTAATTTTTCTATTTTTAGTAAACTGAAAAATTATTAGAAAATAACTTTCAAATGTGTTCAAAAATAACAACGTATGTGGTTGTGTGTGTTTTTTTTTAAATGAAATAATTTACCATTAAGCACACGTAAGTCAACATACTGTGTTAGTGATGAATGCTTTTTAAGTATATGTATAAAGAAGTTTTTTTGTTATGCCATTAAAAAAATCGGAATGGGTCCATCTAATTTCAAAAACTTTTAAAACCAAGTAAATTGTAAAAAATTAACATACGCGGTTGCCCATGAAAACAAGATTATAATGATCTATTCGAGTTTTAATACTTATTTGTACACGAAGCAACAAATGTTAACATCACTGATATCAAACTTTTTACTTTTCTCCACAAAAAAGATAAACAAATAACGGCTGTTTTTAAGGGTAAACAAAAAAGCCGTTGTTTTTATACCGGGAGTAAATGGCAATAATTTATATAAATAGTCAGGGCAAACTATTAAAACAAATCACACCGCTCTGTAAAAAAGCAGACATAGAAAATAACACAGTTTTAATTCTATTTTCATGAATGGCCGGAAAATTATAAATTTTTCTCACCACCAGTTTATAACAGTAAAGTGTAGTTAATAAACCAACCTGTTACGGTCAAGGCGAATTCATGAATTCGCCTTGGTTACGGCTGTAATAATGTATTAAAAATAAACATAGAAAACAATTGTAGTGTACTTAAGATCAAAGCTTTTAATTATCACTTTTATACGCCTTTTTTAACAAGTAAAACAAAAGAAAAATTAAAAAAAAAAGAAAAAAAAAATTAAAAAAAATATATAATATTCACAACGTTATTTAATTTGTTTCAATTTCAATTTAATGTTTTCTTTGCTTAACCTCTCAACCATAATTTTTATGATTCCAAAGAAAACAAAGATTTTAAATAAAAAAAAATTAATAATAAAACAAACAATTTTTTATGGACGGCATTAGAAAAATATTACGCAAAAATATGAATATTTTTTTAATTTATTTATAAAGATAAAAATACATACATATGAAAAAGGAGAATTTGAAAATATTTTCTTATGTTGGAATTAAAGGGAAGGAAAATAATTATATGTTAAAGCAAATTAAATTAGTGTTATTTTTTCCATTAAAAATATTGGTGATCATTTTAAAATAGTAAAAATGTTTACTTTATTAGAAACTATATCTTTTTGCTTGATAAGGATTAGTGATAAAATCTTGAATAAAATTAAAAAAAAAAGAAGTTTCAATTTTTAATGCGTGAGTATGATTAATATTTATTTGTTCTAATAAGTATGCTACACATTATCAATATAAAAATTGTTTTGTTCTTTACACTTACCCAGCAAAAAAAATTGTAAGTAGAGCAAAGCGAATTACATTTTAAAGACTTCTTAATTATTTGTGTAAAAGTAATAATTCTAAATGACTCTCAAAATTCGAAGCAAATTGTCATAAATGATGTGCTTAGAAATGAATGCAACATCATGCAAAATATCTTATAAAATTCATGTGAACAAACAACATTAACTCATGTAACAGCGGATGCTTTTCACCATATATGCATGAGTTCTGTGCAATTGTTAAAATAGAGCGTAGTTCATTAAAATATTCATGTAAACACATGATCTCCAATGACACGCTAATGTTAAAATCATTAGTGTTTTCACCTTAATTTAATCACTTTGTCACCAGTTGAACCCCTGCAAAATCACTTTTTTGTCATAGATTTTTTTGCTGGGTATTTAGAATTTTTCTACAAATTCAATTAACTAAAATATAAATTTTGTTATTAAACGTTCAACTATTAGGTACATAAAGAAGAATAGCACACTTAAACAAAAAGAATGCTATTGTATAAATGAGGGGTTTAAAGCACAGGGGATTCAAGTGACTTATGTTAAATAATAAGAAAAAAATGTTAGATGTAATCTGATATAATTATCTCTTAATTAATAGAGATATTAAGATATATTTTAATCTATAAAGGTACTAAAATACCATCTTTTACATATAAAAAAAATCCATAAACTAAATTTAAAGTAGGGAAAAATTAATAAATAAATGAACTCATACCTCTAAAGAATGTTAGTGATACCCAAAGAAAAACACATAGACTAATTTGTTAAATTACATTTTATTAAAAAAGTATTTTATAGTTATTTGTTATATATTTTAGTCATCATAATCAGCTTTCATGACATCATCTGGCTCATCTTCATGCTCACCTTGGCTTTAAACTCTTTACAAAATTTCTTTAATTTTATCGTAAGTAAGTGCTCTGAACCATTCACGGTAAATTGGTGGTATATAGATAGCAAAGAAGATGTTAAAGGTTGTTGATTTTCTTGAACTTTATTGTTTGGATGACTCGGCCAACATTTCCAGCTTTCATGTTAACTTTGATGAAGTTTTCTTTTTTCATCTTTCTATGAGAGGTTTTAAGAATCATCCTTCTGAAGGTGAAACAATTACATTTTACGTTACCCGGTACACTATTTCAGAAAAATCTTTTGATGACCTCTAGAGTTATAAAGTCCTCACTTTGTATTGAAGTTACAATAACATTTTTTCTTGGATTTTTCACAATCTTCTGCCAAATTTCAGGTACATATATTTTTTTATAATTTATATATTTTGGCTTAAAGTCTTTATGATTTCCACCCACTCAGTCCATATAAAAAGGAATTTTATTATTTCTTTGAGCACAAGGTGTTACGGTTTATGTACCCCTTGTGCTTTAGGTTAAACAGGTATTTTAATGACAAGGCTTTAAGCACATCAAATAATATTTGATTAAAATAACAATCATGTTCTGTTCATGCTGAACACGAATGAAGAACTTAAATTTAATAATTTTTTTCTATTCTCAACATTTAATTTTATTCTTATTAAGTTGAAATATTTGTACTAATTATAGATCTTTTTTACTATTTGTTACGAAAGCGACAAAATTTAGTGAACAAAAAAATTCTATATATATCCCAGTAAACATTAAGTTTTGGTCTTAAGTTAAAAAAATATTACAAATAAATTGTATTAATTTATTTTCTCACCAAAAAGCAAAATTAATCGCAATTTAAAAAAATTAATTTATTATCACATCATTGCAAAAATTTTTTAAAAAATATTTAAAATGTAAATTTGACATTCTTTTTACTTTCTTTATTCACCCCTGTGGTCTTTTGATGAAACTATTTGTTTAAAAAATTTCAGCAGAGCAAAAAAAAATCAAAAACAATAAAATAAAAATTATTCTGTATAAATAAATACTAAATGTCGTTCGTTGGTAATCACATTTCTTAAGAACGGCTGCAGAGCAATTTCTTTTTAAATAGTTGTCATAACCCGATTTAGATTTTTATGGAAAGCAAAATTGACCACGCTGACTTTTACGCCCAATTTTAATTTATATAAAATCGAAGAACAGTTGGAATGATTTGTTTAATATTTTTAAAATTTTAGATCTAATTAAGGTTTTTACAGTAACCGATTTGGCTAATTTTTGTTAATGTTTGTATAATCTTCTTCTATATAAATAAAAATGAACGGGGAACGGCAGTATCGACATTGCTAATTTTTTCTTAAATTTATTTACGAAGTTCAATAAGAGTTCTAGTTTGTAGTGGGCTTGGCACCTACAATACAAAAGTACTGTAATACCAAAATAATTACCTGCATAGTTGAACCTAAAATGAGTTGGAAAACAATAAAAGTAGGCGTGACATTTTTAATATAAATACAATACATTTTACTTGATGTCTAGAAAACTATTACATTTTTAACCCTTAAATTATCTTTTATTTAATTATATCTCGTTTGTATTATTCTAGCTAATATTTTATGACATATTTCAGGAACTATAGTTAGACTTTTTGATTACTATTTAATTGATTGAATAAGGTCAAATGAGAGGGCGTGACACAACACATATAAAGAAAAAATATATTTAATGGCTGTAAATGTTATAGGCTATATATGTATACTCTATAATTGACTGCGAAATCAGTTTTTTCGGATATAAAATCGAAATGGATCAAAGCAGGAGACATGCCACCTTCCATACCAAAAAATATTATTCTGAAAAAATGTAATCTCTATCAGGTTCAAACTTAGTGCCAGCTACTTTTGATAACAATTTTTTTTATTAATTCTTCATTTACATAACCGAGCCTATAAGGCCATATATGGTTAATAAAAGCTACTTATTATAACAAAAAATATTTCTATATAGACAATCTATATATATAAAAGTGAAACTCTGTGTGTGTGTGTTAGCTATAGACTCCGAAACTGTAAAACCGATCGGACTCAAACTTTGGCAAGTTGTTGGACACATACCAGGGAGTGTTTATGGGTGAAAAAAAGTGGGCGGAGCCACGCCCATAAAAATTAGTTATCAGTTTCAGCTACTTGCACTTGACCGATTTTTCTGAAACTTTGCACACATATCGAGCTGTCATGACTAAATAATTTCGTGATAAGAAAAGTGGGCGGGGCCACGCCCCTCAAAAAGTTTTAATTTTGAGGTACTTTCACTGGACCGATTTTTCTGAAACTTTGCACACATACTAAGCTGTCATAACCATATAATTTCGTGATTAGAAAAGTGGGCAGGGCCACGCCCATAAAAAAAGGTTATAATTTTGAGGTACTTGCACCAGACCGATTTTTCTGAAACTTAGCACACATATTGAGCTGTAATGACTAAATAATTTCGTGATCAGAAAAGTGGGCAGGGCCACGTCCATAAAAGCAATTATAATTTTTAGGAACTTGCACTGGTCCGATATTTCTGAAACTTTGCACACATATTGAGCTGTTATGACTTTACAATTTCGTGATTAGAAAATTGGGCAATGCCACGCCCATAAAAAAAATATAATTTTTAGGTTTTTGCACTTGATATTCAATTAAAATTTAGAATGCATTTCGATTCATTAAGGGGCGTAGCAACGCGCGCCGGGCTTTTCTAGTAACTAATATATATGTATATACATACATATGTATATTCGTCTGCGTAGCTATCGAGATAAAAGGTAGACTTAGTATTAACCTAGATTGTTATTTATATGTTTGTCACATTTATTATATTAGTAGAATTATTAATTTGAAAATTTGGATTTGCAAATATGACAGAGAATTCGAAACTTACAACAACAAAAAATATTTACAGCACAAAAAACACGTTTAGGCTGTGTAATTATGAGTTTTTCAACGACTTATCCTGGTTATCGTGATAAAAAGTAGCCTATGTGTTAACCTAGGTTGGTATCTATCTATGTGCCGGATTTTTATTAAGTTTAGATTGAGTAACAAATATCCAAACATACAAACATTCACATTTAGGAAGTAGGAAGTAGAATATATTACGTTAAAAACAAAATAAGAAAAAAAATTTTTAATATTTAAAACATAAAAATATGTGTATAAGTATAACAATAAGTGTTACACACAAAAATAATTTTAATTAATCTTCAAGGTTTTATAAAAAAAAAAAAAAATATTTAATGATTCGTTAGCATATGAGATTGTGCATATTCCAGTAAAAGAGATTTGAATTTAGGAATTGAGTAAGATAATCGGCCAAGGAAATCGAAATCACGTGCAATTGAAATCGATCAAATTTTGAAAACTCTCCCGTATTCAAAGTTCATAAAAATATTTCCTTTTATATACCTCATACTTTGAAGACCACTTTTCTATACTTAAACTACTTTTGAAATCAGGAAAACCTGCGTCCGTTTTTACAAAAATTCAATTGAAAATATTCGTCGATTTCAATTTCACATGATTTCGATTTCCATGACATGGCCGAATACTCTTAAATTTCTCGGCAAAGTATTCCAAATTTTCGAAAACCGAATTTGAAACAATTTCGCGATTAAAAGCGTTTAAATGTCTAATTGGAAAAATTATTTGCGGATTTCTAATTGAACTAGAGAAGGTAAATTTATCAGTTTTGTAATTGGGATAACCTTTTAGAATAGATTTATAAAAAATAATAACAGCCTTATACCTACAAAATTATTAAAAGAAGATTTCAGAAAATTTGAAGTATGTAAAGAAACATGATCTCAATCAAAAAGAAGTATCGAATAATTCTGTTAAATATACATAAATTTATATTTTCCCATTACATAAGCCCCACCTCCAGATTATATTTTAATTTCCTAATGAAAACAAAAAAAAAAACAAAAGTGATAAGGATCGGAGAAGGGAAGTCATGGTTTTTTTGAAATATTTCTTGCTAAAAAAATGACGATTGAAATGTCTTTAAATAAATTGTTAAATAATTTTAATCCTTTATTATTATTTCTTCTTTTATTTTGATGTTTAATAATATAAAAAATAATTTTGTTATTTTTTATTCAATTATTTAGTCTTAAACTGTGTAAAAAAATTATAATTAAATGACTTTAATACTTAACACTGGCAAGTAAAAATTTAATTTAGCACTCCTTAGTCAATTTTGTAAAAAAAAAAATTATTTGTACTTTTATTTTATTTCAATTAGGTAATTACTTTTCTTTAAAATATTGTCTGTTATTTTATTAGTGATTTTATTTAATTAGTTAATTTTTTTTGAGATTAATGCGTGTAGATAAAACTTTAAATTTGATTACAGATCAACGACTCACTATAAGTACATACATACTTGTGTAGTTTTTTTTCAATAAATTTTAAGTAATTCATTCATTATTATTCATTGAATGTTTACATTTTCTTCATTAACACTTGAACTTAAATTTGATTTTTTTAACACATAATAATAAAAATTAAGTTAAAATTTTAAATTATATTCCACTTTATTTTAACCGAATTTGAACCGTCTACGTTTAGCGCTTTCAACCAACTGAGCCTGAACCTGTTGAGTTTCCAATGTTTATAGACAAAATATAATATAGAAAAGGAAGAAAAAAAAAAACAATAACATATAAATGTATGATGACTCTGTCTGTGACAAACGAAAGGTATGCGTAAGTTTATACACACAAAAGTTTGCAAAAGGATACTTTACACACATTTGCTCGGTGAATAATATTTAGATACAACTACACATGTACATACATGTATTTCGTTGTACGAGCTTGCACACAAAAAATCAGAGAACAGTAATAACAATAACATTAGATAAACATTAATGTTAAGGATAACATCACATAAAACGTATGACAGAAATAACACATATATTGTCATATACATAACTATATACACAATAATGTGCTTTTAAAAGGATCCATCATCTAGATTGTGTTGAATTTATGAAAAATATTTACTTACATACATATAAGAGAGAAATCTCGTGCAGTTACACAGGAGTAATTTGTATAAACGTATCGTTAACATAACACAAACATAAAATATCTTACTCACTTTTATAGTTTTTATTTCTTGCAATTTCTTAAGGACATAGTTTGATATCTTACTTTCAGATAATATTTTTAATACGATGCAATAATGGTATTCATGTTGCCAATTTTAGTTTTATCAATTTGTTAAAATGTATAAACTTTTGCATTTGACTACTTCTAAGCAAATGCGTAAATTTAGCTTAAAACTTTACAGAAGACATGCATATGTTCAATTACGTTGCCAATATTCTAAAAATTGCGTATTTATGTAAAGATGTATAAAATACTGCAACTACTAAATTTCTAACAAGTAAGAGTGCTATATTCAGCCGTTCCGAATCTTTTATACCCTTCATAACGTTTAGTCATGCAATAACAGTAGTTTGTATCACCATTCATATCATATGAAATACGTACATACATATATAAAACATCCCATTGTAAAATTCAAAATTAACGTATGTATGTTAAAAAAAAAATAAATAAATAAAAAAAATAAAAAAAAAATTAAAAAAAAAATTTAAAAAAAAAATTTAAAAAAAAAATTAAAAAAAAAAAATTAAATAAAAAATTAAAAAAAAAAAATAATTAAAATATAAATAAAAAATATAAAACAAAAAAAAAATAATAATAACAATATAAATAATATATTAAATAAAAAATATAAAAAAATTTTTTTTTGGCTCAGCTGGGATTCGATGCCACGTTTACTCTAACCAATATACACGTTTGTATGTACGTATGTTGTTGTTTTAATGTTGTTTTTGTGAAAGACAAATCGAGGTGGTCGTGGGTTTTTGCTCATATTTCAGATGTTTATGTACCGATGTTTCTGATTTTTAATACCGATCTACTCCCGAATATTTCTGATATTTTAATACCTCACCCGGGTCCTAGCGATTTCGGGGGGCTTCAAAAAGTTGATTACAACTTACACTCGGTCATACGGACAGACTGACAGAGCTTAACCGACTCCCCTATTCATAAGCTTTCAGAAAATATATACTTTATGGGGTCGGAAATGAAAATTTTAGAAATTTCACACTGAATGACAAACCTATATATATCCTTTTTCACTGTGTGAAGGGTATAAAATTAAATTCAAAATTCGAATTTTTAACAAGATATTTTATTTGTTTAAAGCTAAGTAATTAAATTGTTAAAAGTTTCAACAAATCGAAAATTTTTGAAATATTTTGTAAAATTAAAAATACTTTGTGACAAGGATCAAAATTACGGCATTAAAACGAGATCAAAACTTTAATCAAACGTTTTAATAGAATTTTTTTTTTATTTTGCACGCAATCGACTCCGTAATTTAGCTTCATGTTTTTGTGGAAATTTTATTTTAATAAAAATGTTTTTCGATATGCTTTAAAAATAGTTCTTAAAACGCAATCTATATAAAATTGTATATGCAATGAATAAACTGTTTTAAAATTTTGGTCATTGGAGTTGTATATGTAAAATAGAAATTCGTTATCTTTTATAAATGGCAATTCTATTCTCTTTCATGATAATTTATTTTAGTATGGCAGTGCTTCTCAGTTATCAACAGCTGTGTTAAAACTTGTTGCCGTGTTTATACATATATAGTGTTATTTTATTTAGAAAAAATAATTGATTTTTATTTAGAAAATGCATAAAATACTAGTTACTGGCGGTACAGGCTTAGTTGGACGAGCTTTAGAAGCTGTAATAAAAGAAGAAAAACCTCAGAATGAGGAATGGTTTTTCGCCGGTTCTAGAGATGCCAATTTGACGTGAGTCTCATTCTCAGTACTTTTTTTTTTAAGAAATTTTAATAATTTCCTTTTTGTTTTTCGCAGAAATTTGGAAGCCACTCGAGCTTTATTTGATAAAGTAAAACCTACTCATGTTATACATTTGGCGGCGATGGTGGGTGGTTTATTTCACAATATGAATAACAATTTGGATTTCTTGGTAAGTTTCATAGTAGTTTGTATATATGTATGAATTTTAGTTTTTTTTTACACGTTGGCATTTTTAGCGCATTAATTTGCAAATCAATGACAATGTTTTGCAAACGGCCCATGACAATTCTTGTATTAAAGTTGTTTCTTGTCTAAGTACTTGTATATTCCCCGACAAAACTTCCTACCCCATTGACGAAACTATGGTACATAACGGCCCCCCTCACCAATCAAACTATGGTTACTCGTATGCCAAACGTTTGATAGACATACAAAATCATGCATATTATGATAAATATGGGTCTATTTTTACCTCGGTTATACCCTGTAATATATTTGGACCCCATGATAACTATAAACCTGAAGTAAGTCATGTTATACCTGGCATGATTTGTCGCATGCATAAACTTATGAAAGATGACAAAAATATTGCTGAAACAGAAAAACTCTTCACTGTATACGGTTCTGGTAAACCTATGAGGCAATTTATTTATTCCTTTGATTTGGCTAAATTAATGATTTGGGTGCTGCGCGATTATAACAGCGTCGAGCCAATTATTTTGAGTGTAGATGAAGCTCAAGAGGTGAATATTTATCAAGTGGCCGAAGCTATTGCTAAAGCTTTCGACTTTAAAGGCCAGCTAAAATGTGACACAACGAAAGCTGATGGGCAATATAAGAAAACAGCGTCAAATAAAAAACTACGTTCTTTACTTCCAAATTTTGAATTTACAAATTTTGATGACGCCATTAAAACGTCAGTACAATGGTTTATTGATAATTATGAAGAGGCTAGAAAGTAAATATCAAAAATGTGCTTTTCTATAAATAATTAAACATAAAGCTAAAGCTGAGCATTCCTCGAGTCTAAGGAATTATAATTTTATATTTAACAACCAGCAAAAAAGAAATACTGCTATATAAAATAAATGAATTATTGTATTGTTAAAAACTAAAACGATTTTATTCTATTCTATGGATACTTATTAAGATTTTAGACTTTGGAACAGTATAAGTAATTTATATATGTATGTATGTGGACTTTCTAAAATGATCATAAATATTGGCATTTTTCATCGGCTATCTGTATAAAAAACTGCACATTTTAAATTCCACATTAATGTAAAATATGAAAGTTTTTTAAAATATTTCCAAGAAATTTATTTTTTCCCGAAATTAGTGTATTAGTGAACTTTCTGAATTCGTTTCCCATATGCATATGGGCAATTCCATATCATCGTACGTGACATTTGTACTCCTATAAAGTGGAATAATTTTTGCAAAAGTAAGAGTAACTGAAACAAAATTAGATCTTTACGTTCCATTTAGAGGGTACTTTATTTAAAAAAACAATTATATTTGAATAATTGTTGTCTAAAATATCGAGCAAAATTAGAGTATATCGTACGTGACATAAAAGAGAAGTGATTTTGAGGTATATATGGAAATATTAAAAAATCTGCGAATCTTGGGAGGTATTTTTTATTTTTTTTAATTTCTTACACTAAACCACATATTTTTCATTTAAAATCATACTTATTTGAAAACAATCTTTAAATGATTTTATAATAAATATAATTTAATATCGTACGTGACAGATTTTTCTCTTATAATTTTTTTAGGTATATATGTAAAGAAAAAAAGTTGAATTCTAAATTAGGTGCTAAGTTTTAATTGTCACCTTAGCCTACTACAAACCATGGTGTAATTACATAAGGTGATAGCGCAAAGGAGAGTAATTTTTGTCTCTCTTTTTTATGTATGGAGTTCGACAATTTCCGAAGTTGAAATAATTTTTTTAAGTATGTATTTTGACATTCTCCAGAACACAAAAAAATAGTCAGCTGGGCTTGCACCGCCACCTTGTTTAAGTATACCCTGCTACAAACTAGTTAAATTCTTACTTTTTCCCTTAATGAATATGCAGTTTAAGAGACATTTATAAAGTGCATGTCATAATATGAAAACGTATGAAGTTTTTTATTTTACCAAAAGATGATCAGATTAAACTCTTATTATTGCTCTTAAAATAATTTAATAAGCTCTAAATACCTGCGCATAGTAAAATTTTAGTGTTTTCTTTATCAATAAACCTTTATTGAGAGTTTTTGTTTTTACAGTTGTGGTTGACATATTCATAGAATTGCCCATATATCACAATGCAAAATTTTTTTCTTAAATATATACATTTCTCCTTTTCCAGCAATTAAACACTTTAAATTTCAATTTATTTAAAAATATTCTTTATTAAAACAAAAAAATTAAATTAGAATCTTAATTTAGAATGTTTACTTTTATGCAACATTTTCAATAAGACATAAATAATTATACATGCTTTCAGTTTTTTCTTATTTGTTTATAAAATTTATATAATAAAGTTTATGTTTTAATGATGACGTTATGAAAATATAGTCAATGTTTAAACTAAAAACAAAATAAAAAATAAAAAGAAAAGGGTGGTAGAGGTAAAAATATAAAAAAAGAACTTAAACTAAGGACAAACAATAATCTCAATTTGTTTATATAATTGTGGTAAAATTTTTATTATTTCATATTAAGCTAGTGTTTGATTAAAAGGATCTTTATATAAAAGTAATTTTTATTTTTTTGAATTATTAATAAACAAAAGAAAATAAAATTGAAAAACTAAACGACCTTAACTTAAAATAACATTTAAAGAAAGCATTCTAAAATTATGCAAATAATTGCATAGAAAGAGAAAACAATGTCTGAGTCCCCAAGAAAGCAGGACACGAATTTTTAGATCCAGAAGCAGGTGTGGGTTTTTTTTTTTGTTTTCGTGGGCAGGGCGAGTATGTTTGACATTTTAAATGATGTGAAATAAAGATAAGGGAGTGGAAGGTGTATGATGAGAGAGTTCTGAATGTTCGTTTATGTGTTTAATATGAAATATTAAATAATTTAGCTGTGAGTTTAAAGTAAAATCAGAAATTAGGAAAAACAAACTATGTATGTTCTATATTCTGGTATTTGTTTCTTTTAGCACTTAACACTTTTTCAGGCTGATTAAGTATTTTGTGGCTTTTGTGAAGTTTGTTGAAAACGTTTTACACTCTAAATAGAAGAGGTTTGTTTCTTTCCAAAAATTGCTTATTTACCCAGGCTACATCGGGTTTAATGAAACGCACAGCCTGACCTTCACCGCAGGCATTTTCGGCACTGTATATGCCCTTTAGTAGTACACTTGAACCAGTACCACAGGCCAAAGCACTGCCTGAATCAAATTCGCAAGCGTCAAAGTTGGTAGTGCTACAAACACCGCTGTCATCAGCTCCGCAATCACTGCGTAACACAGAATTGGTGGTGGTAACATGCATTACGGCGCCTTCCTCGTGAACTATAAAATAATTTAAAACGATTATTTTGTTACCAATAAATAAATAAAAATAATATTAAAAAAAAAACGGATATTCTGTGTTGAACACAAGAATTTACTTACTGGATAAAGCTTGTTTGCCCCAACCAGTTGTAATACAAGTTTCTGAAGGACTAGGATCCTTATCACTTATGCAAATGGGTTGAATGTGGGTGGCGAATTGTAATCGTTCGGTTAAATGTAAGACAGCCATATCATTCGAACCGGTATTTCTGTCAAAGCTGGGATGTATTGCAACATTCTTAACACTGGCCAATTGGAAGTTCAAAGGTTCATTAGTGCTGCCCAACTCCCATTCACCTGTCTTAACTCGAAGATCATTTATAGCCACACTGAAATAAATGTACGTGATATTATTTCAATTGAATTTCGTATTGTTTAGAATTTGTTATAAATATTTTACTTTTCTACGCAAGAGGCGGTCGTTAAAACAACAGCATCTCCAATAATGGCACCACCGCACATCAATGACTTAGTGGATTCCTGAAGCACCATGGCTTGCCAAGGGATTTCAGCAAAGTTGGCATCAATATCCCTAACACCTTGAGGTTTGGTATTCTAAAAGAGAACGATTATGTTGAGGTTGAAAATAAATATTTAAGCAGTAAAAATAACCTTGTTTCTGGTGGCACATACACCAGCCAAATTTACAGGCCAAGGATCTACATAGTTGGAATCACGGCAACATTTACCAGCAGCTCCGGTTTCTTCAATAGTACAATCGGTCAAGGGTACACGGAAAGGTTTAATTTCCACAGGAGTA
This sequence comes from Phyto melanocephala, assembly GCA_941918925.1. NCBI lineage: Eukaryota > Metazoa > Arthropoda > Insecta > Diptera > Rhinophoridae > Phyto > Phyto melanocephala. The sequence goes on from OW799237.1 coordinate 87,790,975, forward strand.
TCACTAATTACACCAATCGCATTGCAGTAGTTTTCGTCTGTACAAACCAAGGCAGAAGCACATTTAACTGGAGCCAGAGCAGCTTGTCGTTGGAATGGAGGGAAAATTTGTGGCGACAATTGATCTTCACCGCGTAGGGGTTTCTGTTGGTAGACTTGTTTCGCTTGGGTGGTTGATTGCACAACACGTTCTTTGACAGGTGGCAAGTATTGGGTTGGCACAACTGCGGGAGTTCTGCGAGGCGGTTGGGTAAATGTGGGTCTGGTTGCTGGCGGTTGGGTTTGTCTAATGGGAGCTTGAGAAGGAGGCAAATATTGTGAAATAGGTTGTTGTTGGGTGGGTCGAGGAGCAGGTGGTGCGTATTCAGGCCTAGCAGGTTGTTGTTGGGTAGGGCGAGGAGCAGGTGGAGTGTATTGAGGTCTATAGGATTGTTGTTGAGTGGGTTGAGTTGCAGGTGGTGTGTATTGGGGCCTGTAAGATTGCTGTTGGGTGGGTTGAGTTGCAGGTGGTGTGTATTGAGGTCTATAGGATTGTTGTTGAGTGGGTTGAGGAGCAGTTGGTGTGTACTGAGGTCTCGTAGGTTGTCGTTGAGTGGGCTGTGGAGCTGGTGGACTGTATTGGGGACTGTATGATTGTGTGGGCTGAGGAGAAAATGGATTGTATTGAGCTCTTGTTGGTTGAGCGGGTGGTAGATATTGTGACACAGTCGATGGTGTTTGTGGAGTTGGTGCAGGAGCTGGCTGAGGTCTAGGCTTCACTTCACTGGTGTAGGCCGGAGCTTGTGGTCTGGGCTGTGGTTGAGGTCTAGGCTGTGGTTGAGGCCTACGTGCTGGTGTCACTTGCTTATGTGGTAAGTAATCTTTGTTGACCGGTGTGATTAGACTGTTGGGCGATACGTCAGGATAGGTAAATGGACTTGGTGGTGTCTTTAAAACATAGCCATCCTCTGTCAACATAGTTGAGATAATACCACAGCACACACTAGGTTCGTAACATTTCTTTGTCTGTAAATATAATAGTAATAATACAGATGATAACAATTAAAATAAAAGTAATAAAGTATATGCATATCTAAAATAAGTTTATACAATCATTGGCGTAGCAACAAATTTTTCTGGGGAATAGCAAAAGCTTAAACATTTTTCTTATGGTGTTGGGGTGGGGTTGATTGGTTTTGGTGTAGGCTAAACTTAAACTGAGTTAATTTTATATGTGTGTTAAATTTAAATCGTTATTTATTTTTTGACATTCTGTGGGGGGCATTGCACCTCCCAGAAGGGGCTAGTTAGGCCAATGCATACAATTAAAGAGATGCATTCATTTCTAAAAAAGGTTTTCCAATAAGAATGTTATGTTTTCTTTAAAAAAAAAACACACTTATTGTTAAGGAAATTCAAAAGTTTTTATTTGATGTGAAGTACAATCGATATAATTAAGTTCAAATAGAACGTCATTCAAATGGCCTCCACGACTTCTTCTGCACAAACGAATTCGATGAACCCAATTTTCGAGCACTTTTTCCACTAAATCAAGTCGTATGTCATGAATGACACGTTCAATATTGACTTTTAAAGCTTGAAGAGAGTCTGTTTTTTTTCGAATGATCAATGACTTCAAATAACCCCACAAGAAATAGTCTAATGGTGTTTAATCACAACTTCTTGGAGGCCATTCAATATCACAATTTCTTGAAATAATCGCATCTCCGAACTTTTCTCGCAACAATTCAATTGTTGCATTTGATGTGTGGTCCCGTCTTGTTGGAACCAAATGTTGTCAAGATCAATTTCTTCCAATTTCGGCCATAAAAAGTTTCTATCTATAACGCTCTATTGACAGTAACGGCTTACCAGCTTCATTTCGAATGAAGTACGGACCGATGATACCACCAAACAAAAAACCACACCAAACTTTCAAGTAAGGTGAACGTAATGGTTTTTCATGAATAATTTGTGGATTTTCTTCACATAATTCGACGAATAGCGAGCACACTTGGATGATTATTACGACCATAAAATGGCAAAAGCTCACGAAAAGTTGCAATTGGAGAACGATTTGTTTGAAAATTAAACTGAATAATTTGTAAACGTTCTTCTTGCGTATATATCTCCAATGATGAAATTGTTAACACTACTGAATACAATGAAAAACAAATGACAGATCATGACATATTACACATGGCCGGGACGTCACTTCAATATCATATCATCCCTATTGGAAAACCTTTTATATCGGGTTTCCCAACTAGAACGCAATTTTTAAATTTGGCGCCATTCGAAGTGTCATTGTTTGACATTTGAACAATTGTTATTGTTTGCTAGTAGAAGGTACGAGGTTAGTAAAAATGGAGCGCTACACGAATGAACAACGCATTCTCATTGTGAAATTGATTTACCAAAATGGTGAAAGTTTTGCGGCTACAGTTCGCAAATTGCGATCAATTTGGGGTCACAATAATGCTCCAAAAGAGTCAACGGTAAAGAAATTAATGGATAAATTTGCCGAAACTGGGTCTGTTAGTGATGTAAAGACAACAACGCGCCTTCGACCAGTTCGATCGACCGAAAATGTCGCAGCTGTACGTGCTGATGTCGCTCAAACTCCATCCACCTCAATTCGACACCGAGCTCAGCAAATTGGTGTCTCCAAAGTTTTTTCTTGCCTAGAATTGAAGAAATGAATGTGGAGGGCATGTGGTTTCAACAAGATGGCGCCACATGTCATACAGCCAGAGAAACAATTCAATTGCTGCATCAGTCATTTACCGGTCGTGTTATTTCGCGTTTTGGAGATGAGAATTGGCCGCCTAGATCGTGTGACTTAACACCTTTAGATTTTTTTTCTTTGGGGTTTTTTGAAGTCGATGGTTTACGCAAATAAGCCGACGACGACTCAAGCCTTAAAAGAGGAAATTGGACGCTGCATTAATGAAATACCGCAGCATTTATGCAAAAAGGTAATTGAAAATTTCATTCAAAGATCGCGTGTGTGCCAGCAAAGCCGCGGCGACCATCTACACGATATATTGTTCCATACATAACCTCATTCTATCTACTTTACGATATAATAAAGTTTCACGATTTTTTTTTTAAATATCTGTGTTTTATTTAAAATTTAAAAATTGCGTTCTAGTTGGGACACCCATATATACACATACAAATATCAAAGTCATAAAGTTAACAATAGATTCAGCAATATTATCTACACTTTTTTAAAAAATATTAAAGCTAAAATAAGACTAAAGATGTTTCTCTTTCAAGTTTATTGTATTTTTATTCATTTTTAATAATCTCGTATACAGTTTTTCCTTTAACAAAAATACATCGGTTTACAATTTTTGACTTTATTTTGGTGCTAGCTTGTTGTGTAAATTAAATTAATAGCGACGTAAATTATAGCCGACTTTAAGCCATTATCATACATTTTTTTTGATTACATGTCACCTCTGGTGTTGCACATATTTATTACCATTATTCGAAAATTCGAACTTATTTTCGAAAAGCTTCTAATTGGAGGTCGTAGTGATTTTGTTTGTGTTCTTGATTTGATTTTAACATTGAAGTGTTTACAAGCGTTAGATTTTAAGCCGTGTGTTTTTTCTCTTTGTCATCTCAATTATTATCATTTGTGAATTTTTTTTGCGCATCTTTTACCCACTGTTTTTAATCTTGTACTATCGATTTCATAGAGCCTTGTTTCATCAATTATTTGCAATGTGTAATTTATTGACAAATATTTTAATATAAAATTCTTCATTTTTTTTTTAAACAACATAACAGCAACATGTTGTTGTTTTGCTGTTTTGGAATCTTGATAAATTTTTCTTGTAAAACAAAAACATCTACACTTGCTGTAAACGTTCTGTAACCACAAAAAAAATCATTTTTTTTTCTTGCAATGCTGCATCTTTATTAGTGGTGTCATATGGCTGATATATACATACATACTTGATGCCGGTCACAATAACAACAAGCAAAAGCAGCAGCAGAAGCAATGACATCTCAGTAATATGTTTATACAAACATTTCTGTTGGTTGGTTGCCTTTTAAACTTTTAGTCAACGTTTTGTCACATTTGTCTTGAATTGTCTCTTGTTTTCTTAATTTTTGTTTTTGTTTTTGTAGAATAAATTTCAACATTCTGTTACAGTATGAAGAGGGTTTGTTTTCTGTTTTCTTTTAAGACTGTCTGTTCATGTTCAGTATTTAACGGCCTTGTGTTGTATGATTCGCACAATTTGTATACACTTGATGTGTCAGTCTGTCCTTAGTACACAAAATCTACGCTTTTAAACAACTAAAGAAAAAAAACACATGAAATAGTCTTTTTTAACGGCATCTTAATGTTGATCTGTTTAAGTCTGCGAGAGATTTTTCCGTGTTAATAACCGGGCTGATTTTGATTGTTGGGAAGCAGTAAACAAACAACAACAACAACAAGAAGATGCTACTGTTTTTATTGCTTTTGGCTTTTTGAGTATAAAGACAATGGTAGATGATGACAATGATATGTATGTTTCTGCTGTTGTGGTCTTGTGACGTGATGTGGTTTATGTTGTTTTACTACTGCTGTTAAACAAACGTAAATAACTGCTGTCTTGTCTGTCTGTCTGTCTTACAGTCAGTCACATTCCCGCTTAAAAGTCAATAATAGCAATTTAAATATTTTAACGTGTGACAAATAAATCATAATGATATGCATATACATTTTGAGAATAATACCAGAGACCACAAAAAAAAAACAAAAACAAAACCTTACGAAAGACACCAAGAAAGAAGGCGTATTACCAATTTGTTTCAATGGGTTTCAACTCTTTGTTATGAGTGTGGTTGTTCATTTTAATAAAAGAAAGATTAACTTTAAATATCCTTGTTTAAGCTAAACATATTTGCAAATGAATGAAAGTTGAATAAAAAAATTTTAATTGATACTCATGTTTCATTCTTAAGTCTTTTGTTAAATTTTTGTCCACCTTTTTGAAATATTAACAAATCACAAACATTGCAGTTATGGTTGACAAAACACTACGACATGTGAACGTTCTATTATTTTAAAAATTTAGGTCATAATTATGGTGCTGAAGTGGCAAACTGCAATCGTAAACCATTTGTTTAATAACTGCCACATTCTTAAAAAAAGTTTCTTTTTTTTCTTGTGTTCAATTTTATACATCAGAAAAAGAATGGTGGGTCATTAATACTCTTGATGAAATATGATTACATTAGAATTACAAAAGAATAAAACATACATTCCTACACTACATACAGACATACATACATACATACAACAATACAATGTTGCAATTCCATTTTTCAATAAAACAACATCTTAAATTTCATACCAACAAAAAACAACCGACATACATACACCCTTCGTACACCGAATAAGTATAAAAACAGCCGCTGGCCGGACAGACAAATAAATCTACAATTGTTCCGTTTCGCTCTTCCTCAAAAACAGTCAAATAAATAAACAGCAACAATAACAATAAAAAAAAAAAAAAAAACTGAACAACAAAAACAATCTATTAATCAACACAATTGAAACCTCAATTCAAATACTAGCAGAAGACTTTTCGCTTAAGTATTATGTGGCATTTTAAATTTAAATCTTAAGTAAAGCGTGATTTTTCAAGAGCTATAGGAAAGTTAAAAAAAACACATAAAGTTCAGAAAAATTGATTAAATCTTTATTTGCATCGATGGTACGGTCCATATAATTTAATGTTTGAAGATTATTTCATGCAAATGTTTACCGTGACTGCGCCTCAAATGGTCCATCCGCTTAGTCCAATTTTGGCATACTCTTTCCAACATTTCGGCCGGTATCTCATGAAAAAATGCTTCAAGGTTGTCTTCCAATGCGTAAATTGAAGCGGGCATGTGTGTATAGACATGAGCTTTAACATAGCCCCACAAAAAATAGTCTAAAGGCGTTAAATCGCGGCCAATTGACCGGTCCCGAACGTGAATTAAAATGTTCGCCGAACTCGCCTCTCAATAAGTCCATTGTTAAGCGTGCTGTGTGGCATGTGGCACCGTCTTGTTGAAACCACATGTCATGCAAGTCAAGCTCTTGAATTTTGGGCAAAAAAAAGTTGGATATCATCTCACGGTAGCGCTCACCATTCACAGTTACGTAACGATTCGCATCATCTTTGAAGAAGTACGGTCCAATAATGCTACCAGCCCATAAACCGCACCAAACTGTGACTTTTGCTGGATTGCATTGGTAGCTCTTGCAATACTTCTGGCTGATCTTCACTCCAAAATCGACAATTCTGCTTATTAAAACGTACCCATTGAGCCAAAAATGAGCTTCGTCGCTGAACACAATTTTTCGAAAAGAAGCGCGCGCTGAACTTTCTTAACAGATAATTAAATTCAATAATTTGCAAGCGTTGTGCGTTTGTAAGATGATTCATGGTTAAATTATAGACCAAACTGAAGATGTTTGACAGGGAAACAAAACACGAAACGTGCGTCAGCTGTTTAAACCAGTGTTGCCAAAAAGATAATAGCTAAAAAATCACCCTTTAGATAAAAAAATATGCTTTTTTTGTAATTGTACGTATGCAAGTTTTTGGATTAATTTCATTTTACATTGTTATTGTTAAATCTTGCCGGTTGTTTGTTTTTGTTTTCTTGTGCATACATTATGAAAATGTAATCTTAGACACAATTATAACATTAATTGAATTTTTATTGTCTAATAATGAGAATTATGTTTGTGTGTGTTGCTGCCAACCACCAAACAAATGCAATACAACATTTATCATCTCATTAATAACAGCAACTTGTCCTTCAAACCAAGAAAAACAAAAGCACATACAGTTTCTATTAACGAAATACTATAAATCAGAAGAAAAAAAAAAGAAACCATCATGACATCATATAATTAATAGTCTGATTAAAGAGTTGAAAGGGAAAATGTGTATTTTATCAATGATTTTTAAATTATATTTTAATCATGAAAACAAGCTCAGTTTACAAAGTCGAGGCATTTATTAAAGCCAATCCTTAAAAATATATCTTTCTGTTCCACAATATAAACATCTTACTGCCTTTTTGGTTGTTGTTGTTAATCTTAAAACCAAATATATCGTAAATGTAAAGCAAGAAATATAACAAATCAACGCTATTAACATTATAATTAATTTGGTGCTAACATAAACAAACAATAAAGAAAAAAAACTTTAATAATTTAGGCTTAAACAGCACTGATACAGATGCAATCGCCCACCTACTTTTATTTGGTATATATTAGCAGTGCACGTTGGGGCAAAACTAAATAAAATCTCTTAATGTTTTTCATAATCAAAAAAATTATAAATATCAGAATATACCAAACAAAATTAAAAAAAAAACCTTAAATTATAATGAAGTACACACTTTGTTCTAAAGAAATACTTTTATTTGTTATAAGCAAGGCAAGGCATATTCATACAGGCAACGGCGAATTGATGCAACAAAGCGACTTTTTTGGGAATGTTTTCTGTCAAGGCCAATTCGTATATCAAGATTGGAAAAGTTGTTATAATATGTTTAATTGAATAAAATTTGATTAAAAAAAGAATATATGTGTATGTGTGAAACACATTTTAAATTATGCATAAATTTGGTACATTTATTATCAAAAAAGACACTCAAGTTAATTGTTAAATACCGAAACTAAAATCTCATTTTCCTTTCCTGTAGTAATAAATTAAATCAAGATGAATTTAAAATTTTTTGACAGAATGCTTTCCCAGCTTTTCAGGTGGGCTGGTAATTTCACCTGTACGAGTTCGCCTTCTAAGCAAGACATATGTAACGGTAAATTCGTACAACAAAACAAATTTTAAGGGGATTTTTTCTGTCAATGCTAATTTGTGTATCAGGGTTGGAAAAGTTGTTTTGATATTTTTTAATATTAATAAAATTTGATTAAAATAGGAATATATAGTTTTAAAAATTATTACAAATTGTACAAGAACAACAAATATACATGCATAAATTTAGTATGTTTTTATTAAAAAATAAGTACACTCAAATTAATTGTTTTATACCGAAATAAAAATCTTATTGCCCATCACTGCAACAATAAATGAAATCGAAGGGGAATTCAACAAATTTTAACAAAACGCTTCCTAATCAGCTGGGCTGGTAATTTCACAAATTTGGCAAATTGTAACAACAAAAAACAATAAAAATCGCGAAATTATCAGCTCAGCTGATAGCGAAACTTTTTGTTAAAATTGGTTGAATTTGCCTTGATTTTTTTTGATTAATGCAGGGAAGGAAAATGTGATCTTGGCTTCGGTATTAAACAATTTACAAAGTGTAAATGAATGTAATAAATGTATGTATATTTCTTGCTTTTGCGTCATTAATAATGTGTTTTACAAATATATATCCTTTTTTTAATCAAATTTTATTAAATTAAACATATAACAACATTTCCATCCCTGATATACGAATTGCCCTTTATATAGAACACCCCTTAAAAAGTTGCTTTGTTGTATCAATTCGCGGTTGCATAAACCTATATGAATATGCCTTGGAATACGCCTTGAATAAAACAATTTCTCCCAAGGCGAATTCGTATACCAGGGATGGAAAATTGTTTTGATCAGTTACAGTACAAATTTATTTAAATAATATTTTATTTAATTTTTGACAAGCATGATAAATGGCATAAAAAAGATAAGCAACAAATAGAAAAAAAAAATAAAATAAAACTCAAACGAAAATCTGATTTTCCAACCATGCACAAAAAAATAAAATAAAAGCAAATTTAACCAATTGCACCATTAGGTTTCTTGATTTGCTGTGGGGTCCAGACTATCTTCTGAATAGGTTTAAAGAAAAATTAAGTCAAGTCCTACCATATTATGTCGTACAACATTATAAATTATAAAAAAAGTTGTAATGAATTTATCTTGCGATTACGACATTAAATGTTAGTCAAAGTTTTCTCGCATATTTTTTTAACGGTTTTATAAATATTTGGCTGATTTTTTGAGGAGCTTGGGACATTGATTCATCAATTAAATTTATTAAAAACTGCCAAGATAGATGGACAGATACCGTTTGTTGTTTGTATATTTTAAGTTGATTTGAGTTCAGAAAGGTTTAAAACATTTGCTTCTTGAGGCACTAAAAGCGCTTAATTTCTTAAGTATGACTTGAACGTCACTTAACTATAACGGTTAGACTCCAGTTTAAGTTAACATGAATTAGACACCTCATGCTTTCTGACAAAAGGCTTTAGTCTCCTAGCACTCTTTAATATACGTGTTCGAGTTTTTTCATACATGCCGTCACGAAAGACCTGCTTCTCTCACCACAAGTACAGCTTGCCATACCAGAATTTTTTTAAGAAATTCGATTGCTTTTACCTTAAATTTATCTTCTACAACATTTTCTGTAAAAAAAGTACGCCATAATGCAGAAATTAAATTTGTAAAAGAAACCTTTTCTTTTAAATTTTTTAACACGCTGTTTTGCTTTCATGTTTTTACATTATTTCTATTTGTAACTTTTTGTACTTTGAAAGTTATCAGGCCAATGCCCTTTTACATTTTGCCTACAAAAAATTCCAAACAATTCACTTTTTGAGCGAATTTTCTCCCTGATATATTGGAATTACTTTTTAACATGACACTGATTGTGTTCATTTTATTCTCATTACAAATGCCTTTTTCTGCCTAAAGATCAAGTCATCTTTAAACTTCTTTAGATCCTTGGAAACCGTTTTCGTCTTTTAATTCCCAAGATAGCTTTTTATATGGGCACTGAGAATGGTTTTCAAAAGTCATTAAATATTAGACTAAAAAAAGTAATAAAAAGTACTAAATATGCTTTTTGATAAAATAAATAATTTGTCAAAATTTTCGTATATCTATCGCAACGCAAACTGAAAAACTTGCGGCCCTAAAAATAAATTCTTCTTTAACTTGGAGATTTTCTTAAAAATTGTAATATTAAAGACTTTTCTTAAAATTTTCTATAAAAAACGGTAAAATTGCCGAACCTTAATCATAAAACGGAATACAAAAGAGACTTTTAACAAAAACGATGTCAAAGGCCGTGTCGAATCTTATATACCCTTCACAACTTGTAGTCATGCAATAACAGTAGTTTGTATCACCATTCATCCTATATGAAATACGTACATACATATAAAAAACATACATATATAAAAACAACCCATTTTAAAATTATAACTTTACGTATGTATGTTAACAGAAAAAATAAAAAAAAAATTAAAAAAAAAATTAAAAAAAAATTAAAAAAATTTTTTTTTAAAAAAATAATTAAAATATATATAATAAATATAAAACAAAAAAAAAATTAAAAAAAAATAATAATAAAAATACAAATAATATATTAAATAAAAAATAAAAAAAATTTTTTTTTGGCTCAGCTGGGATTCGATGCCACGTTTATCTAACCAATATACACGTTTGTATGTATGTATGTTGTTGTTGTAATGTTGTTTTTGTGAAAAAAAAATCGAGGTGGTCGTGGGTTTTTGCTCATATCACAGTTGTTTATGTACCGATGTTTCTGATTTTCAATACCGTTCTACTCCCGAATATTTCTGATATTTTAATACCTCACCCGGGTCCAAGCGATTTCGGGGGGCTTCAAAAAGTTGATTTCAACATACACACGGACAGACGGTCAGACGGACAGACTGACAGAGCATAATCGACTCCTCTATTCATAAGCTTTCAGAAAATATATGCTTTATGGGGTCGGAAATGAAAATTGTAGAAATTTCACACGGAATGACAAACCTATATATACTCTTTTTCACTGTGTGAAGGGTATAACAAGACAGTAAATTTTACTTGTTGCAACTAAAATTCTTAAAATTTTCGAGTTTGCGCGTGTAAGAGAGGGAGAGGAGGGTACACATTGTATTTTAGCAATTGTCTTTTATTTTATTACGAGTCTTGCAGTGTGAATATGAATGCAATTTTAAAAGAAAATTTAATTAAAAAAATTGCTCGAATAAAAAAAGTCTAATAAGCCATTTTGTTCTTTTATAAAATGCAAATATTGCTAAGAGCGCAAATGTTTTAAATGACAGCATTAGCGTTTCTTTTTGATAATTTTATCTCAAAACTGCAGGGCTTTATATTTAATGAAACTTTTATTTTTTGCTTAACAGTTGCTGTAAACATTTGCATGTATGTATAGTGAAGTGATGCATTTAATTTTAAGAGACCATTTAAAAAAATAATCCCCTTTGGGTGAAATTTTTCAATTCAAATTTGGTTAAACAGGCTTTTTGGCCATTTATTTAATAAGGGCCATAACAAAATCGACACGAATGTATTATTATGCTTATGCTTGTTGATTTAAGCAAATGAGTTTAAAGGCTTTGAAAAACAAGTGAATATTTAACAGATCATAAACAAATTTTAGCAGCCACATTTAAAAACTCTCAACCTTTTATTACATTTTCTTTTTTTTATGGGAGTGTGTAGTAGGCGGCGATGGTTAATAAGATTTATTTAAAATAAATTAATTATTCAGGTATACTATTAAAGAGGGCTTTTGCAATGTTTTAACAGAGCTCACTACACTTTACAAAAAAAAACCTTTTTTGCCATAACTTTAGTATGTGAATTAAATTTCACTTACAATGTAGGAAAATTGCAATACAATGGTCCATAACCACAGTCGGACAACAAAGTCAATTTTTTTAACAAACTATTTTAAATAATAATCTTGGTATTATAGACAAAAATAAAGCCAACTTTATCAGTTTCGTCGAAAAGGTGACACGTTAAATCTGGCAAATATAGGGTGGAACATCTATCGGTTTTAATTTTAACCAGCGGTTATTTCGAATCTGGCAATACTTATGTAATTTTATTCTTTCACAAAATTCAGAATATTATCTCCGCTGAACGAAATGAATCGTTTTACGCTTGAGCAACGTAGAAATTTATTGGAAATTTATTTCCAAAGCAAAGACAATTTTGGTCGAAAATTGCACGAAAATGTCTTACAAAAAAATTAACTTTTTCAAATGAAGGTCATTTTAATCTTAGTGGGTGCGTTAATTAGCAAAATTGCCATATTTGGGGCTCAGAAAACACAAACGTGGTCTTACAGAAGCTAATGCACCCATCAAAATTGACTGTTTGGAGCGGAGGCATCATTGGCCTATATTTCTTTAAAAATAAGGATGACGTAACCATTACGGTCAGAAAAGACATCTTTCCAACCATGATAACCTATTTCTTTATGTATTGATGTGAACGATGTTTGGCTTCAACAGGATGGTGTAACGTGCCATAAATTTCATGACATAATCGATTTATTGCGTTGGAGTTTGACACAGTTGGAGTTTTTGATGGGGGCTCCCTTAAAGACAGCTGTTATGCACACAAACCAGAGACATTTAAACATTTGAAGGCCAACATTCGTTATGCCATTGCCGAGATATGTACAACCCCATGCATCGAAAAAATGCTCAAAAATTTATTCGGTCGAATGGGCCATATGAATGAAATAATATTTAATTTCTAACCGGAGCAATTGTAATTCACAACCACAAAATAAATTTGGAAATACAGTCGAACTTCCATAACTCGAACTTCTCTAGCTCGAATTTTTTCTAACTCGAACTAATTTGGTTGGCAGTAGCGTTAAAAGAACAAATCACATACAATTTTCCTTCCGTAACTCGAACTTCCATAAGTCGAAGTTCTCCATAACTCGAACAAAAAACATACACATGAACTCTATAACTCGAAGAATTTTGTTGTTTAAATGGGTTGTTTGTTTTATTCCCGTTTGTTTCTTGAGCTGGTTTGTCTATTTTACGTGCTATTTTAATTTTTTTTCGGTGAATTACAAATTTTTTTCTTTTTGTTTGCGTAAGTAACAGTAAGTAATGTTGAAATCAATTTTTTTTAAATTATTATGGCAACTAAACGTGTTTTAAAATACTTATTAATTGAAGACAAATATAAACATATGTATATTAATATTTTATTCGAACTTTTCTATATATTGAATTTTAATGTGAATCATTTTTTTTGGCTTAAGTTCATTTATTCTATTAATTAATTTTATAATTCAAATAAAATTAAATTTCAATCATTTTTAGGAATATTCTTTAAAATTATTTCCGATATTAGCCGACTGAAATGTATTTTCGAAACCAGCTATGATGTCATCATCAGAACTCTTTATCGGTATACTACTATGTAATTTAAAATTCCTATACTTATATGTTTCAATTCAATTTTTAAATTATTTTAATTAGTTTTCCATTCGAGTCTATTTTAAATAAAAATACAAAATAAAAAACCTTTTATTCTATTTTAACAAAAAATTCTGTAACTCGAAGTCTCCGTAAGTCGAAGTTTTTTTTTGGGATATTGGTGATTCGAGTTATGGAAGTTCGACTGTATTTCAAACCTTTTTTGCTTTATTGCATTTTTAAATTTAAGCCTTTAAATTGCCCACCCTTTACTTTTCTTGCAAATAGTTTTAAGTTCTAAGAACAAAAACAAAAAAAAAAAAAAACAAGAACAAAAAAGTCTTTTTATTGCATATTTGAAAAACTAAAAATGAAAATTGTAATGAAGGAGAGAAACTCCTTAAATTCAACAATTAAGTTTTAGTATCTGTTTTATCATGCTTTGAAACGAAAAAATAAAAAACAAAAGCTAAGAGTAAGGGACTTTACTTTTGTTAAAATTAAAATCCAGTTTTTGTTTAAAGTACATTTAAGCCCTTAATAACTTTTAAGAGAAGTTAACTTTATAGCTTCTGAAATGTACTTTATTTTTTTTTCTATGATTAAGAACCAATGCCCATTAATGCGGTTTATACCATACACTCCTGAGCCCAACAAAAAAGTATAATTTTACACTTAAATATAATTTTTTTGGATGAACGTAGTCAAATTTTCAGATTTGTTTTAGTTCAGGTGTTACACTAGAGACTTTGGCATAAGTAACTTATGAATGAATTGGTAATATGAAGCAAATACTTATTCATTGCTATGAAATAATTTGCAGTATAGTCAACTTAGTTTGTACGTTACTAAAAATACATTTGTGCAAAAACACAAACAACTTGTTTCACTTGATGACCGTACTTAATTAAAATCCTATAAATACCACAATTTAAGATTCCTTGCCATTAAAAAATAAACAAAATTTAAATAACAAAATTTCTACTTCAACTCAAGAAAATGTTAATCTCTTTTCAATAATAAAAACATTTCAAAAATTCCCTGTGATTATTTTTTTTTATATTTTTTGTTTTGCTCTTCATCAAAATTTGTTTATAAATATAAAACCATTTTAAATTCCTTACCATTAAAATTGCAAAAAAAAGAAAGAAAACGAAGGAAAAAACAAACCAAAACTCATCTGAAATTGTTAATTTGCAACCTGTAACCCTTTAACACAATAATATATTGCATAATATTGTTAACAGCAGCAACATAAACTGCATTTTTGTTCAACTGGCGCTGCTAAATAATGTTGCTTGTTAATGTCGCTGTTGTTGCTGCTGCTGCTGTTTCTTACTGTCTTGTTGTAATGTATTGACAACAAAAGTACGAATATCATATCATATACAATATGTTAACTCAGTTATGGCTCGACGACTGTCAGACTGGCGAATGGTGGTGAATTATGGCCCGACTGAAATGTTGATGCCATCAGCAAAAAAATTAAAAATAATACAAAAAAATTACACAAATGACACCCAATAAAATTGAACAAAATATGTTTAAGCCAAAAAAAAAAAAAACAAAAACTACACTAAATACTGGCAACATGCAGTTATAATTTTCCCACTTTAAATTTTAAACATAAAAACAAAATAACATTAACAAAACTGAACTAAACCAAATGAGATCTTACTTATTACTTATTGCACCACTACTTCAGCGCAAGAAGATATCGTCTAAAGTTAAATATAAACTTAACATTGTTGCTATTTTGTATGTAAAGGGTCCGCCATCTAACGTTTTTTTTTCAACTAGTACTTATTTCGTGAATGGTAACACTTAGCTCATGTCTGATTTGACAGATAATTAGTTTTATCCTTCCGCTGAACGAATATGGTTGTGTATACGCTTGAACAAAGCTGGGAAATAGAAAACCCGCACACATACATTGAAAAACCGATAAACCCAAAACGAGTCAGTGTTTGGAGCGGATTTTGGTCCAGAGGCATAATTGGGCCATTTTTCTTCGAAAATGAGCAAGAAGTGGCCATAGTCAATGGCGATCGTTGTCGGGTCATATTGAACGAATTTTTGTTCACAAAAATTGAAGAGGATGATATTGGCAACATTTGGTTTCAACAGGACGGCGCTACGTGCTACACAGCGGAAGATACACTTTTTTATAGCATTTAAAAAAAAAAGTTATTTGGTGGACCTTTTATTTAGTTAAATACGGCAGTGTTTGAGGCTTTAATAAATTTCAACAACATTTGAAGGCAAATTACGGCATTCGAATGTAAACGAAATTTTAAAATTCTTTTTAGAATCTCTGTATTCAAAGTAAAGCGAACTCTAATGTTCAAGTAGAATTTTAATGGGCCCCCTAGATTTTTTTATTTACATTTAATTGAAGGTAAAGAGACTGCACTCCCACTCTTTTCTCTCTCACCTACAAGAGTCACTCAAGAGTTTTTTTTTAACTTTAAACTGTGCGTGTCAGAAGAGACCGAGAATTTTTTATATCAAAAATTGATTTAAACCATTTCTTGATTTTAATTTCTTGCAAATCTAATTTATATTAAAAAAAAACCGTCGATAAAATTTTTTTTAAAAATTCGGAAATTTTAAAAACCAATTTTTTAAGCAAAAATCTATATAAAAGTGAAACTCTGTGTGTGTGTGTGTTAGATATAGACATCGAAACCGTAAAGCAGATCTGACTCAAACTTTGGCAAGTTGTTGTACACAGTCTAGGCAGTGATTATGGGTGGAAAAAGGTAGGCGGGGTTACGCCCATAAAAAATAAGTTATCATTTTTAGCTACTTACATTTGACCGATTTTTTTAAATCTTTGCACACATATTGAACTCTCATGATTATACAATTTCGTGATTAGAAAAGTGGGCAGTGCCACGCCCATAAAAAAATAAGTTTTAATTTTTAGCTACTTGTAATGGACCGATTTTTCTGAAACTTTGCACACATATTGAGCTGTCATGACTTTATAATTTCGTAATTAGAAAAGTGGGCAGTGCCACGCCCATAAAAAATAAGTTATAATTTTTAGCTACTTGTAATGGACCGATTTTTCTGAAACTTTGCACACATATTGAGCTGTCATGACTTTATAATTTCGTAATTAGAAAAGTGGGCAGTGCCACGCCCATAAAAAATAAGTTTTCATTTTTAGCTACTTGTAATGGACCGATTTTTCTGAAGCTTTGCACACATATTGAGCTGTCATGACTTTATAATTTCGTAATTAGAAAAGTGGGCAGTGCCACGCCCATAAAAAATAAGTTTTAATTCTTAGCTACTTGTAATGGACCGATTTTTCTAAAACTTTGCACACATATTGAGCTGTCATGACTTTATAATTTCGTAATTAGAAAAGTGGGCAGTGCCACGCCCATAAAAAATAAGTTATCGTTTTTAGCTACTTGCACTGGATCGATTTTTCTTAAACTTTGCACACATATTGAACTGTCATGACTATACAGTTTCGTGCACTTGATATTCAATTTAAATTCAAAATGATTTTTTATTCATTAAGGGGCGTAGCAACGCGCGCCGGGCTTGGCTAGTTTTTTATAAATTAAAAATTATTGATTAAACTTAAGATCCTTTTGTTTTTTACAAAATTTTTAAAAAAAATGTATTCATTCCATATTTATAAGAGAATTTTGTGATTTTCATTTTGTGTGTTTTTTTAAATAATTGATTGAATAATTTATTACAATTTCCCGGACGATGCTACTCAAAGGAGAAGCAAAATATTGGGATTAATAAATTTTGTTTAATTGTTGTAAAAAAAAAATAATAAAAGTATCTTAAGCTTGATTAATAACAATTTATAAAAAAGAAGATCGAATAAAGGCAAATAAATATAATTAAAAATTAGCTTTTTTAATCGAAGTTTTTCTTAAAGGTTTCACATATTTTTATGAAATTTTCATCATTATTATTTTTGAAATAAAGGAATTTGGTAAAATGTTTTAAAAGCTTAGAATCTACTGGAGATTTTTTAGAAATGCTAATACATTGATCAAAATTAAAAATAAATTAATTTATCTTTCAACTGTTCAATAAGTTGGATTAATTTGGAAATTAAATGTAAATAAAACTTTTATTTTAAAACAGCAGGAGAAGGATAACCTGCTTCTAGTCATTTTTTCTTAATTACAAACAACACATTATTATAGTTCAAGTTTGTAATCAGACATCAACATAAAATAAAAAAAAAAAATAATTACAACTTTAGAGAAGAAAACAAACTTAAACGACTCGAGTTTGTTATCTCTAACACCTTTTGGAGAGCTGGCAGGCAGCCAACAAAAAAAAAAAGAGGGGGAAAGCTCCACAGACCAGCAATATTATGTACGAGTATATATTTAGTTGGCATAAATGTACTTGTATTTGATTATATGATGATTGCATTGAGCCAGTGTTATGCCCAGTTGCAATTGTTCAGTCAGACGGGCAGTGAGTGAGTCGATCGTCGAACAAGTGAATTAGTAGAGTAGGCCTCTTATTTTGAATGCCCTTAAATGCCGGTTTGTTATGTTATACTTAACTATGCCATAGTCATAGTCATAGCCTGGTGCCAGTCTCAGCCTTCAACGACCTTGTCGTGCATTTTTCGCATAATTCATGGGCAATGCTCTTATAAGCTCAATATTGTACAAACAAACATACAGTTGTATGCGTAAATATTTTCATATCAATACTTATGTTTGTACACAAATCCAGTGAATACGTAAATATAACAATATAATCAGGCAGGCAGGCAGGCAGGCAGCCAACCAAGAAAATAAACAACCAGCTAACCAACCGGGCAGCTAAACAACAAATCACTCCAAGCAACTGACTGACCAGCAAACCTACTGACATTTATACATATTTCAACTAACATTAAGGTATTTTCCTCTTCGCACTCTGGCAAATTAAGGAATTTTTACATTAACTTTTTTTGCGAGATTTTTTTGTTTTTTTTACTTTTTCTGCGTATCAAAACAATTTTTTTTTAGTTGTGGCATGTGGATTTCCATTGTGGCATTTATTGTTTATTTAGCTTAGTTTTAAAATTTTTTGCTACAACAACAATAAATGTTATTTTAGTTGTTGTTTATTTTGTTTTCCAGTGTACTAATTTTAATTCACTTCCAAATCAACTGAAAAATTACCGGCGACAATTTAATATCGGCTGATGCTAACGATCTACTAAGAAATGTCTTAAGCTAAGTGTCAATTCATTTCAGAATGGCAGTGCAAATTTAATAATAGCCGCATTAGCTATTTTGTCAGCTTATGAAAAATTAAGGATTTTTTCTTTGATTTACAAGGTTTTCCAAAAAGAGTGATATGATTTGTTTAAAACAAAACACACTTATTGTTAAAGGCTATAATACACGGCATGTTTTTTACATCTGACTTTAAAATTTGTGAGACATATGTTAATCTACATGTCTGTCAAAATTGTACTTATACGCTGACTGCTTTGCAGTAGCAGAGATTTCTGCCAACGGCTGATGTCACATGTTTTTACAGGAGAAAATAGAGCGCACTTTAATTAAAATTTTGTCAGATGTCTCAACACATGTTTTTTTACAGAAGTAATGTTTTAAAGGTAACACACGACATGTTTGTATTAGCAGTGGAGAATTTGACAAGTCAGATGTAAAAAACATGCCGTATATTAGCTCCTTAAGGAAATTCAAATTTTTTTATTTAATGTGAAGTACAATCGATACAATTAAGTTCTAAATAGAACGTTTTTCAAATGGCCTCCACGACTTTTTCTGCACAAACGAATTTGATGAACCCAATTTTCAAGCACTTTTTCCACTAAATCAAGCCGTATGTCATGAATGGCACGTTCAATATTGACATGTTAAACTTGAAGAGAGTCTGGTTTATTTCGAATGATCAATGACTTCAAATAACCGCACAAGAAGTAGTCTAATAGTGTTAAATCACAACTTCTTGGAGGCCATTCAATATCGCTTCAGTTTTTGAGTGAGAACAATTTTATACGGATGCAAACTGAAATCCTTTCTCAAAATCCGCCATGTTGTGATTTGAGACAGTCCCAATTGTTGAGAACGTCTTCGAATTGACAAATTGCGGTCTTCAGCAACACTTGCCAGAACGGCAGCAATATTTGCATTAGGTTAAGTTGAAAAGAAGGGGCACTAAAAGCCCAAACCCACGACAGGTATACACTTAAGCCCAATTGTCAGGTTGTGCGCTCCATATGAATAGAGTAGTTAGAATAGAAGGATAATAAAAGAGAAAGAGAAGCAGACCAGTCCAGAGTCTCTGGCGGGAATTGAACCCGCAACCCCTAAACTAGCAGACCAGCACACTACTGACTAGTTTACCGGGGCACCCGTGCATATTTGCATTACTTCGAGCTATTCTTTGTCTTATTGGCACTTGAACATTATGTAAAGAAAATGTAAGCTCAAAATTCTCAACAATTCGACAAATATCGAGCACACCTGGACGATTATTACGACCATAAAATGGCAAAAGCGCACGAAAGTTGCAATTGGAGAACGATTATTTTGATAATAAAACTGAATAGTTTGTAAACGTTCTTCTTGCGTATGTATATCTCTCCAATGATGAAAATTGTAAACACTACTGAATACAATGAAAAACAAATGACAGATCATGACATATTAAAAATGGCCGAAATGTCACTTCAAAATCATATTATTCCTATTGAAAACATTTTAAAGGGAGTTCTTAAGAAAATTCTTCTCTTTAGAGAAATAGGTGTTTTCTCTTACGCCATGTTGTATTGCAGTATGAAATTAAAATTCTTTCTAAAGGCAAACCTTACACGCTTCAAAGCAGCAACGCTTTTGTTGCATTTTAAACTTTTCTTGGTTTAAAAATTGCAAGTTACATACCACGCTTAATATCAGCTGATTAGGTGTATAATGTATACAACATGTTATAAAGTTCAAAATAGTTGAACTTTTTGCGGTGCATGCGTTTCAAACTTATTTGTGTGCCTTGCCATATGAAAACATATTACTTCAACTTTTTTTTGATAGATGTCTTTATATATAGCGTCAAAGAGTACCTCAACCTTTTGACAATGCATTGATTTTGTTGTTGCTACTCATTGGCAACAAATTTGTTGTCAAAAATTTAAGGGTTGCTTTGAAAGTAATTATAATTTTATGTTATCAGAATATCAGAGTTAAAAAAATTACAAATTTAAAATTATGGAAGCTTTTTCGTTAAGTTTGAATAAATGTACAAATTTATTTTTTATATTTTGATTTCATTTGAATAAAATAAAATTTGTTTAAAGTATTAAAAATTTAAAAAGAAAATTAGTTTATAAAAAAATTTTATCATGATTTAAAAATTTATTAAAAGTTTTGAAAAAGTTCTCTTATTTAAAAAAGATTTTTTCACCTTCACCTGTGTTGCACAAGGGTACATATAGATTTGTAATACCGTTTGTAACTTCTAAAATTTTCATTTCCGACCCCATAAAGTATATATTTTCTAAAAGATTACGAATAAGGAAGTCAAATAAGCATTGCCCGTCTATCCGTGTGTATGTTGAAATCAACTTTTAGAAACAACCATATGTTTCTCAGATCTGTGTATCAATCTTTTGGAAATATCTGTGAATGAATCGGTATTGAAATTCAGCACAATCGCCCCATAACTTTCTAAGATATGAGCAAGTAAACAAGACTGCCTCTGTTTTTTCCCATATTTTTACCATCAAAATTAAAAATTTTCAGCCATAGAATAACTTATAGGTACCTTTGCTACTATTGGTAGATAGAATATGCACCTAGAGATACTCGTGAAAAATTTCGGATAAAGCGTGCTTTTACAGAAAAGTTATAGGCAAACAATTTTGTTTTAAAAATATAAATTCCAAAAATTTACAAACTAAAATCAAATTTTTTCAGCTTCTAGACAACCGAGGGAGTCAATATTGGTATCATCTGACTAGCGCAATATAAGCACTATGAAAAATAAAAATTCATGTTGGCCGCCACTACAAAATGGCGGACAATAAATTTATATATGGGTCTAATCTGGTATTTTAAAATGTAACTTCTTGAACGCCCTTAATATTGGTATCAAGTGCAAGGGTTGACCAGTAGAATACAGTAAAAAAGGACGTCTAAAACAAAATGCAGGAAAATGTTTTTCTTAACACTACCAATACAGTTAACTATGTAAAAATTCAAAATCAAGGATGGCGTCGGAAATAATAAGGAAAAATGACGTATTACATGAAATATATGTTTACGATGTGGGATTATAACTATGTACATGATGGTGAAGGGTATTATCAGATTCGGTACGGCCGAATATAGCACTTTTACTTGTTTTATTTTTTTAAAATTTTTTTTTTATTTTTTTTTATTTTTTTTTATTTTTTTTTAATGATTTTCAAAAAATTCCCTATAAAGTTTTTTTTTTTAAATTTCTTTCAACGCACATTTATTCATCACGTAGTCTTGTTTCGTCAGCTGATTATTTTTTTCTTCACTTATTTTAAATTTCAGCTGTCAAAGTCCATAGATAAAAAAACATTTTATCTTTTCTCTCATTAATTTCAAATGTCAAACTTCATATATAAAAATATAAACAAAAGAATTCTCTCTGAACCATGGTGTAATTAAACAAGGTGGCGGTGCCAGCCCAGCTAATTTTTTTTTGTGTTCTGGAGTATGTCAAACTACATATTTAAAAAATGATTTCAACTCCGGAAATTGTCACACTCCATACATAAAAAAAGAGAGACTAAATTGCTCTCCTTTACGCTATCACCTTATGTAATTACACCATGCTCCGAACTGCAATTACCTGATGAATTAATATGCCTTGATTTCTTTGTTTAAATTTCGACTAATAGAAAATTTTTCTTAATGTCCATTTTTGTAAAAAAGTTTAAATAAATTGCTGTTTTAAAACAAATAATTTTAGATTTATAGAAAATTTATATATTTTTTTCTTTTAATAAGCATTATGCCGAATTACCATATTCATATAGAGCATTGTGGTAATGGAAAAACAGGTTGTGAGTAGAAAGATATGTATATGGAGAAGCAACAATGATTAATTGCCATTGAATAATTGCCTAATGACTATACCTTTACCTTAACGAAGCATTTGAATAACAATTAACAATGCGTGTAATCTATTTAACAAAAGAAAATGATTTACTAAATAAAGATGAAGAAAAGCCACTTTCAAAAGACCTTAAAAGATCTGTCTATTCAATAAAAATTAGCGGCCCCTTTTGTCAAATTTTGTGTGCCAATGCCGTAAGTTTTTGTTTTTTCATTCTTTTTATTGTATTCATCGTAAGTTCTGTATGTGTTGTTCTTGTTTGTTTTTATTTATTGAAATTTATTTATTGTTATGTTCTTGCTCTATTTTGTAGTGTGCCGTTGTGTTACTTCCTTGCCATTTAAGTTTGTTTTTCCTTTATTATTGACTTTTTGTATTATGTTTTTAACATATTTATTGTTTTTTTATGTTAAAAATTATATCGTTGAATATTTATATTTTTTGGAGTTATAAATTAATTATGTCTGTGTTTCAATTTGGTGATTTTAATTAGTTGTTTATAGTTTGTGTTAATTTATTATATTATTTTTATTGCTTAAGATGTCGACAGATTAAAAAAGAATAAAACCCGGACACAAAAGAACAGACATAAAAGCTTCGCGAAGGACAATTGTTAAAATATATATTTGGTTTAATCTTTTATGCAATAACCAATTTTTTAAATTTTCTATTTATTAAAAATATTATGCCTCTTGTATTTAAAAAATGAATACATATAGACAAATCCTAGAAACAGTCCACAACCAAAAAATTTTAAAATCAATTCAATTTAATATTTTAAGAAATATTAAGATATATATGGGGGATTCAAACGGTATGCTATCAAGTCATATTGTCATAATGTGCTAATATTTTATAATAGTTTAAACAATTTGTTGTTGTACTTTAAAGAGAAAAGTCCTAAAATTGTAAGACTTTTTGTTCTATTGGGTGATTCACAAGCTGTCTTATCATGTCATATTGTTCTAAAATTTAACAATGGTTTAAAAATGTTGTTGTTGCTCTTTAACCAAAAAGTGTCTTATAATAATAGAACTTTGTACGCTATGTTTATTGTGATGTCGTATTTAATAAGCAGAGACCTGTGCTAAACGGCTAAGCCAAGCCGCAATAGTTTTTGTAAGCCGTCGCCGTTCATTGTATAATTTTATCGGGCCGACATCCAAATTTAAGCGCAGTTGCTAATTTTTGATAACAAATCACTGGCGGCGTCAAATAAGATCGGTTAAGGACTCTGCTGTTTTTGTTTATCAAACAAAATTTAATTTTATACAAAAACGAATAAAAATAGTGTTGTTTATTTACTTGAGTCTGCCATTACAACATCTAAAATGTACTTTTCGCACAAACTGGCATTAATTTTTTTTTACTTGTTTTTGGCATTATTAAAGAAAATATTTATTTTTATAATTGTTCTACATCAGCTGAATTAAATTCAAAATAGCACACTTAATTATGAGGGGTTGTTCACAATAGTCTTAATTTTTCATGCTATTATTATAGGACATATGATTTTATGACACTATTGTAAATCCCCCATATGTTTGTTATTTTGACATAACTTTCAAATAGAAATCTAAGCCGAACGGCCGAAACTCTTTATTAGAGCCGGCGATAATATTCACACTCCGTTGTCATTAATATATGATGTATGTGTGCAATATGTTTTTTGATATGCCTTAACCTTGTCTTATTGCTTATTCGTAACTTGTAGTCACAAACTGCTTGTATCTTTACCGCGTATTAACGTTTTCTCAAAAAAAAAAAAAAAATAATAAAAAAATAGCTCGTAGTCTTTGACAGGTGCTTTAGATAATCTTATGTCTGAGCCATCTATAAACCCAATGCAGCCTGGCATTTCCTTAGTTGTAAATAAAATTTTTTGCCGTTCGCTTTCATTAGGTCAGTATAAGAATTTGTCTTTCAATTTCAACGTAGCTTTGAAAACACGTTTTGTGGCATTTTGAATTGTGCCGCCATACCTATTGGAAGCTGAGCTGTTTTAAATAAAGTGTAGTTAAATTTTAAGGGTCTCTTTCTATGGTTCAAATTAAGTTAGTCTGAAATTGAGAAATGTCAAATGAAATACAGAATAAAACTTGACGTTTAGGTGTGGTTCACATTTAACATCGGCCCTTAAAATTTAGTCACCCTTTAGGTTAGATCCGGCAGCCCGAAGGCATAGCTCACTTGAGTCCTCCGAGGGTCCCGTTGTGATACCGTAGGCACCAACGCCCGTCCGTCTATGTCCCCTGGCCGTCATTCCTCAGCCATCCTGTCCTGTTCACGAAGGTATGGATCTTTCCCAGATCAACTGCGGAAAGACAAGTTTTACTTACAAGTATTCGATGACCTAGAATCTGGTGTCTCAGGTCCCCGAATGCAGGACAATTACAGAGAAGATGTTCAGTTGTCTCCTGCTCTTCCTCGTTATCGCAACTTCTGCAAAAGTCGTTGGAAGGGATATTCAGCCTTTTCGCATGTGTACCTATAGGCCAGTTTTCGGTAATGATCGCTATGAGGTTCCTAAGGTGGATTCGGGGCATATTCACTGCATATTGCGTCCTATGCACATCCATGTCAGGCCAGTCACCCTTTACATCATCGTCTTTTATTAAATACTTTATATATAGAAATCCATCCGGTCGAACCCGAACTATCTGATTAAATCGATTATTGTCAAATTTTCTTAACACGCTTTGAAGCCACCTATCAGATTTTGGTGGACGCTTCTGCGATTAGTGAGCAAACTAGCAACTAGCTTGTTCTTCTTCGTCTTCATCCCCTATAAAAAGGATCGTTCAAGTTTAAACAGATGCAATTTTGTTTATAACTAATTGAGCCAGCCATTTTAATATCCAAAATATAATTTTCGCACAAACCGGTTATTATATTCGTCTTTTCAGTCGTTTTTAGCATTTTTAATTCAAATATTTATAACTGACTCAAATTTGAAAAAGGAAACTAAATTATGAGAGGTTGTTCACAGCAGTCATATTTTTTCGTGCTATCTATTATATTTAAACATATAACTTTATGACAACCATTTGAATCCCCCAATAGTTTTATAAATATACATACAGTGTATCAATAAAGTAAGTATGCTGCCATATATATATAATTGGAATAATTAAAAAAATGGCTTAAGATTTGAAAAAAAAAAAATATATATTTATCTGATTTGAAAACGTAAGAAAAATAATGAACAACAGAAATTTTTTCCAATTCGTTACAATATAATTAATACACTTTTTGGAATTCAGTTCACAAAACACGTCACTATGATGGAATTTATGCAGACAGGCGGATATCAAATATTCTGTTGGATAGCCCTTGGCCTTTTTGACTGATTGCAATTATTTCAATTATTCATTGATGCGATAAGATTTTGGATAATCGAAGGTGGCATTTTATACCACTCCTCTATTAGTGCAGCTTCAAGAGAATCTTTGCTTGTAATGTTATGACTTCTGATTTTTCTTTCGAGAAAATCCCAGAGTTGAGGTCGGGTGATTGGGACGTAGTGTTTTTATACCCTTCACCTGTGGTGCACAAGGATATATATAACTATGTCATTCCGTGTGAAATTTCTACAATTTTCATTTCCGACCCCATAAAGTATATATTTTCTGAAAGCTTATGAATAGGGGAGTCAATTAAGCTCTGTCAGTCTGTCCGTCTTTTTTTATATATTAATAGCCTGTTTAACGATGTCGAAATAAAACCAAATCGAAATTTTCATTCGTACAAATACATTGAAAACATAAACAAATTTTTAGTTTTTGTTGTTGTTTTAAATATATTTGTAAGAATGAAAATTTCGTTCGCACTTAGATAAACAGGCTGTAAGTTTCTTAAGCTCTGAAATAATTTAACTACACTATAAAGTCACCGAATTACGAGCCATACTCTCGAAAATTATTCCAGAGAAAAACTAATCGGCTTGAAACTGACTGAGATAAAAACATCAAATTACAACTGGAATTTTTTTTATTCAAATTTTAAAATTTTCAAGTAGGTTTCCTAAATAAAATGGCGTAAACATGTTTTTCTTAACCCCATTAATATAGAATATAAAAAAGCTCGACTAGTACAAACAGTTTACTATGCACAAATTCGGAAAAAGTAAAGCAAAATTGCATATAACATTAAATCTAAAATATAAGCTACACATTATAACTATGTACATTATGGTGAAGGGTATTATCTTATTTGGCATGGCCGAAGATAGCACCCTTACTTGTTTAAAGATATTTTAAAAAGCTATCTTAACGTAAAAGTATTCTTAAAAATAAGGTTTTAACGATTTTTTTACATTTAATACTAGATGTGACACTCACTACCACTTTTGGAGTTAGTGCGACTCTAACAAAAATCTAACGCAAATCAGATGTATTTCGGCGCTTACTCTGCAAAATTTATATTTAATAGCTTGAGTTTTTCCGAATTATTTTGAAAAAAAAAATTCTAAACAACTGGGTAACGGCAAACATATCAAAACATTCATTCATAAATTTATTTGTAAACATAAAAAGGAGTATTGAATTTGTTAAAATAAATAAATTTTATTCATTCTCATGCTAATGGAAATTATGTAACGTTTGTTGTGTAGTGTGCATCGCAAAGGTTTTAGGACTTTTAATAAAAAAACGGCAAAATTTTTTTGGCTGTAAATATATTATTTCCAAATTCTCTTATGTTTAGCTCTATTTTAGGAATTAGTTTTTGTGTGGCTTATTATGCGAAATTTGCTTTAACTTTCTAATTTAATTCAATAATTTATATCTAAAAATTACGATTAAAGCGTTCGTCACACAGGATTTGTTATATTTCTAACTTGTAAAACCTTTTGTTCATAACTTGCTACATGTAGAAGAACATTTTTCAATGATTTTTTTTTATAAATTCATATAATTTCACTTAACGTTTGAAGCATCTTTGAGTTTTATGACTACCCTAATCTCTAGACAACTTAAGCTTTGGATTTTCGTCCTTTAGGTATCTATGTGTGTATCCGTACATTTGACTGCTTTTCCTTTTTTACATTTAAATTACTTGACGGTGTCAAGATGAAGCCTTTTTTTATTAAAGTTGTTGAGTTTGAAAGCAAAAATTATAAAGTTCGTGTCTTAAATCTTTTGTTTTTAATCTTGCACACTCAATTTATACACTTATATGCATGTGAGGGTATGCGTGTGTAATAAGTCTAGCTTAAAAAATTAAAAATACAATATCTATATTGATTTTGTTATGTGACACTATTTTTTGTTGCTGACGTTACTTCTGTTATTGTT
The DNA here is from genome assembly GCA_941918925.1 of Phyto melanocephala. Classification (NCBI taxonomy): domain Eukaryota; kingdom Metazoa; phylum Arthropoda; class Insecta; order Diptera; family Rhinophoridae; genus Phyto; species Phyto melanocephala. Next base: position 87,818,583 of record OW799237.1, read on the forward strand.
GGTTTTGTTTAAGTAACTTAAGAATTAACAACAAGTACAACAAATTTTCAACAATGCTTACAACATTATTTCTGTGTGAGAATCAGTACATTCAAATTTAACACTCATACGAGTAAAATGACAGAGTAACACACAGACAGTCAGACGGACATGTGTGTAAAATATTGATTACATACACATTATGATGATTAATTTACACAATAATTTGCATATATTCGTTTATAATACATACATCTATATATATAAAAATCAATGTGTGTTTGTATGTTTGTTTGTGCTTTATGGACGATCCGTTTAGGACCGATTTCCTTGAAATTTTCACAGAATCTTCCTGTATGTCTGGAAGGGACTATAGGCTATACTTTGGTTTGAAATTGTAAGTGGGCGGTGCCACGCCCTATTAAACAATAAGTGGAAAACGATATCGATTAGAGTAGTAAAATTTTGCAAAAGCAATTTTGATATTCAAATAAACATTTATGGAAAAAATGGGTGCATTAACAATAGTGGGCGTGGCACCTGCCATATGAATTAAATACTAAAATTTTGGGTGGCGAAGCACATCGGGTATTAGCTAGTACAAACATAAATTAAAAAGTATGTTTATGAAATTTAATGTTGTTGTTTTTTGTTTTATATACACATTAATACATATCTGTGTGAATGTATGTATTTATACTTCCATATGTGTATATTTTACATAATAATAAAAAAACTTACCTCTAAATTAACAACAGCATTGCTAAGGATTTCACCATTCCGACAATCACGGGCTGCTACACAGGCCATATTGGTAGAACAGGTAATAAAAGGTTTTTGAGTGGTGGGTGCCGGTGTTGGAGGTGGTGTGGGGGGATTATAAGTACAGCAAACATTATCTTCAGGGGTACAACTCTGCAAAAAAAAAAAAAAACATTAAACAAAAATCACATTAACATTAGTAACTTTAAAACACGTATGCTAGTGTATATACAGCGTAATAAAATGCAATTCATTTGCAAATGTTTGCAATTAACCAAAAATAAATATAAAACTTTTAATTAACAAAACACACACACTCACATGCAATTTCCCAAAAAAAAAAAAAAGAATTTATTATTTAGTTTTAAGTTTTTGGCAGTAGAAGAAGTAGAAAGAAGATAATATAATTATTGATGACTTATGATAATAATATTTTAATAAAAACATCATCAATCACGGCTTTAATAAAGTAAACATTTCAAACTGATTAAACTTAATTTAATGACAACAGCAACACCAACAACAACAACAACAACAAGACAAATAAGAAGCATTTCAATATTTTAGTCGTTTTGTGCATGAACATTATGGTTGACATTTTATAAGATAATTATTTTCTTTAAATAATTTTGTTTATTATTCGTAAATGTTTTTATTGTAAGATTTTTTTTTTATTTAATTGCGGTTTTGTTTGTACAACAATTAATAACCACTTAATAATTTTAGCTTTTTTCTGTTGGCTGCTTCTTGGGCTTTTTTTGTACTGACTTGCGTTTTTGTTACGTCTTTTTTGTTAAATTTAATATTAACAAACACATACATAACTGCCAGTTAATTAAAAACAGGTTAAAAAGGTTAACATTAAATCTTTACAATGTAGGCACATTAATTGTCAGTTCATTTGCTAAATATACAAACAGAAAGAAAGACAAACATACAGACAGACAGACAGACAGACAGACATACAGACAGACAGACAGACATACAGACAGACAGACAGACATACAAATAGACAGTAACAGCCAAAAGTCTGTCAGTTAAAAAAAAATAATATTCATAAAATTATTCTTATTAATATTTAAAATTTTAATGCAGGCTTTAGTTCATATTACATTCTTGTTGTAACCAAGAATTTTTAATTGTGGTAAATAAAAGAATAAACTGAAAAAATATATTTTTTACCGACACTAGCCGAGTGGCTAGTTGTTATAAAAAGAATGTTAATATGACATCAAGCCTGCATTAAAATTTCAAATATTAGTTTAAACCGAAGACGTTCGTTAAAAATAAAACTCAATTTATTTTAATAAATTTTTAGGCAACACATCTCACAAATGAACTGTCATTAGTTATTTCAGTTCTTTAGATGTTAATTTTTCAAGACTCGCTAACAAACACCTTCTACTACCAATACGATTCCAAATGAAACACCCAAATGTGCTAAACCACTAACGACACCAAAAACCCGACGAAAAAAAAATACCAGCAACATGAAAAATGATAAAGTTGAGTTTATTTAAGATTTAAAATTGACCTCTCCGCCTTAGAATAAACAATATTAATACATATGCCACCAAATTGTTTAAAATAAATAAACAAAAAAACAAAAAAATTCTAAAATTCATACAACAATTTATTAAAATAAGCAACACCCATTCTTCTTATTTGCCACTGCATTTGCTTGAGAGTCAGAATTGTCATTACGGCTACACATGCATGTTTATAACTTTAAGATAACACTAATGTGAAACGTTTTGGCAGCGATAAATGTTTAAATGACTTTAACTTTGGCATATGTCACTGTATCGAGGTAAAAACATCATTTCTAACAGCATAAATGATCATTCGAAGAACAAAGAAGCAATAGCAACAACCACAAGAATCATCTTAGAATTTGAATTGCGCGAAAAATTATTACATTTTCACACGAAATAAAATTTTCGTTTAGAAAGAATAAAGGGGATGGATGGTTGGTCATTGTTTGTGAGGCCGACAAAATATTTAGTATAAAGATTTTTTTATTAACAGTACAGCTGGGCAGTCGTCCAATTTTGGTTGTTAACATAAAGTCAGCACTCAAAATTTATGATTCTTACAATAGACATTTTATAACCACAAAAGAAAAGTTCGATTGTAAAATTTGGTCATTTAATTGGCAAAGAATTTGTTAATCTGTTTGCCAATGTCTTGGGGTGCCCTGGTGGACTAGTCAGTAGTGTGCTGGTCTGTTAGTTTGGGGGTTGCAGGTTCGATTCCCGCCAGAGACTCTTGTCTCTTGTCTGCTTCTCTTCTCTTCTCTTCTCTTCTCTTCTCTCTTTTCTATTCTATTATTACTTTTCTATTCAGGTATCACAAAGCTGCACAACAGCTGTGTGTTCTACCTAACCTAACCTTGTCAATGTCTTTAACGTTGGGTAAACAATGTCGAGTCGGTAATTTATTAAGCCAACACCTGTACGTTAAAAATTTCTTGCTTGGTCCAGCACATCGCTGTTGTATGTTAAATCATCCAGGCGAATTTAAGATTAGGTCTTAGGCTCACACTCGTTAATGACCATAAACATTGCCGTTTGTTTGCTGAGTGAACTTCAGAGCAGTTGGAAGAGAATCCCAATTTTATATGAAAAAATTAATTTCTTTTGCAAAATTGAAGTCACTCACACGATATTCACCCTCTGACAATGTATCCCTAAAAAGTTTTAGTTGGTTGTGGTGGAGGGGGGAGGGGTATTTTTGCTAACATCAACGGCGAGAATTACAGATCAATCCTAATCCTGTTTTTCTTTTTGGCCCTGAAGCTATGAAATCAATAAGGACATGCGATGGGCATTCTGTATGTACGATTTGGGACTGTGGTAATCTCTTTTACTCTTTCGCTACTGCAGGGACGCCGGTATCCCAAAGCATGTTCATTTAAACCTGAAAGCCACAAATTGCATTGTAAACTTTGAGCAAAAAGTCCCAATCAGCAACTAGTGGTAAATAAATAAATATATTCTTTCAGCAGTTTTGTAAAAGATATTCGAAGAAAATAAATTTTGGGACGTATATGTCCCAATAGGGTACTATAGTGGGACACATGTGTCCCAACAGTATGTTGCGCACCATATTGCACTGAGTTATATTTTCATTTTGCTATGTCTTAGGCTTCCAAAAACGTCGAAATTTAATACAGAAGAAATAAGTGCACTACTTTAAGAAGATAAAAATGACATCAATGAACCGAAAACTGATTATAGTGAAGATAGTGATGAAAATTACTGCCCTACTCTAAACCACACCACTGACAGTGATGATTCTTTTAGTGATGCAGAATCACGAATAATGGCATGGACGATCAACCTATGCCTGAATGAATCTGTACATGAGGAACCTGCAGCCATTTTTTTTTGAAGGACATCAGACGAATGCAAACTTGCAAAAAATATTTCACGTTACTCATCGCCCTACGAAATTTTTCGTAAATTATTTCCAAGAAGCATGTCTTTGTATGTCGCTCAGTGCACGGCTCAAAAAAGTATCTGTATCAAAATAAAACAGAAAAAAAATTGATCAAACAGACTCTAGCGAAATCGATATAATACTTGGTTGTAGTCAAAAAGACGTCGATGCTTTACATGCGCCCAGCGTAAAATTGAAAAAATAACAAAAATTATTTGCGGAGGCTGTATATTACCGTTGTGTATAAATTGTTTTGCCTGAGCACATTCTTTAGTTGAATGAAATGCATATTATAATTAAAAATTTGTTTATATATTTTTGTGAAGTTTGAACCCTGTTAGATTGAATATGTCTCACCCTATATAACTATTGGGACATATATGTCCCACCCTAAAATACCGTTATCCACATACGTTACATGTTATTATTTTTACGCATATAAAGTTCCGTTGGGTTTCCAAAAAGTCGCAAATAAAGTGTGTACGAAGGCCCTGCAAAAGTCGTTGCGAAGGGGTTAAGAGGTTTTGTCAGTTGGGAACCATTATTCTGCAATACGACTTAGCTGGAATTTTTCTGTTGTAAGTCAATTTGTTAATGCCCTTAAATACAATACATGCCATGTCATCGTTCTAATTCAGCTAGACATTTGCAGTGAATACCCTTAAAATTAAATCTTAAGGATCCAAGTCATCGCACAAAGCCTCGCCGGAAAATTATTCGATGAAATGATTTTTGTAATTTTGAAAGTCAAAAGATTTTTAAACAAATTTTGTAATTTATCATTTTTTTATTTAAAGTTTTTTCTTTTACATAATTTAACTTATTACGTAAAATCTTTTTCGCTTGCTGTCTTTGTGAATTTTCGAAGTAATTTGTTAACATGCTTAGTAAAGACACCTTTACAAATAAAATTAGACAAAGACACTAACAAAATAAGGCAAAACAACAGCCAGAATAAACAATAAATAAACAAATTACCTTCAATTTTTTTTTTATAATTTTCCTATAAAACACCAAGATTATGGAGATTTAATGAAAAATAGAAACACTAACAAAAAAAAAAAAACTAAATACACACCAAAAACAATAAAAATTATAAAAAAATCATGGTTAAACCACAAAGCCAAAGTTCAATTATATACACCACAAGAAAAAAAAAACGAAAACCAAAAATTAAAAAAAAACGAAGAAAAAAAATAAAACTCTAATTAACCAATGTTCTGTGATTCCGATTAAATCGTATAAATTAAAACATTTATGATGGAAACGCCAGCATCTCCTACTACTACATACTACCACCGCGCTCAACAAGCTTCGACATGTTTAAGATTGTTTGTCGAAGAACTCTGGCTGGCATTTTTTCTGTGTGTAATTTAGTTATAGAAATTTAAAATTTTTCAAAACGTTGTCATTGATTAATAATGTAATTTATCTGTTGACTGCAGTAATTAATAAAAAATTGTGTAGATTTGTATGTGTATGTGTTTGTGTTTTTATTTTTTTTGCAATAAATTTATTACACAGCCCGATTTGTGTTTGAATTGTAGCTTGTTTTATGTTAGACGTTAAGAGATTGTGCTTTGACCTTTTTTGACCTTTGTCTTTTTGTTTGATCATTTAATTAATTGCTTCTAGTACAAAAGAAAAAGGTGGTTTTTGTTAAAAATCAAATTGATTTATCTCATTTGACTGAAAAAAAAACTTTCCTTTCAAATGTTACATAGAAGTTAATGTGTTCAGATGTTGCTCAAATATCTACTATATATGTATGTGTGTAAGTTCATAATTAAATTTATTTACTTATATTTCTCATAAATCACTAGACCCTAAACTATTAAATTGACTGTTAAGGGTAACGTACAATGAACATGTTACAGTAGTGTGTAGTTGATCAAAACATCATCCTCGCTTCAACATGTAGGCTGTCTACGAGCTAACTTGTGAATTAAAGCATTTATTTAAGACCTGTCGAGATGTGTTTAAATAAACAAAGAATGCAATTAAATGAGCTCACACAGCTGTCACACTATATGATGTAAACATTTCGCAGTCTAACTATGTTATACATATACCATGGCGTTGCCACACAAATAATTAAATCTTCTAACTTTGTCGGCTTATTAATGAGAATTCAAAATGAAGCCATGATGGAATAAGAAAGTTTTAAATATATATAATTGAAAACCTGAAATTAAAATAATAGCAGTATCAAGGCAAATTTATTCATCAGGTAGTCTTGTTTCTTTAGCTGATTATTTTTATCTTAACATATTTTATACTTCAGCTGTCAAAGTCCATTTATTTTAAATATCGTACTTCATTTACATATTAAATTCTCTTTCAACTGCTTTAACTTTAAGGGCCGATGTTGAATGCGAACCACACCTTAACGTCGGGTTTTTTTGCATTTCTTAATTTCAGACTAACTCAATTTGAACCATGGAACGATACACAATCGAACAACGTTTTAAAGTTGTTCAGGCTTATTATGAAAATGGGCTTTCAAATCAAAATGCATTTCGTGCACTTTGTGATTCTTTTGGTCAAATTCAAATTCAAAAAATATTAAAATTTCAGCAAAACAGGTCTGCATGAAAAGTGAAAACATCTGTGAATGCCTTCTTAGTTCGTTAAACCGAAAACATTGCTGTTTTTTGCGATAGTGTGGCAAAAGAGCAGTCAACCTCGACTCATCAATGGCATGACCGAATATAGCACTCTTACTTGTTTACATTGAAATAATTTAAGCCAATTTTTTCTATTGGCCAAAAAATAAACGGCTAGCTGGTCAACTGTCGGCTACATCCGGCTTAAAGTCGCCGCCGAACTATTTTCCAATAAGCCGCCGCCGCCGATCGAAATGCTCGGCGCAGGTCTCTGCTCATCATTGTGTCCAACAATTGAACATCAACATTGCCATTGAAAATTTGGATCATCGGATGGCCGATGGCCGATATTTTGTTCCATACATAATTGAACCATACCAATATTATCATAATAAAAAGAAATGACAATAATTTCCTAAATAATTTGTGTTGTATTCAAAATCAACATCGGTCCTTAAAATTTAACCACCCTTTACAATGGATTGAAAAATCTACGTACAATGGTAGGAATACCAAAGAGCTGCACAAGCATAAGAAAAATGACTTACAAACAATCTCTTTAATTTCAAAATAGTGTGTGTATAATACTGTCATTAGGAAATACATACTTGCAAATATATGTATGTATACAAAAAATATTAAAGAATAAAACAAAACTGAATTAAAGCTGAATCAGAACAAAACTGAAATAGAACATTTAGAACATGTTTGAATGTTTTGATAGTAGATCTGGATCAAAGAAAAACTTGCATAGAGAGATGCATTTCCATTTAAAACTATTAATATTTTGTGAGTTTATATGCATTCAACAAATCATTAATAAAAAGTGCTTTCTTTAAACTGCCCTAAATGAAATTATTTTGCAACACTGCTCTTTAATATTTTTTACGGTTTGTGTATACGTTCTATTGTACACGATGTTTTTTTTATAATTTAACATTCCTTTATTTTATTGTCGCTTTTTGTTTTGATATTCCACTTTGTTTGAAAACAGAAACACTAACAAAGCTGTAGAGAAAGTGTGTGGAATAGAAGACATAACATTTAGAACGTTTTATGCAGCTCTTTATTATATACAACCGCGGATTAAGTACGAATTTAAAAAAAATAAAAATTTTCAAATCTTTAAATAGAAAAGATATAAAAAGAGTGTATGAAAAAAAATTAAAACTAAATAAAGGGTGTCTTAATTTTAACTAAAAATGGAATGAAAATAGAAATCACTACAGGTAAATGATCCGAAGGGTTTTGTAGCGGACAATTTATGATTTAGACGTGGAGATTATGTGGTTTCAACAGAATGGTGCCACTGGCCGCACATCAAGAGAAACAATAGATGTTTTGAAAGAAAAGTTCGAAACTCACATTATTTCTCGTGGAGGACAAGCGAATTGACCACCATTAACCATTGCGATTTCCTACCTTTAGACTAATTTTTGGGGATTTTTTAATATTGTACAGTAATGATTCCACAACATATCAAAAGCTTAAAAATAATATCGAACAGATATCCACCATTAATAATAGTTTATTGAAAATGTAATTGAGAATTTTGGTAAAAGATTGTGTGAGCCTGTTCAGGCAGTAGGGGAGTTTCACTTGACCGACATATTTTTAACCATTTTAACCGGAATCTTTTTGTAATAAGAATAAGCTGAAATAAAAATACTTTTAAAAGCTTAAAAAAAAATCTTTTTTATTCAAATTAAAATTTGAACATCAAATACAAATTACAAATTATTTTTGAATCAAAAAAAAAAAAATTTTTTTTTATAAATTGAAAATTTATACTGATTTTTCGAAAAATGTTTTAAAATCGATAATTTGTCAAACATTTTCTTTACATACAGAATTAAACAAAGAATTGGGATTTTATTACATTTTTGTTTAAATTGAGAGTGCGTCTTAAGTCTTTTGATTTGTTTGTTATAATTCAAAGTTTGTGTTCTAAGTGTTTGCAATATCAATTAGGTACCAAGAAATTGCTTATTTTTTTATTTTTTTACTAATTATTGCCACTTTTCTTGCTTCTTTACAGAAATTCATTTTGTATACATACATTCCACTGTTATATCTGCTGTGATTTTTTTGGTGAGTTCAGTTTTACAATTTTTAATGTGACAATAAAACATAATTTTTATTTGAATTTAATTTGTTTGTGACACATAATTACGTCAGTTTGTGTTTGTGTGTTATTTTTTTTTCTGAATTCTGATCAACTGTTTCATACCATTAACACTTTGGCCCACTAAGCATTAAATAAAATAAATTCTAACTAAAAGGTGGGAGTTTCAAACTGAGACGCCTCAACAATTTTATTCGTTCACAAAACATTTATTTCTTGACTTGCAAACAATAAATTTGTCTATGAGTATTTTTTTAACATTAAATTTATTCATCAATACCCGCCAAAAATGGTAGCTTGTTGGCAAACAGACATAAAAGTAGAATAAAAATGAAATTTATAATATAATAAATAAAATGAAAAAGTAAATTTTTTTTACTGATATAGTTATGACATGCATACTAAAGAATAACAGGGGGAAAATATCACACGATTTGTTATATTTTTTTATAAAAAAATGCTTTAAACTTGACATTGGCACAGTAAGCTAAAAATAATACAAATATTTGTAGCATTTGTAATAAATATTTATTAAAAAAAAAAAACATCTGGAAGAGCAATATCCAGATTAAAGATGTGTTTAAAAAGTTCAGAGCATTTAAGACAAGATTTACGGTTTCATTTATAAAAATAAAATTTGCATTTTTAATGCAGGTGTCTTTGGGAATTTGGTAATATTAGTAGATACATACACACACACATTTTTATTGAAAACTGCCTATTAATTCAGTTAAAATTTATGTGTGCCTTTACAATGTATTGTTATTGTCTTTGTAAACGAAATGTATTTTCTATAAACCCCACTGATAATTAAGGTCTTATCGAAGTGATTTTATAGCGTTAGCGATATAAATTGGGGCGAAGAGACATGTGCATGTGAGATTGTTTATTTCAATACTCCCACGATTTTTTGTTGTTTTTTTTTGGGAAGCAAAGCAAATTATAAGATTATTAATAAATCGAATTTTCTAGCAGCTACCGTCTGATAATAAAAAAAATTAATATTTTTTATTTATTGCCACAAAACTTTCGATAAGTTTTTTGATTTATTGACCAAGTCGTATTATTGAAAATATAATTTATTACAATTTTTCAATTTATATTGTGTGCTATAAAAAAGATATTATTTCACAGAGAAGTGTCGCTTAAGTAAACGTTCATAGAAAAATTTTAATAAATTTTGGTATAAAAAATCTTCGCTTTATATCAATAAGTTATCATTTATTGGATTAATATCATTAAATTTATGATTTAAATTTGTTCTATTACAAGATTGATAAAGAATTTTTAAAATTGTAAATTTTGATTTGCAGATAGCTTTGCTGACCTCAACAATGTGTTTGTTTAGGATTCATGAGAAGATAGATTTTTGTGTTATCTGCCCCTATTTGTTATCATTCGTATGAGGGTATCACTTTCCCTACTCCGATTCTTACCATTTTTGGGTTTAATAAGAAAATTGTTATGAAAAGTGCTCGTACTAAGTTTAAACCAAACAAATATTTGTCCACCAACAACATCAAATGTATATTTGATATTAGAGAGGTGGTGGTGTTGTACCACCTGCACTGCCTTTTGATTTTACTTTCGAAAACTTAAACTAATATCGTAGTCAATTACACAGAATTTCAAGCCTATAACAATTTATATTTCAGTATACATTCCATAAAATATATTTTCTTTGTATGGAAAGTACCATGCCCCCTCATTTAATTCTATCTAGTTATTGAAATGAATTGTAAAATTTTAATTATAGTGTCTTACATCAGGATTGAGAACTCTTAAGGCCAGTTTAGACTACGACTTGTACGACATGTCAAAAATTCGTGTAGAATGAACAAAGTAGAATAGTGTAAAAGCAAATTGTAATCAGTAGTAGAAAACATGAGAGAAAATACGGATGAAAATTTGACAAGCGGACCGTATTTTTTCATTTTATAAATCGTTTTAAAAAATGGTGCATTTCATTAGATCAGAGGTGTATTTTAATGTATTAATTGGCTAACACATTAAAGGTGTGCTAGCAATTCTACAACAATTACAAAAACAACATGTATTAGTTTTTGATTGTGTTACACAGCGTAGAAAAAAATGGTTTGTTTTTTCTGTAGTTTTTGTAAAACTTCAAACACCATAAATTGTTTTATTCATCAAAAACACTCAGAAACAAAAGAAAACAAATAAAACTAAAATTTTACCTTTGTAAAAAAAAAGCAAAAACACCTGATTTATTTTAAAAGTAGATATTCTTTATTAATTTTTGTACTTGCGATTATAATTTTTTGTATTAATAAGATTCTTAGTTTGTTTATTTTTCTAAATCATTCTACTTTGTTTCTACTTGACACTATAGTATGAACGCAAAAAAACTTACATTATACTTTTGCTCTCATTTTCTTGAGTACAAAATCTTATTGAAGTCGTACGACTTGTATTATAGTCTAAACTGGCCTTTAACATTTATTGAATCTCAAATAATCCATACAAAGAGTTTTCTGTATACGGGGCAACACTTCTCTTTCTCCGATTGTATTGATTTTCGGTTAGAATAAGACAAATGAGATGAAAATAATACACACCGAGTTCTAAGATTGTAGATGTTATAGTTTTCTAGATTTCTAATGAATGTATTTTGAAGATGCCACGAACATCGTTCTTTCCAGCTCATTTATGAAATCTGTTATTATAATAAGCGGCACAAGTTTTGAAAATGTTTGATATTACAAAACAAAAAATTATGATTTTTTTGTATGGGAGATGGGTCCAATAACTACTTGAAATTTTTAGAAAAAATATTCGTATGGTGTTTTCTCGAGCTTCATAGCTTAATTAAAAAAAAAATAGACAAATTAAAAAAGTGGGCGTGAAAGTGGTCATGGTAAATTTTTCCCCGTAAATATTAAAGTTGTTTTATGAAAAACATTTTGAAAAAATTAGAGTAGCCATTCCTAAGTGACAATAATGCAATCAAACCAAATTTGATAATTATTTTTAACGATTATTATTTGACCTGGTACTCACTTCGAATTTTTTAAATATGTTGAACAACATTCATTACAGTTGAGCATCGATTATTCGGGGTGGTCGGGACCGGAAGCGTTCCCGTTAATGAATTTTATCGTTTAATTAAGGTATAATTTTGTACTCGTACTTACATAAATATTTGAGTACTCCCGTGGACTAGTCAGTAGTGTGCTGGTCTGCTAGTTTAGGGTTGAGGGTTGGACTCCCACCAGAGACTCTGGACTGGTCTGCTTCTCTTTCTCATCTATTTTAACTATTCTATTCATATGGAGCGCACAACATGCTAATTGGCATAAGTGTATACCTGTCATGGGTTTGGGCTTTTCAACCTAACCTAACCTAACCTAACCTAACCTAACCTACATAAATATTTGTTTTATTTAATCAATATACACGCTTACAACAAACTCATATTAGTATTAGTTATACTAAAACATCTTTAATTATTACTTATCAAATTACATATTAAAAAAATAATTTAATATGGTTTGTTTCTTCTTCTTAACCTGTATACATTTTGCCGAAAGCTTCTCTTTGACACGGTAGATTTGAATTTTATCTTGTTCTGTAATGTTCGAAGATTCAGAAATATCCAAAAAGTTTAGCAGGGTATTATATGCGTTTATAGCATCTTGCAGTGATGTTGCTGTAACAATTATATCATCATCAGAATCATACGAGGTTATTTCGGTATCAGGTTCATCATAGTGATTGGTCAAGCGTATAAGTTCTTCATCAGACAAAATCAGAAATGAGGGTGCATCTTTATCACAGTTAAGCCAAGTTTCTACATCCTCAATGCTCAAGTTGTCCGCTATAAATACTATTTTACAATTGTTACTATTTTTCAATCCCATATAATTGAGGTAATCACGGTTAAGCGATAGAAATAAAAAATCTCCTCTCGTTATCGATCCCAGATAATTGATATTCCGAGTTAATTGAATCACGGATAATCGATGCTCAACTGTATTTTATTTAAAAGAAGAGTAAACAATTAAATTTTTTTTTACAAGAAACCCCAAATCTGTTGTGTAGCAAAAATATTGTGTATGTACCGAGTCAGTCTTCGGCCTACATATAACAACAAAAAACTGTTAATATGTGTGCCCTTAAACACATAACATGAGAGTGTGTCAATCAAAAATAATATTGTAAACAATATTGATTGTTGAAGAAACACAGTAGGCTTAAGTTGACTGCCTCTGTTTGGAATCCAATTTTTTTTCTAAATACATTTGTAATTAATTTCAAAATTTTTTCACAACTCACAACCTTTCATAATACAAATACAATATATGTACAAGTTCTACAAAAAGTTCTGAATAGAGCAATTTTTTTTTTAAGTCTTGTCATAGCATTATGAGTTTCCTAAGAAAAAATGCTCTGTATATAAAAAACATTAAATAAATGTTTATTTAGAGGAAATTTAATAATTCAATATAATGCATTTAATACCATAGACAGACAACAGCGTTAATTTGCATTAGAATCTTACTAATGCAAACTAGAATTTTTCTGTGACAGACGACAGTTTCTGCATTTAGTAAACAGCTGTTTGTTTGTCAACCGATTTTTTTACATTAACATCGAGATCAAATGGATAGAAGGCAAAAAGTATGAATAGCAGCTATGTTGTTGGTGAAAAATACCTATTTATTTGAAAGAAAGCTGAAATTACTTTTGCTAAAACTGCTTCATAATGTGAAAATTTTAAATGCACCAGCAATCACAAATCTGAAAATGTTGCTACAAGTTGGGATGGCAGAAGGACACTCTGAAATAAGAGAAAGAGAATTCTGGAAATTCTTAGGTTTAATGGTATCTTTTCATGGAGGTTATAATTCATATGTAGGTATATGGTATTTTTTTAAAGGACCGTAACAGCACTCTTTGGGAGAGTGACGTGCTTACGATGGACGATACCAGTATTAGGGAAAACTTTCGCCTAAACAGAAAGGCATTCCAAAAAATATGTAAAAAAGTTCAACATATCGAATATATTTTACTTTTACATTTTTGATTTTTTAATTTTTTGATTGATTGCCGACCGCCATATTTAAATAGCTAAATTCAGTATAAATTCAATATGATTTAGTGCATTTACGTGAAATCTAATACACATTGGGATGGGGATAATTCATAAGTTAATTTGAATTAGGTTGCAAAATGAGAACATCAAAATTGTACCAAGAAGCTCATAAAATTGTAATTTTTCGACCCCAATTGTACCAAAAAATTTAATTTTAAAAATTGTTTTTAATTTTTTTTATTTCAAATAAAAGCCAGAAAAAAACATAAACATAACATAAAATTGTACATAAAAATTAATATTAGTATTAAAATTAACATTTGTACTTAAAAATTCATTTATGCTCTAAAAGTAAATCTTTAAAAAAAAGAAACTGCACTAAGATATATGTATATGTACATATTTAAACATAAAATAAATTACATATAAAGTTGTTTGAAAATAAACAGGTGAATGCAAACAATTTATCACAAAGAAGTGATAGCAAAAATGAGTTGCCATCGTAAATCAATCAAGACGATAAACTAGGGAAATTCTATAAAAAAAACATAAACTGAGAAAGTTAGTAAATTGTACCAAATGGTTAACTGGTGTACCATTGTACTTTTGAGGTTTAAATTGTACCACAAAAAGTACAATTGTACCAACTTTTGCAACCCTGGTAAAAGTCAACTTTGTACTTTTTCAAGTCAAATGCTTTGCAAAAATTGCTGTTAACAAAACATATTAATGATAAATAAACAAATGCAAACAAATAAAAAAATAAAAATATTAATAATAAAACAAAAACACTACATCGTCAACAGCAGATGTTAAAAAGCATGTTAATATGTGTTGTTAACTGTATGTTTACATACACTCCATGAATGCAAAAAAAAAACAAACATGCTTCTTCATCATCATAGTTGTTGTTATTAATATTAAAGTAGTTAAAAATGGGCATTATTATTGATATGACAAAAAAAGGCGAATTAACACGGCATATTATTATCAAAATCATTTAAAAATTTAAAAATGTTTTTAAAACAAAGTGGTTGCCTTAAAAAATCTGATTAATATAGTAAAAATAAGTTATTTTTTTTAATTATTTAAGAGCAACTATTTTTTTTTTCAATACAACAACAATATTTTAAACCATTTTAAAATTTTTAAAAAATTATGACAATATGACATAATAGCAGCATACCTTATGTATCCACCCACTGTACTGTTGTTTATAAAACATTATTTGTTATCTTGTAGAGTATTGTTTTTTTTGCTTTATTAAATTATTAGTTCAATTTAAAAATTACACACAATTTCTAGTAATACATACAACACGTCATAAACTTGAAATGCTAAAATATTTAATAATTTTTTGCTGTTGCATGGTATTTACATTCTGTCTCTCCGTTGTTGTTCTAATGGATTTTTAAAAATTCACACATTTTAATTATGTGATAAAATGAATGTGTTTTTTTTTTGTTTCAGTACAAAATTTACATTTGTTTGTGAATTTATTTAAAGCTTGACTAAATTTCACAATGTACTTAGTTACTAAAAACAAACGCAAAAAAAGTAAACAAAAGTCTAAACATTTGTTTATTGTAATGCTACTGTTAAAATCTTCATCCATCCATCAGCCGTTGTTTAACAATGTTTTGGCAACATTGTTAAACAAAAATCTTTAGGTCGTGGGATATTAATAAATATGTATGTTTGCGGAAAATTGTACAAATATTTGCATGTTTACATTCAAATTAAGTATGTACTTTGAAATTGAAGTTGTTTAAGGAAGAATAGTGAAGACTGTTAAGTAAAGATTTTAACACATATTGTGTAAGGATTTAACATTAAATTAGTTCAGTACTAGGTTTAAATTATTTAAATGCAAAATATTGCACCATTTTTTTTGTTGTTGTAATAAGTGTTGCTTTTCAATTAGTCTCTCTTTTTGAAAGCAAAATAGAAGGTAGGGAATTTAAATAAAGGCAAAATGTTTGTATGGAAAATACCAACAAAAATTTTATGCATGCATAAAATAATATGAAATAGTACAAATATGACTGATATGCAACCACTTTGAATTGGCCCAATATATTTTGTACGCATTTTTTGATTATTGCGATAATTTCTTTATTACGAACATAATTTTTTTTAATATATAAATTAATAAGGTTTTGTGTAGTAGAGTTATAAACTCGAATTTTATATAAAGGGTGTTTTTTTAAGCCCGATAGAACTTGAAATTGTAAAAAATAACACAAAAAATTAAATTGTAATCAAAATTTTTTTTTTATTCGAAAGATCAATACGTGACATTAACATTTGAAAAAGATTTCGGGCATATGGGCACCGCGGCTGTTCTTGACGAAGCGCATTCTGGACGTCCGTTGTTTTATCGCAAAATTGTGTTCAGCGATGAGGCGCATTTTTGGCTTAACGGGTTTGTTAATAAGCAAAATTGCCGCATATGGAGCGAGACCAATCCACAAGAGACCCTACAGACTCCATTACATCCAGAAAAATGCACCGTTTGGTGCGGTTTTCACGCTGGTGGCATCATCGGACCTTATTTCTTCAAAAATGAGGCCGGAGCTCGCGTTACGGTCAATGGAGATCGTTACCGCACCATGATCAATGATTTTTTGTTTGAAAATATGGATGACATTGATCCGGAGGAGATGTGGTTTCAACAGGATGGCGCTACGTGCCATACGGCGAACGCAACCATCGACTTATTGAAATCAAAATTTGGCGATAAGTTGATTTCGAGAAATGGACCTGTCAATTGGCCTCCAAGGTCGTGCGATTTGACACCTCTCGATTATTTCCTGTGGGGCTACGTGAAGTCACTGTTTTATGCTGATAAACCAGCAAAAATTGACGCCTTGGAGGCCAGCATTGTTCGTGTTATTCGTGACATATGGCCAGCAGTGCTCGAAAAAGTGGCCCAAAATTGGACGTCCAGAATGCGCTTCGTCAAGAACAGCCGCGGTGCCCATATGCCCGAAATCATTTTCAAATGTTAATGTCACGTATTGATCTTTCGAATAAAAAAAAAATTTTGATTACAATTTAATTTTTTGTGTTATTTTTTACAATTTCAAGTTCTATCGGGCTTAAAAAAACACCCTTTATTAAAATGCTTAGGAAAATGGGGAACATTATTTTTTAATTAAAATCAACGATAAACAGTTTCTTTTATATTCAAAATTTCATAATTTATACAAATTACGAAAAGTTTTGTTTTTCGAACATATACTTTTTGAAGATGATTTGACTTTTTTGAGATGTTCTCTTGTATTTTATATAAAACATCAAAAATATTTAGTTTCTAAGCATGTTCGAAAATTTGAACTTATGTTCGAAAAAATTTCAAAATAGAAAAAACTTAGTTTTAAGTCCTATTAAGGAAACCAAATAATATTCTTAAGTTGCTAGGCATTATTTCTATTTTTTTAAATTCATTTTATTTACTACTTTAATCCATTTTATTTAGTACTTGAAATAAGTACTGTTTTCTTAAAAATTTACAATAGGTTGATTTTTACGAATTTCTACTTTTACATGAATTCTTTTAAATATTTTTTTTTAATCATTTATTCTGGCTTAGGTTCATTAGTTTATTGAAATTAAATTGTAATTTAAATAGTACATATTTTGATATTATATAGGAGTATACCGATAAGGAGTACTGATTATGTTATTGTAGCTGGTTTAGAAAATGCATTCCACTCGGCTATTATTGAAATAATTTTCAAATAACCTTAAATGTTTAGGGCCGTATTCATAAAAAATATTTTAGGTTTATTAAAGGCTTATTTCAATCAGTATAATATAATTTATAGTAAATTGAAATAGAAAAGTTCGGCTAACTAAATATAAATTTATCTTTTAATTATAAATTGTTTATACATACGCACGTTAAATTTTAAATCATATTTCTGTTGATATGAACTATACTAGATGGCTTTACTTTCACTCTTAACTCAAATTTGAAAAATTTAAATTGATTTTGAGTGACAACCAATTTTCTTTTTAATTTACCACTTGTGGCAAGTAAAATTTAATTTTATTCAGTTATATGTATGTTTTGATATTTTATTCAATAATGTTTGTGTTGTTTCTTATTCTATGCTATTGTTTGTTTTTTTTTTATTTGTCATTGCAGCCTTTTTATTTCTTAGGTGCAAGAAAATAGGTGCCAAAACAAGAAATTACTAAAATCAACAAACACACACACATAAATATAAAAATAAATCTTTGTTAAAAAAAATCAAAAGATATAAAATACATGTGTTTGTAATTTTTGCCAAGGTGTGATAAATAAGATTGATTAGTTATTTTAAGAATCTGTCTTTTATGTTTGTCTTTATTTTGGAAATCTACTGTTTTACATTGTTTATTTTTTTTATATATTTCAATGTTTTTTAAACATTTTTTAAAAAGGTTCAATAAACTTGTATTTAAAAATAATAATAAAAATAATAAATTTTGTCATAAATATTAAAAGTCTTAGCTACTACCATCTTTGCATACCAACTTTTTATTTTAATTTTATTGTTTCTTCAAACATATAAATTCATATAGACTTCTTTTTTTTTTTTTTTTGATTATTGAAAAGTGAAACTGCATATAAGTTTGTTTTAACTGGGGTTTTTTCGTTTATTTGTAGTTATTGGAAATCCTGAATTATATATTTTTAGTTTGTGCTTAATACCCGCATATGTTTTAATTTATTTAACAATTTATGTGACATTTGTGACACCAATGTCTTAAAAATTGTTGCCCCAAAGGCAAAGAAAAAACTATGTAAAATAATATTTAAAATAAATGAATATAATAATAATAATTATTATCAAAAAATTAAACCACTAGCGGCTTAGAGGTTTGAAGAAAGTAAACCGCTCATTAAATTTTTAATAATTCTTTCATTGCCTTAACCTGTTTGCATGTGTTTGGTTAAGACACTTGATATCTCAAGTATATGTAAGGATTATTTAGAAGGTAATGAAGATTTTTGGTTGATGGAAAAGTTTAAAAAACAATGTATCAAAAGGGTAAATTTTCAAGAATTTTACTATAAATATCCCAAACTTTCATATGAGAATAAAAGTAAAAGTTAATGGCTTTTCTTGGCTTCTTTAAGGGTTAAAAAAATAACGTTTTTTTTCTTTGTTTTTGTGCATTTTTAAATTTGCATAAATGAATGATTTTTTTTTATTGGCTGTCTCCTGGAACCTGTTTTGCAATTAAACATGAACTTAATATTTGATATAGACCCAGAGTATCTACTTACATGGTGGTGGTGATGTGTAGGCACACAATACAAAACATATTGTGAACGACACACTTTTTCCAGGCAACAAAACCGGCACTTGCACAGAGAAATTAACAGAAGGACGGACAGACGGAGGAATGGATAAAGTAGCATCATGTTATTAATACGTATATTACGAAATTTTTATATAAAAAAATATAAACTTTTATTTTGATTGGTTGTAATAAATACCAAAATAAAAAAGAAGCAAACATTTTGGCAAAAAAAGAGTTAAACCGGAAATTAACGGTTAAACTTAAATGTCATTTTTTTCTAAAGACGGTATAATTTTATCGTAAAAAATTAAAAAAAAAATAAAGATGAAGGACCAGCAAATACAAAAACTCGATCATAACAAATCTGGCTTGATGGCTGGTTGGCTTATCTGCATAAAAAATATATATTTTGAACTTATCAACTGTTTTTGTTTTTAAAGTTTTCACAAGCAAATTTTTGAATTGATAAACGTTTAAAAAGCATTTTTTATTGTGGCACATTGTGCGTGTGTGTGTGTGGCTACACACACAGACACTCTGAAAGTGGGTAAAACCAAAGTAAAATTGCAATTCTGATTATGCAATTGAAAAAAAAAAATGTTTTCGTGTGTGTGTCAAAAAAAAAACAGAAATATACAAGACTAATAAAAATTAACACTTTAATCATTTTATTATTATTTTAGTCATTTGAGTTTTCAACAAATTAAAAATTAATTAAAAAAAGAAAACGTTTTTTTCTTCAAATATTACATACCTGTACTTTTGGTAATTGCTGAGTAAAATATCCATTAATACATTCCTCTTTGGGCACACACTGCTGACGTCCACGACACTCTAACAAGCTGGGCAGATATTGTTGACCCACAAAAGGCGAGGCTCTTTTACTAATCAACGATATAAATGCGGCTGCTGCACTTTGTTGCGATTGCGGTATAAATTCATCATCGTGTCGACTTAATAAACCATTTTGATATTCACCATTTAGGAACATATTGTATTGATATTGTGATGAATTAACTGCCGTTATGGCAAATAGTAATGTGACCAAAAGGCCATATGCTAAACAGCTACAACTAGACATAATGCTAAGGCGATTATGAAAGTTATATGTGTGTGTGTGTGTGTGTATGATGGTATATAGAAGGATTGCTTGACAACTTAGAAGCAAATTTGTATTAAATCCTGTTTTTTTTTTATTTAACTAAAAGTAAACTAGAGAAAATAAAAATATTATTAATATAAAAATGTTTATATTTTGATAGCAACTAATTTTATCAGTGTTAAACAAAAAATATCTTTAAAAAAGAATTTTAGGTGTTTAAAAAATGCCACCGGTAGTTTTTTTTAAATTATTTTAATATTTTAACATTGTTATCATGGTATGATCACAGCCTACCAAAAGCTTCAATCTCTTGGATATAATCGTTGAATGTATGAAGGTACGGTTTGAAACTCAAAAGTAATTGTAAATCGTGTTTTTTGTCTATAAGTAAACAGTGTTTCTATAACTGTAAAATAGAAGAGGTCACCTGTTTCCTCATCCTTCTCGTCGTAATATTGGCTTTTGCAGATGTCACTATGTGGAAGTCGCTGTCACTCACAGTGTAACTTTCGTCCATTTTTCTTTTCAAATAAGATGTGTTTAAGTTAAATTAAATTATAATTAAATCTATAAGTAGAAAATTTTCTTTTTTAATACACTTCACATAAGAGTGTAATCGTTGCTTTAACTAATTCAGTTGAATGGTTTTTTATCAGAGTTTTCAGGAGAGAAAAAAAAACATTTTTTTTGTTGCTTTATAGTATTAAAGTTATACATATCGACTATTGTTTATTTTTGAACCAAACCAGACATCCTTAAATGGTTGGGTGGATATCTAACCAAACTTTCTAAATAGTGTCTTAAAATTTTTTAAAAAAAATATCACATAACCGATCACGTCGGAGCAGCGACAATATGTATTTATAAGTTTGTCATTTTGTTTGTTATTTCTACAGTATTAATTTGTGACTCCCTTAAGTATATATATATTATGAATTTTTAAGATAAAGAAGTCGATTTAGCTATGTTCATCTGACCGTGTGAGCGTTGAAATCAACTTTTTGAAGCCCCCATATATCCCACGAACTCGTAAGTAGTATAAATTTACCAGAAATACTTTCGAAAGTACTGGTATTGAAAACTAGCAGTTTCGACCCATTGGTGGCTCAGATATGAGCAAATATACCACGTATACAAGAAAAGAAAATTCTTAAAAAAAAAACGAAAAAAATTAGGATGTTGATACATACTTATGCAAATATGTACATATGTATGTATGCACATGATGGTAAAAAATGTGTGAGTTGTTGTAGTTGGTATATTTTGTATGCTTATTCATGTACGAATGTATAAAATGCAAAGATTTTCGTTTGTTTAATGTACGTTGCACAAGCATGATCACATACAACAAGATATATGTATGTATATGTACCCATATAATGACATGTCATAAATCATTAGCACCAAAGATTAAGCCAATAAGAATCATGTTCACAAATAACTTATATGTAAGCAAATTCTTGTAATTGCATATCTACTGTATCAACACTTGGCTCAGACAAATATGGTACTCTTAATTGTTTTTTTTTTGTAAATCTTTTACAAATTTCATCAAAGTAGTGAAATCTTTTTATTGTTAAAATTTAACGAGATTATTCTCTTTCCCTAGAAAGTATTTAAGTCATTTGTAACAGTTAAATAATTACCAGTTACCACTTGGCATACATATGTTAAATAACTTCCTTCACCAAAGAAAAAACACCTTGTAATTATATAGTTTTCAACATCACACTACATCAATTAATTTGCCATAACTACAAATTGCTGTAAATAAATTATTGCCATAGTCAGGCGTAATTTTGACGCTAAACATTAGCAAGACTTAAACTATAATTTCATAATGTGTTTTTTTAAGTGTCAACAGCAGCACTAAACACTAAGAGTCGGTTAAAATGCATTTACACAAGCATCCTATAGTTTTGCAGCACACATGCACATTCATACATCTAAATATAACAAGTAAGAGCACTATATTCGGCTGTGCCGAATCTTTTATACCCACCACCAATTTTGTGTACATTTAAAGCACAATATTTATTATTTTGTTAATCATTATGAAATAATCTCTTTATAATAAAATATGTATCACTTTCTTTGTAGAGGGTGGTTAAATTTTAAGGGCCCATGTTGAAGGTGAACTACACCTAGTCTTTAAGTTTGTTTTCTGCATTTCACTTGACATTTCTCAATCTCAAACTTACTCATTTTGATCCGTGGAAAGATACGCAAATGAGCAACGCTTTAAAGTTATTCAGGTTTTTTATAAAAATGGGCGTTCAAATCAAAATGCATTTTGTGCACTTCGTAATTCTTTTGATCAACATAATCGTTCAAATTCGTCCACAATCGGGAGAATTGTAAAAAATATTTAAATTTCTGCAAAACAGGTCTGTATAAAATGTTAGAAAATCTGTGAATGCCTTCTTAGTTCGTTGAATGGGAACTGTTGCTGTTTTTTGCGATAGTGTGGCAAAAGAGCAGTCAACCTCGACTCATCATCATGCCCAATAATTGAGCATCAACATTGTCATTGAAAATTTGGACCATCAGATAGAGGAGTGGCGCCAAGGATGGGGGGGGGGGGGGGTCATTTGGCCGATATTTTGTTAAATACATAATTGAACCATACAAATATTATCATTATAAAAAGAAATAATAATATCCTAAATAATTTGTGTTTTATTTAAATACAACATCGGTCCTTAAATGAAATGAAATTCAATGAAAGTGTGTTAAAGTAGCTGTGTCAATAAAGTTTCTACTAATAAATACAACTTAAATATTTCAATATAGCCCTTTATTTTCCCAAAAACTTTGTCAATAGAGAAATTACATGAATTTAAGGTAAGCCGTTGTATGGGAGGTAGGCGTTAAAGTGGCCGTGTCACCTAAACTTTTTGGCACAACAATAACATTGATTAGGAGGATATACACAGCAAATTTGATCATCAAACCTCTAATTTTGGCGGTTTTATGAGCTTTTAAATTTCATTAACGGTAGATTACGTGAAAAGTGGGCGTTATAGTAGGCGTGTCAAAGTTGTTTTGGCGAATGAGTACAACTTAGGTGTTTCAATATAGCCCTTTATTAATCCAAAATCATTATTAATAGAGAAATTAGAGGAATTTTGAGTAAAACGTTATATGGGAGGTGGGCGTAAAAGTGGGCGTGGCAACTCAAATTTCTAGCACAGTAATGACATTGCCTAGGGGGATATACGTAGCAAATTTTATCATCATACCTCTTATTTTGGCGGTTTTATGAGCTTTTAAATTTCATTAACGGTATATAACGTGAAAAGTGGGCGTTATAGTAGGCGTGTCAAAGTTATTTTTGCGAATGAGTACAACTTAGGTGTTTCAATATAGTCCTTTATTATTCCAAAATCTTTATTAATAGAGGAATTATATGAATTTTAAGTAAAACGTTATATGGGAGGTGGGCGTAAAAGTGGGCGTGGCACATTGATTTTCCGTTACAAAAAAGCGTCTCACCAATAAGCAAAGTATGCAAAATTTCAGAGTCGTACATCCAATTTTGTTGCTTTTATGACGTTTTTGTTTTTAAATATACCGAAAAATACACTGTGCGGTATAAATTTTCGTACATTTTGATCGATAACTCCTCTCCTAATGCATAGATTTAGATAATTTTCGGGGAAAAAGATTGTTTTTACTCAGGAAATATATATTCGAAGTTTCATGAGTCTACGTTAATGCGTTTGGACACAATTCCATTTTATTCGATGTTTGAAGGACACGGTTTTTTCGACCTACTCTTGCTTTTCGAGCTATAACTCTCTTCCTAATATTCCGATTTAGCCCATTTTCAATACCAAACAAACCTTGTCTATAAGAAAGATTCTGGCAAAATTTGAGCCCCCTAGCTTTTTCGGTGCGACCTCTATCGTGCTTTCAACAGACGGACAGACGGACAGACGGACAGACGGACGGACATAGCTAGATCGTCATAAAATCAAACCCTGATTCAGAATATATATACTTTATGGGGTCTAAAATGGATATTTCGATGTGTTACAAACGGAATGACAAAATGAATATACCCCCACCATTTTTTTGGTGGCGGGTATAAAAAGTTCTCATATGTGTTCTCTTGTATGTGAGTAGATGGAGGCAAATTGTTGTTGTAGTTTATTACTTGTCACCTTGCAGCAATTATGACATTATCAACTTAAAAACATTAAATTCTACTGCAATACATACATACATACATATTTCTGGCAATCATAAGCTATGACAACATTAACACTACTATCTCGTTTTACCCGTCTTTGTTAGTACTGTTCACTACATCAGTAATTCTTAGTTTTATTCTGTGAAAACAAAGTACTCGTATGTTTTTATTTTTTTTTATATTTCGAAAAATACTTTAGATTAATTTTTATAGGAATTTTTACGTAATACGAATTAACTTTTTTTGCCGTTAAATTATTTTTTTTTGTTTACTTTCAATATTGAAATGAACACACAGAACTTTGAAAGAAACGTTAAACGTTAGCAGTGAGTTAAGTAAGTTTGTTGCCGGTTTGTTGTTGTTGTTGTTGTTGTTGTTGTTGTTGTTGTATGTAAATAATGCAACGTAGAGTTACTAGTTAATGTGATTTTTCAGCACATCTTAGTATGAAGAGTTTTATCTGATTTATAGTGGAACTACTTGTTAGACCTTTTGTGTACATATGAGAATGTGTGTTTATGTATTTAGACAGTTATAAATTATTTGATGTGACAACAGAAGCTACAGTAGTTGTAAGCAGAAATATTTGTAATAAATATTTATTAAAGCAATGCCCAAACACATCCATTTATTTTCATTTATCACTAGAGAGAATTATTCAATATATCCGAATATAAATGCTTTACTTTGAAACGTATAAAAAAGTAAATTATTTTTTTAAAATCCAGTATTAGACTGTCACATTGGGTAAAGGGTCCGCCATTTAACGTTTTTTTTCAACTAGTGCTTATTTCGTGAATGGTAACACTTAGCTCATGTCTGACTTGACAGATAATTAGTTATATCCTTCCGCTGCACGAATATGGTTGTGTATACGCTTGAACAACGCTGGGAAATATTGCGACATTACTTTGGCCGAATTCGGCAAAAAAATCATGTTTTCAGATGAAGCATTTAGGACACAGAAAACCCGCACGTATACATTGAAAAGCCGATACACCCAAAACGGATCACTGTTTAGTGCGGATCTTGGTCCAGAGGCATAATTGGGCCATTTTTCTTTGAAAATAAGCAAGGAGTGGCCGTAGTCAATGGCGATCGTTATCGGGCTATGTTAAACGAATTTTTGTTCACAAAAATTGAAGAGGAGGATATTGGCAACATTTGATTTCAACAGGACGGCGCTACGTGCCACACAGCCGAAGCTACACTTTTTATAGCATTTAAAAAAAAAAAAAGTTATTTGGCGGAGCCTTTATAATACGTGTGCGTCAAAACGTGTGCGCATGTTTATCCAATTGAGTTGATTTCTAGAGTATTCGGATAATGTGGATTGCGGTATGCTGTAGCACATTTAAAAATGTAAAATAGTTTTCTCTCAACTGGCCAACTCAACTCTTCCTGGTCTCAACATATCAAATCCAAATCCATACAACTCAAACTCAAAACACTATAACTGCAGTGGCTTCTTTGTTCTCATTCCGCTATCAGCTTAAACTACAAGGTTCTACTCTACAAAAGTATCATTAAGCCAATATAGACCTATGGTATCCAAATATGGGGAACAGCTTCTGTTTCTAATATAAAAAAAATAACAAAGACGACAAAAGAAAATATTGCGAATTATTACTGCAGACCCGTGGTATATTACTAACACGAACATTCACAAGGACCCTAATATTCTATTTGTTCCTGACGAAAAAAAAAATTTATGCTTAAAATTTGTACGAAAACTAGAAATTCATCCAAATCATCTTGCTGTACTCTACTGTATTATAATGAGCATATCCCCCTGAAGAAGATCGATACATTTGCCCTCGCGGACGCGCTAGAATGGTGATCTCTATGCAATGAAAAATTTAAGCCTCTATTGCAACGGCAAAAGATCCAGAAATTAATTTAGATTTCAAAACTTATTGCGATTTTCTTAATATAAAAAGATCCAATAAATAAATTATAAGTTTTGGTAAAAAAATAGATTTTTTTCATGCCTACACTGTTTTTTTAGCAATTTTTTTTAAAGACAACTTCTTATGACAAGATAAAAAAAGATTAAATTTCAAAAATGTTTATGAAATTTGTTTATATTAAAACATAATAAATTTTTGTATTTGCAAAATGCAAACTTTTCTTAATAAAACTTTGATAAATTTAAAAATTGCTTATCATTAACTGAGTAAAAATATAACAAATTATATTTAAAAATTTATATTTTGATAAACATCTGTCTTCAAATTTAATTAAATTGTTAAAAATTTTCATCTGTTAATTACAATTTTTTTTAAAGACTTCTAAAACTATAAAAAAAAATTTATTTAATAAACTTTTGTTAACAAGTGCGAGACTTAAGCTACGTTGACATTTAGCAAATAAAGCGTGGTTTTTTAAGCGTATTTTTTATAAAATTTAATAAAACATTGGAATCGATAAATTGGTCTTTGCCATTTACTTTTAAAAAATAACTTCATGTAAATGTCGCCCACGGCTCCAGTTCAAATGGTCCATTCGTAATGTTCAATTTTGCACCAGTTTTTCGAGCATTTCGGCCTGTATTCCATGAATAACACGTGTTATGTTATACTCTAAGGTTTCAATCGTGTTTGGCTTGTCCACATAGACCAACGACTTCACATAACCCTACAATAAAAAGTCAAAAGGCGTTAAATCACGTGATCTTGGCGGCCAACTCACAGGGCCATTTCGAGAGTTAAACTGCTCACCAAATTCATCCTTCTATATGTCCATTAATTCACGAGCTGTGTGGCATGTGACATGTGGCCCGTCTTGTTTAAACCACATGTCAAACAAGTCCAACTCATTCAATTGGGGTAAAAAAATGTCGCGTATCATGGCTCGATATCGTTCGCTGTTGACGGTAACGTTTCTTCCACGGTCGTCTTTGAAGAAAAAATTGACCGATGATGCCACCAGTCCATAAACCACATCAAACTGTCGTTTTTTCGGGATGCATCGGTAACTCTTTTACAGATGCGACTGTTTTGCTTGTTTACGTATCCATTGAGCCAGAAATGAGCCTTATCGCTGAACACAGTTTTTCGATAAAACAGTGGATTTCCATCATGCTGTTGTAAGGCCTATTCGCCAAAAATTCGACGTTTTGGTAGGTCATTCGGCTTTAATTCTTGTACGAGTTGGATTTTATAGGCTTTCAAATGCAATTCGACACGTAAAATTTTCCACGTGGTTGAATAACACATGCCCAATACCTGAGAACGTCGACGAACTGATCCTCATTAACACTGGTCGTTACGGCTGCAATATTATCTTCGGTATGCTTTCTATGAACGCGAGTCGGTGGTTTAATGTCCACCAAAGTAAATTTTATGCGAAATTTGGTGATAATAGCACGAATTGTTGATTCACTAGGTCGATTATGACGACCATAAAAAGTTCGTTACAAACGATGGACATTTCTCACAGAGCACGAATTTTGATAATAAGTTTCAACGATTTGCAGTCGTTGCTTGTTTGTGAGTTTCCCCATGATGAAATAGCAGAGTATACTAAAGACTTTTCACTTTCACAGATGTAGTTTGGATAGAATTACCAACCAGTGCTGCCAGCCCGAAAAACTTAATTCATAAAAAATCACCCTTATTTGCTTAAAGAAGCGTGACCACAATATACGTTAAATAAATTTTAAATATTATGTGTGGATATTGATATTCCAATTTGATTAAAGCAAGAAGATTTTTAATAAAAAAAATATTTATTTATTATATTATTTAGTTATTTATTATTTATTATAAATAACTATCAGTTATTTACACAATATATTCAGCATTTTTTTAACATTAACTTCAACTCTAATATTGCACATGCTTACACTTATGTTTGTCATGTTAAAGCTTAGTTTTGGATGTTTATTGTTGCGTGTCAAACGTAGAAGGAAGTAAATAATTTTTATCAAAAAAAAAAAAAAAAAATTATCAAGTTAGTAAAGAATTGTTGCACATTATGTTGTCAAACATCAATAGATCAAGTGATGGTCTATGGAATGGCAAAATTCAGCCCCAATGTTGGCTAACCACTTCTAAAACACTTCTCATAAACTTCTAAACACTTGCATTTAACAAAATTTTACAAATATTGCAACCAAACTCACAAATTTTCTTACAAATTGTTATTTAAAGAGGGTGGAAGGGGGAAGAAAATACTGCACATTTACGAAATTTGTTTAAATTTAAGTTTTCGTTGTTGTTGCTGGTTGTTGATGTTTACAACCAGCTGTTTCTTGGAGTATGTGGTATATAGAAGAACACAAATAAAATTTTTATTTATTTACCATTATTTTGTTTTGTATATGTATATGTAAGTATGTTTGTTGTTTGTATATACCGGCTGTTGTGTTCAGATCAATTTAGTCTGCTGCTTGTCTGTCGAAATGTCCGTCCTTTTGGGGTTATTTTTATTATATTTATGTTTTCGTATTTTGCTGCAAAAACATCTTTAAGACAAAAACATTTTGCAATTTCCATTTTTGGAGAAAAGCAACAACAACTCATACACCATGCCTTTACATAGCCGTTATTTTATTAAGACTCACGACAAATACTTTGTTCACATTAAATATAATCCTACAGTTCTGGTGTGAGTTTCTCAAATAAAGGTTGTGCTAAATATTTAGGCTACCCCACACATAGTTAAATAAACTTATTACTTTATAGATTACTAAGGTTGAATAATGTGTAGTTTATTTTAGTTTTACTACTAAATGTATAAGAAAAAAGGCACTTCATTAAGAGTCCTGCCGAAATTCCCTGTTGTGCGTACCTTAACAACTGCCGGGTGTTTCATCTCCTCTTGAAAATATCAAAATATCTTGTTGTTAGACTTGTTCATGTGTTTTGTTTCTTGTTTATTAACAAAAAAATAAATAAATAAAACGTTTATTAAAAGAAATAAATTTTTATATATTAAAATTGTGCATCTTTTTTTGAATATTTTTTGGTTGTGACACGCGACCATTTAACAACGATGCCATACAATATGGCCAACGAATCCAAAACTAAAGAAGGCATAATATCAATATTGTATAATTTTTATTGATGGTTTCATATTGGATAAGTTGTTTGATGGTGTTTTTTCTTAATGTTTTAAAATTTTAACATTTGTTTTTCTCCAAATAAGTGTTGAACTAATTTTGTATTCTAACACAGGTTGGTTTTTTTCAACAATCGGACAAAAAGGATAGGACAAAAATGATTGGATATCAATAAAAAGCTAGAAAAGATTAATTTATAAAAGATTTAGAAATTTTAAAGCCTGTCTAAGCTCTCTTATACATAGTCATACAAGTTTTGCTATTTAACCTTAATTTCAGACGTCATCTTTTAAAATAACTTGATGCTTGAAAAATACAGCTGAAGTATTTTTTGAATATGTTATGTTTTTTTCTGGGCTTTTAGAATACATTTTAACAATTTGTAGAAATTTAAATTATGTCGTTTTTTTTTTGATTTATTTAAAATGATTTTTGTTATTTCGTTTATGCATAATTTAAATAAACTTTCACTAAATTATGCTGATAACAAAGTTTTGTAGCACGTGTAAACTTTTAAACTAATTCTTGTATTATTCAAAACCAACAATATACAGCTTTAATCAGCTGCGCCGTATTTTGATTACCCTTCATCAACACCATAGAGCTTGAACTTGTTTTTAAATTATACCCTTAACGTGTGGGCCCAGGGGTGTATATAGCTTTGTCATTCTGTGTGAAATTTCTACAATATTTATTTTCGACCCCATAAAGTACAAATTTTCTGAAAGCTTTTGACTTGGGGAATCGATAAAGCAAAGTCCGTCTAACCGTTGGCTGAAATCAACATGTTGCACAGATCCTTATGTGGTATCGATCTTTTTGAAATATCCAGCACAATCGCCCAATAATTTTCTGAGATATGAGCAAATAATCACGACTGGCTCTGTTTTTTTTCTCCATATTTTTACCAAAAAATTCAACATTTTCAGCTTTAAGATAATTTTAAATGATACGTTTGTTACTATTTATATATATAAAATACCTCTAGAGAAAAACCAGTAACTAATCGACGAAGTTATAGGCAAAAATTATTTAAAAAAATTCTTTTATTTAAATATATAAATTTTCTCAAGCTCCCAATTAGTTTTTGGACACGCTCAAAACACTAAATTACATGTTATCTCGGAAATTATTCCTAAGAAAAACTAACAAACCGGTTAGAAACTAACGGAGATATAAACATCAAAATACAACTATTTTGTTGTTTTTCATAAAATTTTCAAATGAACATCGAATTTTTCCCGCTTCGGGACAACCGAAAGAGTCAAATGGAAGGGCTTGATTAGCGGAATATAATACACTATTTGAAAATTAAAATCCATGATGGCCATTACTACAAAATGGCGTATAATTATTTATTTTTATAAGTCAAATATAGTATTTTAAATTGTAACTCCTTCGACTCTCTCAATAATGGTATCAAATGAAAGGGCTTGACCACTGAAATATAGTATAGTAAACTATGAAAAAGTTAAAATCCAAGATGACATCCTAAATAAAATGGCGGATATATGGGTCAAATATATAGTAACGACTTTGTAGTATTTAATCCCCATGATATTGGTAGCAAATGAAAGTAAATGACCAGTATAATAGAGTAAACTATTAAAAAAGTAAAATTAAAGAATTTATCAAAAACAAAATGGCGGAAAAATTTATTCCTAATCCCATTAATATGAGTATCTTGTGAAAAGGTTTGACTTGTAAAATACATGTTAAATTTCAAAATCAAAGATGACTTTGGAAATAATAAATCTAAAATCTCGGCTACCCTACCATATGGCTATTATGCTTATGTGATTTATGGTGAAGTGTATTACTAATTTTTTTAAAAATTAAAAACCGCTTATAAAAATTTTTTAAAAAAATCTACAATTTGTAAACGAATTTAAGATTAAAAATCTGATTTTTAAATGATTTTTTTAAATTTTTATGCCCTTCACACAGTAAAAAAGGGTATATATAGGTTTGTCATTCCGTGTGAAATTTCTACAATTTTCATTTCCGACCCCATAAAGTATATATTTTCTGGTACTAAAATTTCAGAAATATTCGGGAGTAGATCGGTATTGAAAATCAGAAACATCGGTACATAAACAACTGAGATATGAGCAAAAACCCATGACTACCTCGATTTTTTTTTCACAAAAACAACATTACAACAACAATATACATACATACAAACGTGTATACTGGTTAGAGAAAACGTGGCATCGAATCCCAACTGAGCCAAAAAAAAATTTTTTTTAATTTTTTTTTTTTATTTTATTTTTTATTTTTTATATAATATATTATTTATATTTTTATTATTTTTTTTTTAATTTTTTATATATTTTTTTTTTTATTTTTTTTTTATTTTTTTTTAATTTTTTTTTATTTTTTTTGTTTTATATTTATTATATATATTTTAATTATTTTTTTTAATTTTTTTTTTATATATTTTGTTTAATTTATTTAAATTTTTTTTTTTATATATTTTTTTAATTTATTTAAAATTTTTTTTTTTATTTTTTTTTTTAACATACATACGTAAATTTATAATTTTACAATGGGATGTTTTTTATATGTATGTACGTATTTCATATGGTTTGAATGGTGATACAAACTACTGTTATTGCATAACTACACGTTGTGAAGGGTATATAAGATTCGGCACGGCCGAATATACCGCTCTTACTTGTTTTCTATAGCTTTCTTTTACTTAGCCAAATTTAGCTCATTTTAAATACCACACTGTGTATGAAAACTTTAAAGAGTTCGGATAAATCTCATTTAATTTAGATCAGCAGTTTGAACTTGAGAATGTTTTCCACAGACTGGCGATCATGAACAGAAAAAAATATAAGAACCTTATATGTGGTTTATTATTCTGAATGACAAACTTTTACGTACATACATATGTACATACGTACATACTACATTATACATTATACATCCTCACTTACCACTGGTAAAGGTGTAGGGCATACAAAACCTAATAAAACATCATTAATATGATTGACACAAACTTATTGTCAACAAAAAAATAAATAAAACTTATAAAGCTCCGCTAAATCACAATATAGCGGATTTTAAAAATTTTATTAAAAAAGACTCATACATGCTCGCATTCGAAAAAACAAGAAACTTCTACTAGAAACCCAAATTTTATTTAAAATCCAAAATTTACGACCAAAATATCTTTAATTTAAAACATCACAGAAAAATCTAGTTTTTTTTTGTTTTTCAAAAATTTATTTGCTTATTATTTTTATTTTTGCCAAATTGTGTCATAAAAAAAATATATAAATTATATTAATTTGTTTAAACTTTAATTTAAAATCTTGTTAGCTTGTGTGGCTTTTTTTAAACAAGTTCTAGTTTTTTTTTTCTAAATCCTATTTGTTACTTACACATGGGTTTTTATACAAATGTATGTGTAATTTGGCACAGGCTTTAGAAAATAAATTATTATTTTTTTTTTGGTTTTGCTTAATCTTTTATAATTTATCTCATAAAAAACGTCAAAAGAATTTTTTTTCTTTGTTTATTTTGTAATCATTTCTTTTATTACCAGTATTAGCTATTATTAGAATTTGACAACACATTAAATTTATTTAAATGATTAACAATAATTTAAACAAATATAAATGTTAAATATTTGATTCAACATTTAAAAGCAGACTAACTGGAAGAAGTTGTAAGATAAACAAATAAATAGAATAAAACAGAAATTTAAGTGAGCAGGTTTGTTTATATTTTAGATACAAATTAAAAATTTTGGCACGTGTTAGTTGTAAACTACACGTACATAAATATGTTTAAATAATTTAATAAACTAATAACAACAAATTAGAATAAATAAGGCGGTGGTGATTTCAAAAAAACCCTCCACCTCCACAATGTACTATAAAAGTTTTTAATTTTTGTTTAATGTAACGAATTTTTATTGGCTATTTTTTGTTTCCTTCTTACAAAGACTTTTTATCGCTTAATAAATACAACAACGTCACAACTCAAAATTCTTAAATTTTCAGTTTTTTTAATTTGAGAAAATTTTCGAGTTATGACATTGTTGTATAATTAGTATGCAATATTTATACATCAAGTCATATTTATTCATTAGGTAAAGGATGTACGGAGAGATTTTTTTTGTTTATATTTTTTATACCCTTCACACAGTGAAAAGGGGTATAAAGAGGTTTGTCATTCCATGTGAAATTTCTACAATTTTCATTTTCTGAAAGCTTATGAATAGGGGAGTCGATTAAGCTCTGTCCGTCTGTCCGTGTGCATGTTGAAAACAACTTTTTGAAGCCCCCGACTTCGCCTGGACCAGCGTGAAATATTAAAATATTGGAAATATTCGGGAGCAGATCGGTATTGAAAATCAGAAAAATCCGTACATAAACAACTAAGATATAAGTAGAAAACCAGGACTACTTCGTTTTTTCATAACAATAACATACAACGCATACAAGCGTGGTATACTGGTTAGAGTAAACGTGTCATCGAAGCCCAGCTGAGCCAAAAAACTTCTTTTATTTTAATTATTATTTATATTTTTGTTTTTTAATTTTTTTTTACATTTTTTTATATATTTTTTTGGTATTTTTCTTATATTTTTTTTAAATTTTTTTTCATAGTTTTTTTATATTTTTTTTTAATATTTTTATATATATATTTTTTTGTTTGTTATTGAAACATACAAACGTAAACTCAATTTATAATTTTACAATGCGAAGTTTTTATATATATATATTATGTATGTTTTTTATATGTATGTATGTACGTATTTCATATAAGATGAATGTTGATACAAACTATTGTTATTGCATGACTACATGTTGTGAAGGGTATTTAAGATTCGGCACGGCCGAATATAACACTCTTATTTATGAAGTATGACAGCTGAAATATGATAATGAGAGAAGAGAGAGAATTTTTTTTGGTTTGAACTTTGACAGCATTAGTTTGTAATAAGTAAAAAAAAACTAATCAGCTGGTAAATCAAGACTACCCGATTAATAAATATGCCTTGATATTGACCTTAGAGCCAGCAGTTTTCTGATTGTTATAATGTTTACCCTTTCGTTTCATTAATTCTATAACAAACTGATTTTAAACCAATTGTTAGCTTCAAGTAATCGTGAACTTACTGCCTGTTCAACGATGTCGAAAGAAAACCCAAGCGAAATTTCATTCGTACAAATATATTGAAAACAACAACAAAAACTAAAAATTTGTTTTTGTTTTCAACGTATTTGTACGAATGAAATTTCGCTTGGGTTTTCTTTCGACATCGTTGAACAGGCAGTTAGTAACAGTTTTACGATTTGCTTTACTGGTATAGTTAAGTATCCAGAATGAATTTAAATCATTTTTACCATAGCTATTTCTATATATGTATACATATGGCCGATCTAGCCATCATTTATATAAATGGTGAATATTTTAAGCAATTTTCAATTACATGGCCTTAGGAGTTTGTCACAAACGTATTGTTTTATCTCAGAGCAATATTATTATTTTTGATATTGCACATGGAATTCAAACTTATATTTTTATTTAAATATGTACCATCTTCTACCGCTAATGGCTGTAAATAACACAAAAATGTACATATTTTTATTTAAAATTAAATTGGGAATTTATTTAACTGTATTCTGTAAAATAAGGTTAAATATAATAAACCGACAGGGTTTTAAAAACATATTTAAAATATATATATTTAATTTACTTAGTAGTAAAAAGAATAACACATCCTTGAAAGCCGATATTATTTAAAATTTCGAAATTGAATTTAAGAACAAACAACAATAATGTATACATTTCTGTGTCTTGAATTATGATGTTCAATTTAAAATTTGCATTTCCATTCGGACATAAAACCGAAAAATCGGACTTTGTCATCCCAATCAATTCAAATTTATTGTCTGATAATCATTAGGCCACAGTTGTGATAAAAAACACCTAATAGCAATTTCAAATACGAGGCTATCCTTTTATATGTCGTGATTGGCAATTGACATTGCTATAGTAAAGTTTGTCATTTTTGACAAGATACGTATTGGGAACGTTTTGACATATCAACACAAATGATAACAGTAAATTGGAAAATGCATGTTGGTCAAGAAATGGAATTAAATCGTAATCTATTTCAAGGACTAGTGATTAACGATGGTTTACAAAATTCAATTATCGCCGTAGTATGCTTAATGACGAGTTTCGTGAAGGTTATCCAAATTGGTTGTTGTTCTGAAAAAAATTTATGCTGTTCGTAATATATTTAATACTTTAAAATCTTTAAGTAACTTCAAGTGAGGTTCCGGCCACCTTAAGTATTAGATTTGAAATTAAAATTTTTCGAATTTGTAAAGTTAACACATTGTAACTCGAGAGTGTTTTCTTTCAAATCTAATTACGAAATAACCCCCCAGTATATATTCAATCTTGCATTCAAATTTGACTGTAGAAAAAGATGTGTTCACGTTGAATCCCACATAATTTGACAATTTCTCAAAAAGTGCTTGGGTTAATTGGTTGCAAGAAATGTTCAAAAAATACCATCGAAGTGCTTCAAAATATGTGTATGACATTGCAACAGGTGACGAATAGTGGATCTACGCGTATAAGTCTGAAAGTAAACACCAGAGAACTGTACGGGTCTTCCAAAACGAGAAAAGGTCATTCAAATTGCGTTTAAAACTTATGTTTTGGAGATGCCTTAATCGGAATGGAAAAAATGCTTCGAAAATTAGTTCACAAATATGCAAAAGTGTATTGATCTTCATAAAGAATATTTTTAAATGCAGTAAAGCCATTTTCGATAGTTTTGTTCTTTGATGATTTGTTGCCTCTGATCCCGAAATGTAAAAGGCATTCCTTAGTATACCATTTAGAAATATTTCCAAAAACAAATATTATAATTAAAATTTAATTATTTTTAAATAATTTAATAAATTATTCGGGATTTGGGAGCAAATCTTTTAATATTTCATTTAAACTTTTTCAAGAATTTGGGTAAAAAGTCTACTGACGATCTGGTATAAGCACCAGTGAAATGCATATAGATCAGCTTAAACCCGAGAACCAAATAAAGTATTGATTAAATGTTTTTGTTAAAAGTAATTTGTAATACAATGAATTCGGAAACTTACGAGAATTCTGGCAGAAGCCGGATGATTTCCGTACAAAACTAAATGTACTGCATCTTTAGAGTTTAAAAAAATCTAAAAGTATTTACAGCCCCAACCTACACAAGAGCCTTGAAGGTCTGGCGTTCGAGTTTTGCATGGGTTTTTTTTGTTACAATAACAAAAAAAGCTTAATTTTATTACCAAATGCTCTTGTTTGGGTATGGCTGTCAGTGATGCAACAATGGAGTTTATTATAGTGTTATTAAACATACTACGCTGTCGAAAGAATTTAAGCGTAATTGATGAGGTAGTTGCTATTGGGAGAATCTTCTATAGAAGAATCTATTGCTTAGATTTTTTATGTATGAAGTCGGACAATTAGAGCAGTAGAATGTAAATAGCTGTTAGCAACATCTTAATTATTACAACTCGATAAAAACAGAATCTTGAAAAATGTGAAAACTCGATATTGTGACGGTAATAATCTTAATAAAAACAAGTAACAGCGCTATATTCGGCCGTGCCGAATCTTATATACCCTTCACAACGTGTAGTCATGCAATAACAATTGTTTGTATCACCATTCATCTCATATAAAATACGTAATGTAAATACGTACATGTAAAAAAAATAAAAAAAAAAAAAAAAAAAAATAATAATAAAAAAAATTACAAAAAAAAATTAAAAAAAAATAATAAAATATAAATAATATATTAAATAAAATAAAATAAAATAAAATTTGTTTGGCTCAGCTGGAATCCGATGCCACGTTTACTTTAACCGGTATACTATATGTATGTTGTTGTTGTAATTGTGAAAAAAAAACGAGGTGGTCGTGGTTTTTTGCTCATATCTCAGAAAGTTATGGGGCGATTGTGCTGAATTTCAATAGCGATTCATTCCTGAATATTTCCAAGAGATTGATACCATATACAGATCTGAGGAACATATAGTTGCTTCTAAAAGTTGATTTCAACCAACAGACGGACAGATGGGCAGACGGACAGACGGTCAGGGCTTAATCGACTCCTGTATTCATAAGCTTTCAGAAAATATATACTTTATGGGGTCGGAAATGAAAATTGTAGAAATTACAAACGGAATGACAAAGCTATATATACCCTTGTGCACCACAGGTGAAGGGTATAATTGAAATTAGGAACTACTTAATTCCGCTCAATGTGTAGCCAGTAACCGCAAGATAATATTCTCAATAAATATTTTACCAAATCAAAAAAACACTGCCACTTCAATTAATTAATTAATTTATTGTTAAATATTTTTGCTACCAAAACATGTTTTTGCAAACCTTACTTTTAATAGTGCACAAATTTAGCAAATTTTTGATTGCAATTTTTCTATATTTAAATTTTGAAATGCATATATTTCATTATTTTTATTATCATACTCTCAAACTCGATTAAAAAATTGACTGTCGTTTTAAAGAAACGTGGAGAAAAAACCATAAGAAACAATATGGATTAAAATGTATATTTTTTGTTGTTTTTGATAACATATTTTTTAAAGCAAATTTGAATTTTTATTAGTTTTCAACAATTGTCTAATCTTTTATGTAAATTTTAATGACTTTAGTTTTGATAAATTTAAAATATTTATGATACTATTATTAATACCATAATTGTTTTAAAAGCTTTACGAAGCCCGCATTTTAGGTGACAGTTATATACAATACAAGCATGACTGAACAATCAAAGCACATACATAATACGTTAGTATTTTGGGACAGTATCTATTTTTGGAAAGAAGTGTGATGAAGGTGTTATTTAAGAGATACAAAATATAGTCTTGTATAATTTATGAATTTAATAATTTAAGAAATTAAAGCAACATTTGTCTAAGGCAAACTTATAGTTTTCCAAATGCAAGGCAGAATTGTTCCCCTAATTATGATAGTGATCTAAGTCATATATTTTTGGTTTCAAGATATTTAATGTTTTGCGTTTGAAAAAATTAAAAAATATTTAAATACAAGCCCGGCGCGCGTTGCTTCGCCCCTTAATGAATAAGTGCAAGTAGCTGAAAATAATAACTTATTGTTAATGGGCGTGGCACTGCCCACTTTTCTAATCACGAAATTGCATAATCATGAGAGTTCAATATGTGTGCAAAGTTTCAGAAAAATCGGTCCAGTGCAAGTACCTCAAAATTATATCTTTTTTTTAATGGGCGTGGCCCTGCTCACTTTTCTAATCACACACACACACCCACACACACAAAGAGACAGAGTTTCACTTTTATATACATATATAGATTGTGTAACATTTAAATTTTAAATATATTATTAATTTCAATTAATGAAAATTTGTTATAACTGTGAAATTTTGTGTGTATTTCATAGGGATATGTTTTCTTCGCTGGTTGAATTCACTTAGGGCCGTTAACAATAAAAAAATTAACCTACAGTTAACACTAAACTCAAAATTTAAACCTTGGTTAGCCAAAACCCCTTAACACAAAGTTCAGTTATCTTATAACTTTTAGACTATTTTTTTAAGTTTCAGTTAATTTCAGTTAAATTTTAACCGAGTACTATTTTGCGTTTAAGTTCTTAACTGGAAGAAAATATTTGATGTTTGAATTTAAATATATTATATTTTTGCTATTTTTAAACAATTGAAGGATGCCTCTACGATTAAAAAGGTTAACACATTTCTATAATTTATATAAAGTAAGTATTTCTTATGGTATGAAAAGAAAATATAACCACAGAAGACGAATGGATCATTTTAATTTATCTGATGCAGAGTTTTTCATGAGATATCGTTTATCTAAGAGAATTGTTAAATTTATAGCAAAAATTATTTCAAAATACATTAAATTTTAAATAAATTTATTAGCAGATTAGATTAAGAATTTATATTTATGTATACATTTCTTCTTCTTTTTGAAGTTCATTCATAATAATTGATAACTACAGGTTAACTAACTCTTGCCTATTGTTAACGAACATTTTTAATTTATAGTTAAAACTTCAGTTTAAGCTTACTGAAAGTTAGTAAACTTTTACGTTAAATTTATTTAACTGAATATTATGTTAATACCCCGTAGACCATCTTCAAAATTAATTGAATGACAAAAACAGAAAATAAACAATATTTTAAGAAGTGAAAAGTAATCCATTCCTATTATCACTGTAAGGTCCATAAAATGTGTTTGTAAAACTGAAGGGATGTAGGGTAGTAAACATATATGATCTTTATATACTAGTGGTCGTATATAGTTGCAATAGTCCAATATTTCTATATATTTTTAGTTATACTCTTTTAGGTTAGAGACCTAAAATGTGGACTTAAAAGTCAACCTATCATCCATTGGATACTGGAGCAATTGATACAATTAATATTTTATTAAAATAAATACAAATTTTAGTTATAGAAGTGATTAAATTAGTTAAAACTATTTTGAAAGTTATGGACATTTTAATTTATGTTAAAAACTATTTCAATTGAAATATTTTCAATTCTTTTTTAATTAAAACTAATAATTTTTATTAGTTTATTTATTTACTTCTTTAATATCAATACAATGAAAGCCTTCGTGACCAAATTAATCAATACTATCATTTTGATGATCGAAGCAAAATGAAATAAATTATTGATAAAGAATATTAATTTTAAATTAAAATTCATATTTTTTTCTTCTGTTTTTCTAATGAAAATTTATCAAACATGTAATATATGTAATATCTGTGGCTTGGAGCTAAAAGGGCCAATGTCAAAATATTTACTTTTGAGAAAATTTGAATTGAACTTTAACTTTTACATATCGATGCCTTACTTCCTCAACCTTAAAAAATAAAAATTAAATAAATAATAAATAAAAAATAAAATTTTTCAGGAGAGAAAAAAAAACGGTTTATCTCTTTATACTTCGGTGTTTGGTTAAAAGTTTATATGTAATTATTAAGGAATTGATTGTATTTATGTATATTAGTAGTAATAATATACTAATCTTTTTTAGTTAAAGCATAAAACAATCGTTTGATATGAAAAAGTCAAAACCGTATTTTTTAAGATACGAGGCTGAGGAAGTAAGGCATCGATATGCTTTCATAGTAACATTGGCCAGCATTTTATTTATGAAACTGTTCTGGGTTAAATATGACTTTAGCAGTTTAACTTTAATCAAATAGAGCAAGAAAACAAATCTAATGCAATGATTAACTCAAAAGAGCAAAAAAGTGACATTGGCCCTTTTAGTTCCAAGCCACAGATATAATATGACGGTACTAATTTTGTTAGTTCACAAAAACACGTTTTGCAGTCGTTCTTATTACTGCCATCAGCAAATTAAAAAAAAATAATACGCCCAATTTTTAAAAATTTTTGACTTGGATCATTTTCATAATTAGCACTAAACGAATTCCATTTAACGTTTACACAAGATTTTTGACAACACATTAAAAAAAATCACTTTAAACTAAGTTAGTTTAAAATAATATGATGTGGAAGAACTGATAAACTCATTATAGTTTTTTTCTGACTTAGACCACTTTCATAATTAAGGGCACAATTATAACTCGTGGTGAAGGCGAAATTTTGTTTCAAAAAAACTTAAAAAAAGATCGCAATGGGCGAATTTTTTCTTAAAAAAAACGCAAAAAAAAAGATCGCAATGAAAGCGTTAGGTTTTTTTAAATAATCGCCTGTGTTCTGTATTCCGAGTAAAATTAAATCAGAATTGCCATTGTATTGTTATTATTTATAACAACAATGCTATGGCAATTTCGCATGATTTAATT
This sequence comes from Phyto melanocephala, assembly GCA_941918925.1. Classification (NCBI taxonomy): domain Eukaryota; kingdom Metazoa; phylum Arthropoda; class Insecta; order Diptera; family Rhinophoridae; genus Phyto; species Phyto melanocephala. The sequence continues at coordinate 87,860,092 of OW799237.1, forward strand.
TCACTCGAAATACAGAACACAGGCAAATCTTATCAAAAGTACGAAATTGCATTAATTAATCATTACATTTGTTGAATTCACAAGGTGTCTTAAGTGTTGTCTTGTCATAATGTTATAATTTTAATTAATTAAGAACTTTAACTAATTGATTAATTATTTCAAAATTTTATAATAAACAACCCTATACTTTTCATTCATTTTAAGAATTTTTTGAATTTATGACAATACAATACTTGGGACTTCTGGTGAACTTTTTTTTTAAATTTTATTTTTAAGTTGTTATTTTCGTTTATAGATATATAAACTTGACAATTGTTTTCCTTTTATAATATATTTTATTAGATCCCAGATGATGATCTACAAAGTAGATCGAAATATTAGAATAAAAAAAATAAAGAAATTTAAAATCTTGTCTTTAAAAAGAAGACACCAAAATTCAATTTTTATAACCTAAAGCCGAACAAAAATCTGCAATAAAATTTTTATTTTTAAATATTAGGTCACTGCTTAAAATATGTATTAAGTTGTTGTACCATTTTATGTTAAATCATACTAAAAAAACTTTCACTTCTATTTTCTGAAATTTTAAAAGAATTTATATCTAGAAATTGTGGTCACATGGCTTACCCCCATACCTAAACAAGAGCGTTGAGCGTCAAGCGTTGGAGTTTTACATGTGTTTTGTTTTTGTTACAATAACAAAAAAAAAAAAAAAAACAAAATTGCAACGCTTGACGCTCAACGCTCTTGTTTAGGTATGGGCCTTAGTTTTTGCAGCCAATTAGTTTAGTGTCTTAAATGTGAAATTGTTTTGTTTTGGTGCTGGTTCAAAAATAAAAAGAAACATAGTTTGTATTTAATATATAAAATAGTTACATAAGAAGAAGAAAGAAAGTTTAGTTTTTTTGTTTATTTGAAATTGGGGCATCTTAAAATTCTTGCCATTTGTAAAGCAAAATAGTGATAACTCAAACATCAAGCAGACAACCCAAAACAGTTTAGAGAAAATATAAAACTCTGTACGACTTAAAACTGCGACTTCATTGTAAAACAAATTTTAAAATATTGTGCACTAAATACAATAACGTCACAACTCAAAATTCTAAAAATTTCAGTTTAAGCAAGAAACTGTTTATGTAAAAGTGATTGCCATATATAAAAAAAAAATAGTTCCAGTAAGAAATTAATCTATTTTTAATAAATATTGTTGAACTTTTATTTGTTGTTTATAAATTTTGTTGCAGATTTTTGTTTGCCTTTAGGTCATAAAAATTCAAATTTGTTGTTTAATTTTTAAAGAAAATATTTTTAATTTTATTAATTAACTTATAAATAAATAAGATGGTTTTTCAACTCGATATAAAATTATATCAGAAATATTTTTTAATATCCCTGAAGATGGTCTACGAAGTAGGTCGAAATATTGGAATAAAATAAATAAAAAAATTTTAAATATTTTCTTTAGAAATAAAACAACAAAATTGAATTTTTATGACCTAAAGCCAAACAAAAATCTACAACAAATTAATCTATTTTAAATATGGGTTGGCCATACTTTTTTAATCTTATGAAAATAAAATTTAAATGTGAGTTATGAACCTTCAACTGACATTTTTTCAATGGACTAGTTATACTATATCGAGTTGTAGCTCTTTGACTGATAAAATGCTTTAATTTTTCAAGATTCTTATTTGCAATACAGCTCACGTTTTTGCAAGCAAAGAAGCACAATTCAAAACAATACACTACAAAATGTATCACTTTTTACAGTAATAATTGGCTGAACTCAAAATAATACTCTAATGTGAAACAAAAATTATTAGTTGATTGATGCAAACAAAAAATAGGTCTCTTTAGTTCAACAAGCAGATGCAATAGAATTAACAAAAACAGTATATTTTTCAATACAAAAAGAAAGTGATGGGAAAGAAAAGTTCGGAGTAGTTAGAAATATGTATCGTATATCAATTTATATATAAAAGTAAAATTTTGGAAAAATCTAAGTTGTGACATTTATGTACTTAATGTCGATATTGAAACTTTTTTTTTTTTTATATAATTGAAAAAAATTTAGTAAAAAAGTGTTAACCTTATTGAAACAAAAAACCAAAAGCTAGTAATTCTCTTTGAACATTATTTAAGACATTAACGATGGCCATATTATTCTTTAACATCCATTTAATTTTGCCATAGAAGTGACCTTAAAGTACCCGCAAATATTTTAAGTCTTCACATGAACATTTTATGCTACTCACTGGCATTATAAAGTTCATTGATAAATTTAAGCATTTAAAAATCATTTTTACCATATTTTTGCTGTCATTGAGTATTTTTTTTTGTCTGTTCTAAAAAAAAAAAATAAAAATGTCAATTAACCAAACAAAAGACTTAAGCAACAAACTTTCTTGCAGTACCAGCAGAAGAAAAAAACACACACACTTGATGATGTTGACAACGACGTTTTGGTAGGGCCATTAACGACAAATCTGTGATGTTTTTAAATAAATTTTAAACTTGAACATAAATTTTAACATACAATGCACATAAAATAACAATTGTTTTTAAATTTGCAATAAGTCGTAAATTGTGAACAAAACAAAACACAGCACAATTGCAGTAAAAAATGTCCAGTAAAAAAATAAAAAAAATAGAAAATAATTTTTATACAAAAATAATTATAAACAGATATCAAATAAAAAGTAACTTCAATATTTAACGGAAACCTTTAAAAGTTTTATTTGTATTCTAAAGTCACTGCTTAACTCTACACAACATTTTAATCCTTTTGAGTTTGATTTTGTAAGTTTCATTAAAATATTTTTCAAAGCAGCAATTTTTAAACACTTTATTTTGTCATTACTTAGATTTCGTAACACTTCTTTTTTTTGTTCTTCTAAATTTTCAGTTCATACAGTTCATTTCAGTTTTTCTAACTTATTTGATTTTATATATTTAGTTTTCTCATAATTCTTAATTCAACAACAACGTACTACTTAATTGAGTTTTTTTGCTTTGTTATAATTAAGTTTTAATTATTTCCTTTACCTATTTTTTTAAGAATTATTTCTTTATGTTTTTCTTTTTTGTTTGTTAATTTTGTCTTAATCAATTAAGTTTTGAACACTAAACGTTTTAAGTCAACGTCCGCGCGCACTAGTTGGTTTACGATTGTGTTTACTTGTGCTAAAGTCGTGCCTTTTATATGCAGTCGCATTTTGGAGGGTGAAGCCTGACGTTGTTGCTCATACATAAACGTCAATCTTTACAGACTGGCAGAATGTATCCGCATATTATTTTGTGTTTGTGTATCTTCTTTATTGTTAAATTATTTTTTTTATTATTATTATTTTCTTTGCTTACTAGCAAATTTTTGAATTTTTGTGTTTGTGTTATACATTTCAGTTGCTGCTTTGCCCAGCACAGTACATCAACATTTTAGTCATCACAAAACAAGCTGGCGTATAAGCGCGCTTAAGTGGGTCTGCAAAACATGTGTTGTTGGATCTTTGTTTCCTCTGTACATCTGGTTTTGTTGTGTCAATTTTTGCCGTTAACGTCGCTGTCTTAAACGTTAACGTTTTAGGCGTTTTTGTAATAAAATACTTTACACTTGTGTCAGTTTCTTGCTGCCTCTGTAGCCGGCTATGTTAACGTCTCAGTCTTCAGTTCTATGAGAAGCCAATGATGCTCTTAGAGGAATATTTTTGAAATTACTTCACAACTTACAAATATTTTGCTCTTTTTTTCTCTATATTTTGTTCTCTTACTCACGTCGCATTTGGGGAAGAAACAATTTTTTTTCACTTGAATAGCTTGAATGCATGCCAAATATAAATTTAATTTAATAAATTTATACTAAAATTTTTTGTTCTATATTTTGTTTGTTAAAAAAGATTTAACTAAATTTTTAAAAATTTTATTAAATATCCTTTATATGAACCTTTTCGATTTACAGAAAATTAAAGGAAATAATTTGCAACAAGAAATAATGTTCGATAAATACTAGATTTATTTAAAATTTTTTTTTAGAAAAATTTAAACTAAAAGGGGAAAAGTTAAAATATGTTTGGCAATAATCTGATTATGTCATCTCCTATGGATTTTGACAGGACGTTTAAGGTTTTAAATTCCTCCAGAACTAAGTAGAAAATATGTGACTTTATTGTAGGACTTGACACGAGGAATTATACGCATGCTTCTAGGTTAAGCTGTGGGGTTTGTTCTGGTATCTTTTCTGCTGAACTGAGCAGAGAGCTCTCTTTCCGTCTTTCGAATGAATGTAGCGTATTTCAAGCTTCTAAAAGTCATGACCTTGAATGACAGGAATATTAATGTGAATATTGGTATTTTTGTTAAAAGTAAGGCGGCACTCTTGTCATGCACTACCACGCCTAAGCAAGTCGGATACAGAATCGAGATGTCTAGGCTTGGTCATCTGTCCAACGTTGCTCTAGTTTGGGTTCCAGCGCGTAGGGGCCACTATGGTAAGGAACGTGCGATTGAGCTGAATCGCGTTAAGGACTTTCAAAAGCAAGATCTCTAGACACTTTCTTAAAAAAATCCGAAAACTGGTGGTGTGGACAAAATACATGTAGAGTGACCAAGCTTATGTGGCTTCTTTTGATATAAGGCTTATTTCGCAACTTACGGGTCGAGGTCCGAAAGTCATTTCAGGGTTGCTGATAGTACTAATGGGTCCTGGATGACAGTGAAAAAGGCAAGCCGATGCGAACTTTCCTCTAACGACCATTAAGACTGGATTTAGAGAAGAAGAAATCGGTTTTCCACTTTCTATGTCCTGCCGTTGCTGCGAAGAAAAACAGGATCAAACATGTACTTGATAATCTCTTTAAGATATATGTTGCCATATGGAATAATATGCTGAAATACCTTACGGCTACATGTTTGATCTAGTACTCCCCTCTTAGACTTATTCTAAGAGACACAGAATCTGGCAAGTAATGTGGTCTTGTCGATACGGTGTCATTTAGAGTAATGTATATTATTTAAATAAAAATTAAAAGATATTTTTGTGCGCAAGATGGACGTAAAGGTGGTAATGTTTTACTTATTTCTCGTAACAATTTTTGGTTAGCGAGCTTTGCCTCACACGTGGTATAGTCTAGAACTTGCCCCGTTCTTGTTGCTGAGCTTAAGATCACTTTTTGGTTTTTATAAAAATATTCTTTATTAACACCTATTTGATCACAGGCTCTTTAATAAGAACAAAATCTATCTATCTATATATATAAAAGTGAACCTCTGTGTGCGTGTGTGTGTGTTAGCTATAGACTCCGAAACTGTAAGACCGATCGGACTCAAACTTTGGCATGTTTTTGTACACATAACAGGGAGTGTTTATGGGTGGAAAAAAGTGGGCGGGGCTACGCCCATAAAAAATTAGTTATCATTTTAAGCTGCTTGCACTTGACCGATTTTTCTGAAACCTTGCACACATATTGAGCTGTCATGACTTTATAATTTCGTGATTCGAAAAGTGGGCAGGGCCGCGCCCATAAAAAAAAAGTTATCTTTTTCAGCTACCTAAAGTTCACCGATTTTTCTAAAACTTTTCACACACATATTGACGTCTCATGATTTTACAATTTCGTGATTAGAAAAGTCGTCAGGGCCACGCCCATAAAAAAGTTATAATTTTGAGGTACTTGCTCTGGACCGATTTTTGTGAAACTTTGCACACATATTGAGTTGTCATGACTATACAATTTCTTGATTACAAAAGTGGGCAGTGCCACGCCCATTAAAAAATATTTTAAATTTTTAGCTTTTTGCACTTGATATTGAATTTAAATTCAGAATGCATTTTTAATCATTAAGGGGCGTAGCAACGCGCGCCAGGCCTTTCTAGTATTAATGTAAAGATAAAGCCGATCATTTTTGACATCCGACACGATAAACACCGAAATAAATTTGTAGCAAAAAGGAAAAACTGCTTAAGTCGACATAAGCTTAAAGCTAGATAATCATCTTTGCATTCCGGACTTCAAAACTACCCTAGACAAACTTTTAACTATTTTGGCTAACTTTAAAGGAAGTTAAAGCGTAAAAACTTATTGCCTATATTTTTTGGGAAGAACAATATCATTTGGAATAATAACTTATTTTAACTTATAATTAAGCTAAATATATGATAATCAATATGCTCTTTAAATTATATAGCTCAGAATTTATATAATAGTCTTCATTTTAAAGGGGATAAATTTTTCATCAATTTAAAAATTAAAAAGTATTTTCCTGAAAAACTATAAAAACAGACATAAGCAGCTTTTCCTTATCGCCACAGATTCAGTTTAGAGTGTTTACAAAAACGACTTTTACCATATTTAAAACAGCACAGGATCCGATTTGGCATCATGCCACTATTTAAATGCGGCGCATGAGTAGTAGTCAAACAATAATGCCAAGTTTGTACAGTGGGAAGCAAATCCACCCAACTGTCCAGAACTTCGACCTGTGGAAAGGTATGGGGCTCTTGTACAGAAATAAAAAATTAATGGAAAGTTATCGCAGGGCATGTCTGATTTAAGCGTAAGTGGGCTAGTTTTTCCAAAAAGATAATGATAATAATGGATAAATTTATAAATACCAAGTAATATGCCAATATTTTAATGTTTAATGAATTTGTCGGTATTTTAATAAATTTACGAATTTTCGAGAATTTTTGTATGGAACGGTTTAAGTTTTATTTAACTTAATACAAGTATAAGTGGGAGTCTTATATGCAAATTAAAAAAAAAAAAAAAAAAAATTCGAGTGTTTCTTTTAGCACTTGGAAGTTATAAATGATTTAATTTAAAATAATTTAGTCAAGTTGTTAGAAATATTTAAAAAGTGTTTAATTTGCTAGTTCTGCACTTTTACTGGCATTTTTATAAAAAAATATTTTAGTTTTATTAAAGACTTCTATGACAGTTGTTGTACAGAAATTTGTCAATTTGACTTTAATAAACCTTAACAGCCTGTTTAACGATGTCGAAAGAAAACCCAAGCGAAATTTTCATTCGTACAAATACGTTAAAAAAAAACAAAATTTTTAGTTTTTGTAATTGTTTTCAATATATTTGTAAGGATGAAAATTTCGTTCGCATTTAGATAAACAGGCAGTAAATATTTTTCATCAATACGGCAGTTATTTCAAAAATTCTTAAATACAAAGTATTCTTCTTCTTCTTCTTCGTAAAACTATACCTATTTTAGTTCCTCAAATATATATGTATGTATGTGACATTAAACAATATTTTTGTATGGGAAATACCACGCGACACATGAGCAGATGATCTTGATTAAAGACACCATCACAATTAGCATATTCTTAAGCACATGTTTTAGTTTGTAAAATCTACCACCACTACGTCATTGAACAGGTTTTAATAAATTTGGGTTTATTCTACATTTTAGATCTTCTAAATCTGTGTAATTTTGTAAAATATTTATTTAAATATTTAAATTTAACATCGTTAATTTTTGAAAAAAAAATATCGTTTACTTTTGCCTTTTATTTTTAAGTAACTTTAAAAGGAAAGCAAATTGTCTAACATTGTTGGTAGTCTTGCTGCCATCATTATTCTTAGAACTAATATGAAATTCACGTGATAGACATCATTGTTTTACAATATTTGGTTAAAAGAAATCAAATCAAAAGAAGTCAAATCTCTGTATTATTTGTTCCAAATTATTTGTTTCAATAAGTTTCTTTTATGAGTCAACGGAGCTTGGGTTTTTTAAATGTTTCTTTTTTTTCTGTAACTAATGATGTTTATTTTCATAAATATTTATAATTTTTAACAAGAAATGAAACGAATTTTAACAAAGTTTGTGTTTAATTATAATAAAATTCGAATAAAGAACGAACCAATAGAAAAACGAAAAAGAAAAATACTTAAAAACTAATTGCCCAACAACTTATTTGTAATTATTTATTTTATTTAAAATTTTTTTTTTTTAATTTAACCCTTAGCCACCCATATATATTTGTATTTGCTAAAAATAAAGAAATTTTTAAACTGTAGTCTACTATTAATTTTTAAAGAAACTTTAACAATTTAAAAATTTAGTTTTTAATAATATTTTCTCGTGGGAAGACAGTAAATCACCGGTTTAATTCTAACACTTCATCTAGGTCGATATGAGTGTTTCTCACTCTCTCAGCTCGAAATTGTCTATTCATCATTAAACTTGTTTTGTTAAATATTTAATATTTCTTTGCAAGTTTTGAAATTTACTTTTGTCTTAGTAGAGTAGCCTTTAAGCATGTGAACATCGCTTTGCTTTTGTAACAATTTTTGTCCGGCATTTCCGGTAGTTCTCTTTGAAGAACTAAGAATTTCATTTAACAGATAAATTCTTGCCTGTTGTGAAGTATTGCATTTTCAGATAATTTTATGACCATTCACAAGCTTTTGCTCTTTCTGTTTGATCTCATATTAATGGCCCAAATTCACGCATTGAACTCTAGGATTAGCTTCTTCAGTGTTTAATTGTGTCTGAAACTAAGATTTTCAGCAGCTTCTTTTAGCAGTGTAAGTATAAACGACAGCGGCTTTTTTTAGAGGCAGAGAACTTTAAATTGGCAGCACTTTTTCCTGTGTCAGCTAATTTGACAATTCTTTATTATCATACTCTTCAACTATGGTTCCCAATACATACTATATACTTATACGGCCTTATTCATAACAAAAAATTGGCATAAAGTTAGCATAAAGTTTATTCATAACACACATGCCAAACTCTGGCTAACGATTTGCTAAACTCTTGTTAACGGGCTGCTAAGCGTTTGCCGACTTGTGGAAAACAGCTGTTCTGTGTCAAAACAAAATTCAAAAAGAAAAGAATAAACATTTTTGTGCACGAAAAATATATTGTTCGTTTATTTCTTTAATTTATTTTTAAATTTTAATAATTGTTAGTATGGATGGAAAAACAAAAAAATGTCAAAATAAAAATGATATACAAAAAATGGTTGTATTTTTAAGGAGTATCATGCAATTTCAGAGTTGATTTTTTAAAAGTTGGCAGACGGATAAAAGTTTGTTATGAATAAACTCTGTGCCATCGAGCTGCTAAGCTTAATCGGCATTCTAGTTAGCAGCTCGTTGTACATAGTGTATAAACTGTGGCTAACTTTTTGTTATGAATAAGGCCGATAGTTTTCTTATTCCGTTTGTAATATTCTCAAGAGTAATATAATTTTAATTTCTGGCCCCAGGAAAGTCAATTGAAGAATGTCCGTTCGTCTGTTCTTGCGTTGCATGTATGGGCTTCTAAAATCTTTCGAAAATATTAGGGAATGAATCGCTATTTAAGTGCAGCACAACTACACAATAACTGAGACTTCAGCAAATAAACACGGCTGCCTTTGTTTTTCCCATATTTCTACCAAAAACAAAAAAAAAAAAACATTTTTAAGCTCAAGGATAATTTATAGTTACGTTTGTTACTATTTACACGTATTATGTGCCTCTAGGGTTATTTCTAAAAATTGGTCTCAAAGTGGCAAAGTCATACTTAAAATTATTTCGAAAAATATATATAGTTTTTAAATATATCAAGTTTGTCAAGCTTCTAATTAATTTTTGAATACGCTAGAACACCGCAGGCCATAACCCGAAAATTTTTTCTAAGAAAAATCAAAAAATCACTTTAAAACTAACTGAGTTATAAGCACCAAAATACAACTGCTTTGGTGTTTTCCCTAAAATGTACAAACAAAAATTGATTTTTTTTAATTTCTAGATGACCAAGAGAGTCAATATACATAATTATGAAAAAATTGAAACCCAAAATGGTGGCCTAAACAAAATGGTGAATATATGTGTCAAATATAGTAACTGCGGCTTTGTCCCTTTCAAACACCATAATATTGTTATCAAAAAAGGGATGAACCAGTAGAATACAGTATAAACTATGAAAAAAGTGTAAAATCTAAGATGATGTCCCAAATGAAATGGCGGATTTATAGGCCATATGTGGTAAATACGGATTTTAATTATTTTCTCCCTACAATATTGGTAACAAATTAAATGATTTGAATGGAATGGAATGGAATGGAATGAATGAAATTCAGTCAACTATAAAAAAGTGTGAAAAAGTTCTTTGTATAACTTCAATATGTTTTAAATATATTTTCGTAAGTTTAGTCTTTCAATCCAAAAGGGCTTTAAAGAAGAATCAATATAGTTTCTGCTAATAAATAAAACTTAGATATTTCAATATAGTCCTTTATTCTTCCAAAACTTGGTCCATAGAGAAATTATATGAATTTATATTGGAGGTAGGCGTTAGAGAGACGCCCTCACCTTCATTTTTTTGTCATAACAGTGGCATAGACTAAAAAACTATATGTACGGAATTTCAGCATCACTCCTCTAATGTTGTCGGTTTTATGAGCTTCTAAATTTCCTTGATAGTAAATTACGTGAAAAGTGGGCGTTAAAGTAGGCATGTCATTGTAATTTTTACTAATAAATTCAACTTAGATATTTCAATGTAGTCCTTAATTCTTCCACAACTTGGTCCATATAGAAATTATATGAATTTAAGATAAAGCGTTATATGGGAGTTGGTCGTAAAAGTGGGCGTGTCTTATGTATTTTTTGAAATAACAGTGACATTCACTAGAAAGCTATATGTACGAAATTTTATCATTATAGCTCTAGTTCTGTCGGTTTTATGAGCATTTAAGTTTTATTGACAGTAGATTATGTAAAAAGTGGGCGTTAAAGTAGGCATGTCAATATAGTTTTTACTAATAGATTCAACTTAGATACTTCAATATAGTCCTTTATTCTTCCAAAAACTTTGTCCATAGAGAAATTATATGAATTTAAGGCAAACCGTTATATGGGAGGTGGTCTTAAAATGGGCGTGTCACATTTATTTTCCTTTAGTACAAAGCCCTTGACTAAAAACAATGTGTGCAAATTTTCAGAATCATACATCTGATTTTATTAGTTTTATTACGTTTTAAATTTTGAATATACCGAAAAATACACTGTGCGCTATAAATTTTCATACATTTTGATCTGTAAATCCTTACCTTATTCATAGATTTAAGCAATTTTCAGAAAAAAATATTTTTTTTACTTAGGAAATATACATTTGAAATTTCATGACTCTAAGTTAAAGCGTTTGGACACAATTGCATTTTATTCGATATTGGAAGGATATGGTTTTTTGACCCACTCCTGCTTTATGAGCTATAACTCTCTTCCTAATATTCCGATTTACAATACCAAACAAACATTGTGTATAAGGAATATTCTGGCAAAATTGAAGCTTCCTAGCTTTTTCGGTTCGAGCTCTATCGTGCTTTCAACAGACGGACAGACGGACGGATATAGCTGGATCGTCAAAGAATAAAACTCTGATTCAGAAAATATATACTTTACGAGTCGAAAATGGATATTTCGATGTGTTTCAAAAAAATAAAATAGTAAAAAATCTTAAATCTAGGATACGCCGCAAAATTGTTGTTATACCTATTTGCATGATAGTAAAGCGTATTGTCAGATTCGGCCCAACTAAATATGTATAACACTCTTACTAATGACCTTCTCCGAGAAAATGAAAATGAAGTTTTAAGAGAAACGCATTTAAAGTTTCAGAACGCATTATCACTGTGAACACACCTTCAGTTGGGAGATGCGATTTGGTATGCCTAGTTGTGATTGGGTGCCGACTTCGGTGAAGTCATGCCTATGTGGTGATGTATTTTTTTTTCGCTTTTAGTGTGACAAAACCTTTGCTATTGTTGCTGCTCTGTTGGTTATGATCTCGATACTCGATTCTTAAGCCGCAACCAGTGACCGTTTTGTTCGTTTTTATGGAGTAAATAAATTTTTATCAGAAATCTAACTCTTTTCATCTTATTCTACACCCCTTTAGGTATCAGAATCCACTCTTTAGTCCAAACCCGTTTTTCGACACACTAGGTCCCTTTTCTCGGAGAAGGTCACACTTATTTTAATTTTGTCACTGTAAAGAAATTTTAAAGAAAATTGCAAAAAATTTTAGTACAAGTTATATGTGTATGTTCATCATTGGCGTAGCTAAAAAATTTTTTCTGGGAAATGCAAAAGCTTAAAAACTTTTTCTTCAAAATCTTCAGAATGGTCTATTTACGCCCATGATGTTGAACGAATATTCCTGCAAGCCAACAATGTAACATAAGGCATTAGGGGGTTAATGTTTGTCAATATGTCAGCATTTGTTTAATTGATGACTTTAATGTTCCTAATACCATTTCTATTTCTTGTTTCAAAATACACTATTTTTGAAAATAAACAAAATTAAATAATATTAAAAATATATAAAAGTATGATTCAACTTTGTCTACATGTGTTTAAATAATAATTTTCTTCGCTTTGTGTTGTTAAAAGTTTTTTGTGTAAATAATTTTTTTGTTGTTGTTGTGAATCCCACTATCATTACCTAAATTTACCTATTGTTTTTTTTCTATTTATTTGTTGCTGTTGTTATTTGCTTAATGATCTTTAACTTTTAAACAAATAACGCATTGTGACTTATTTTTACTTTTAAACTTTTGTTGACGTACTACAAATAATATGTATGATATTTATTTTGTTGTTAATTAAAAAATTCTAAAATAATTTTTTTTATATTTAATTTTTTCTAGATGATTTAAAATTTCTACAAATATTTTTGTGTGTTTAACTTACATACAAACGTTTGTACATACATACGTGTGGGGGTTTTGTTGTTCGTAAGTAAATAATTTGATTTTGTTACGAAATATTACAACACAATTATTTTTAAATAAATATATATGTACGTATTTATTTTTAGAAAATACTATATTGGTAAATTTTAATTAATGTCTCAATGTAATGAGCTATTCTGCTCCTGTTAACAGAGAATAAATTCGGCAGAGAAAAGTGTTTAAAATCATTAAAAGGATGTCTCAGTAGACTAGTTGATAGTGTGCTATTTTGCCAGTCAGTGGCTTGCGGATTGTTTTTCGCAATTGACTTTTGTTGTTGTTGTTGGTTCGGTTAAATAAGTTTAAATAAAAATTGTTTTGTAATTTAAAATAAATAAAATATTTATTAATGTTAAACAACTACCGAAAAAGGTGCTTATGTATAAACTATTTAAAGATTTAATATTTTTGTTTGCTAAGTGCAACACTAAAAAAAATGATTAAATTTTTTTAAAAACACTTATGAAGTTTGAAGCACTAATAATTTTTTTTGAAAAATATCTGTTAATAAAATAACAGTTAAAAATATATATTTTCATAAACTTAATACGTCTCCTATCCCGTTTAAATTTGCTTAATAAATTTATTAAAATTTGTCGAACTAATATATATCATAGACTAAATTATATTGTTAAACTGGCTCAAGTTAATTTTTTTTTGTAATACAGATAAGTAAAAAGAATAACAAAATGTGAAGAAAAGCTTAAGTTGTGGTAAATTTCGTTCTCACTCGCTATAATAAATATGAATAAGTATGATATGTTTGTTTTACAGAATCAATTTCAAATATACTTGTGAGTTAAATAGATGATATTAATATCCAACACTTGGACATTCTGATCCATCAGTGCTTATGATAAAACTGTAGCTGGTTTCGGAAATGCATTCCACTCGGCTGGTGTCGATATAAAAACTTACTTTTCCAAGTTTATTCTTTCATTATCATAAATAACAAAAAAAAATAATTAATTTCTTCATATAAAAATGAGAAATTTAAAGAAAATGAACTTGAACCAGTTTAACAATATAATTTAGTCTAATTTGCTAAATTTTCATAATAAAATGAATGTTTGTTGACTTGATTTGTGTGTCGAACATATGTCGTACCATACAAGTTCGTTTGACAAGTCTTTTGTTTTAAGAGTTATTAGTGTCGAACCTCATTCGCAAAGGGGATGAAAAATTGAAAATTTTATTTTTTTTGTAAACATAGAATGAATTATTTTTGTTTCCATTTTTAGAAGCAATAATAAAGTTAAAAATTTTATTATTGCTGATGATTTGAACACCTTTAAAATGTGCCTTAAACAAATCTTGTGAAGTTAAAAATATCTATATAACATGTGAGTGATTCTCCATCATATTTGTTATAAAAATAAATATTTTTTGTATAAAATTTCTCCATTCTTTCTTCTAAGTGCTTTGTCTCATAAAATTCCGATTACAAATCATAAATGTTTGGTGAGTGAGTGAGTGAGTGTGTGTTTGTGTTTTATAAGTTTATTACTGTAACTGATGATGTTAATTTTTATAAATATTTATGAAAACAAACAAAATGTTTGTTAATTATTATAAATTTTAAACAAACAAAAAGCCAACAAACATTTAAAGAAGAATACGTAGAAGATTCCCAATAAATCATTTATAATTATTTTATATGATTTAATTAAATTGGTTAAAGTCTTGGTGGCACCAGTATTGTTAAGAAAAATTTTGTTAAAATCAAAATGAATTTATACAATAATAACAGCTACATGCTGAAGTATATGTCACTGAATACTTATGTTTTGAAATTTCCAACTTTCTTAGATACGACTAATGCGATAGTTCAAATAGCAATTTTTATGAAGATCGATTTATTATGAGCCATAAGTTCTTGATAAGAAATACTTCCATAAATTATTTTTTTTATCGTGTTGTTAACTTGTAGTTGTTGTAGCATAACAAATGGTCGACCATTTCCATAGTGTATAAAAATATTCAAACTTAATTATTTTTATTGAAAAAAAAGTGACTGAATTATTAAAATTTACTTAAAAAAACCAAAAAAGGCAACTTTGGATATGTCATTACTTTAAAAAAATATATACATTATTTTTTGATAAATTAGTTGTTTTTGTAAAATTAGCCTTTATCGACTTTATCTTTACTTAAAAATAGTTTTATTTTTTTGCGTTGTTTTCAAATTCTACAAAATTGCTTGAAAAACGTTTTTATTCTGTCGTTTTGTTTAAAAATTATTGTTTTTATTTCAGTTCAGGCAATTTGTCTTCATAAAGTGACCGTTTCTAAGTGGTTTTTTTTGCCATCACTACTTAAATATTTCAAAAATTTACAACCAAATTTTCAAGATATTCAAAATTTGTGGCGATTTGCTGCGCAAAAAAATTTCTAAATTAAAAAAAAAAATCTTTATTTGATTATGAACGCATAAAGAATATGTAAAAAGTATATTTTATATTTTTGTTTTATTTTTGTTTAAATTAAATTCACTTTCATAAAATCATATTCATATACAAATTTTTATTTAGCAACTATTTGTCATTGTTTCCATTTTTACAATTATGATGGCTTTAAGAGAAATATAATAAATGATTTGGTTTTAAAACCAAACAAAATTAAATCCAAATAATTTAATGACTTTTCAAAACCACAAAAGCATTAGCTGCTGGTATGAAATTCGAAATTGTGTCAAAAGTGTGTGCGTGTGTGTGCAAGGTTTTGTAGAAAATGATAGTGAATTAATTTTAACTTAGAAAGTTTTATGGCAAAATTTGTGTTTTTTATATTTTTGTAAATTAAAAAAAAAAAAAAAAAACAGAAAATAATTTAGAGTTCAGTAATGTGCAATTAGTAGCGAAGTGGCAATCAATATTTCAATATTTGCATAAAATGTATCGTCGGCTTATTTTACAGGATAGGCAAGAAACTTCTTATATCTATATATACATATAAAAAATTGTTGCAAGTGCGTTGTGACTTTATAACTCACGAACGGTGTAACCGAATTTGATGAAATTTTTTGGGATTGTTCCTATGTTCGTGTAGATTGTGAAGTTTGCACAAAATCCGTCGAGCGGTTTACGGGTAAAATCGACAACTCAGTATCTCCAGACTCAATAAAGATATCACACAAATTCAGAAATGGCCGAAAAGCCAGTTAAAAATAATTGGATAGGTGTCTGGTACTTTTTGGAAATTTTTAGTTCTAAGGGGATAAAACGGGTAAAAACTGAATTTTGGTACATTTGAACAGCATTTATCTTTGAGAGGGATATCAATAGGAAAAAAGTAAAAACGTAGTTTTACTCTTCTTAAAACAATCTATAATGAATTTTTGCACTTTTTCAAAATTTTGGAATTCAAATGGGAAACGGGCTAAAAACGGGTAAAATCGTTAATATGGTATCTTGGGCATGTAGTTTTTTTTATTATTTCACTTGACACGTAGCGAAGCACGTACCGGGCGGCTAGTTTCATATAAAATATAGTTTGTTTTTTTTTGAACGTTCATGTATGACTACAAACTACAAAAATAAAACAACAACAAAAGAAAAAACTGGAGTTGGTAATAAACACTAAACTAATTATTTACTGGATTTAGCAGTTTTCCTTCTCAAACCTTTTTACACACTTCAAGACTTAAATTGAAGAAAAACTACATGCTGGTCGATGAGGCGTAAATTTCTCTACCACACGGCATCAAAAGCTCAATTTACTCAAAAAGCGGAATTAGCAGGCTTGCATATTAAGCCGACGATACGTTAAATCCTTTATATTACACGGTGTAACAAAAATAACTTTGTTATAAAAATTATAATTTTGATATGACCATTAATCTACACACCACATGTTATAAAACGCCATACTCAGTTTTTCATTTAATAATCCCTTGTTGTTTTTTATAAGTTTTTAATTTTTAAAGGATACACAATTAAAATAAATTTTTTTAATGTAAATACAATATGTAAAAAGATTTTTAATGCATATCAGAGATCTGCAACGAATACTAATGAAGTAAGTCAACTTGAATCAGTATTCATTATTTCGTTGATATATACGCATTCAAACTTATTGAAAAGTCTTCACTACTTATACGCACTTTTAAATTTAAGGTACTTATAGTACTCATATTTAGCAACACATATGATCCAGTTGATTGCTATTGTCGTTCATGCAAGATCAAAAGACGACCAAAAGCACGTATGACTCGCGTACTCATTATGAAGTTCTGTGTTTTAACTAGGCTTCCCAGATAACAATTTGGCATTCATCATAATAATTTTAGATTGTTAAAAAAATGACATTTTAATTTAACAAAACAATACAAAAACAACAAAAAAAAAATAAAGTGCTTTCTCTGATGTCTGTTTAAGAGATTTTGTTATTGCGTATTATCTTTCAAATCTAAGTGAGCACCTAAGAACGCAGTTTTTTAATTTGCAGCAAAAACTTTAAGCACGAAAATAAAAAACACAAAATAACTATTATTGTTTACCTCTTATTATAGAAGCCAACCAAAACTTAGCTTAAAGGCAATAATCAGTTGCATTTATTTAAAAATTGAATAGTGATACTTGCAAAAATTGTGTATTACACATTGTAAAATTGCAAATTTTCTGGCGGCCAAAAATATATGGCACTCTCCGACCTGGCAACATTGTTTTTTCTTCATTCAAATGAGAGCTGTTTATGTTTTTGTTGTTGAGCCATCTTGCATCATTCTATGAAGATAAGTAGTTTCTTAAAAATATGAATCACCGTGAGTAGTATTGCAAATCATATAAATGTACGACGTAGTACTTATGTTCTTTGTGTGTTGTACTTATAAATCAACGTTGTTGTGGCTATGCGTACGTCAGCTCAGTTAAATTTCAATAATTTTTACGCACTTATACTCAAATTTGTTGACTCTGATCACTGATGTATATCATTTAAAAAGCAAAAAACCGTAAAAGGCACAAAATTATTTTTCTGTTAGTCAGAAAAATAGGTCCTTTGGAAAATGTATTCTTTCCTTTTTTTTTTAAATTTCGAAAAAATTGTGAGATGTACTCCTGTATATTTTTAACATTTTCAAAAATTTCAGGGACAAGAAAGCATAATTTTTTCAAAGGACATTTTTTTATATTGAACTAAATTTTTTTTCTCCAAAAATTATTCCCTTTTTTATGATACCCACCTATATTGCTATAAAAATTACATATTTATATATAAAAAAAATATATATATTATATCCTTTAAAAATTTAAAGTCTTTTTAAAATAACAAAAGATTAAAAAATTAAAAAAACTGAGTACACGGTTGTTCTACAGCAACACCATTATTCGAAACTTTATTACGGTAACTATAGTTGTAACAAATTTAACTTAAACGTAAACGCCCTTATTGGCGGATAGCTCAGGGTCAACTTCAGGCTAAGAGGTTCGTATGCCTCTTGAGATCCGAATCTAGGGAACCGCAGAGCCCGTCCTATGCATTTGCCCAGCACTCTGCACAAAAAGAATACGTTTTTTTGAGTTTGGAGTTATTACGTCAATGGGCTTTTGGAATTCTTTATCTCGCAATACATAAACATTAACACATTAAATATTACACTCATAATTTCTGATGCAATATTGTTAAATTGTTAATGGTTAATTCTTAAGTTAATACATTTTTACACATTTTTTCACATGACAAAAGATTGAAATTTATGTGTCAAATTTTTTCAAATGCTCGTTATTTCAAATGTATTTTTTCACACAAAAATATTGTAAAAAAATCAAAACAAGTATTTATTTCCTGATGATGCTACACACAACGGAGTAGTAAAATATTGAGATAAACAATATTTTAAAAACATTAGGCCAATTCAAAGTAGACTCTCATATTGTACTATGTCATATAATTCATATTAATATGACTAGTGACTTTGAACACCTTTTGTTAACAAATTATGTATTTAATACAAGAAAGAAGACAAAGAGATGACGCTGTTAAAAATTGTATGTATGTATACAGGAAAGAAGAAAATGGAAAATGGAGTGAGAAGCGAAGAAATTCTCTCTAAGAGACAGTATGGTTAAAAATATGACATAAACAATTTCGTATACATAGGAAACAAATGTGTAGTCATATATTTTTTTTTTGTATGGAAATTACTAACAAAAATTTTATGCATGCATAAAATAATATGAAATAGTACAAATATGACTGATATGCAACCACTTTGAATTGGCCCGTTATAATAACATTATAAAAAGACCTTAAGCTGAAATAATTTTTGTTAATAAAATTTTTTATACGTTAGGAATTTGGTTCCCTGAAACCGATAAGATTAGTGAACTTTCCGACTGTAACGTTAGTTGTAGAGTGGGTAGCTGATTAAATGCCAGTTAGTTGTTTTGCAGTAGTATTGAGGAGAAATTGTATTGTCACTAGCGTAGCACCCTTGGTGGTGCAGAACTCAGGGGTAACGCAAAGCTATAAGGCTTTGTTTAAAGTCAAAATAGTGTTTTTTGCAAGATTTTGTAGGCTTTTAAATAGGATCGATACACCAAACAGTTTATCCGTTCGGTTTTTAAAAGTTGAGACTTTAGAACATATTTGTTGCAAATGTCCGTTACTGTAGAACACTTTGGGGCATTCCTGCACTTTTATAACTAATTGCAGCTTACGATCTTAGGTTTCATAAAAAAGTCTGAACTTATAAGAGATTGCAGACCAAAAAAAACTTATTTTTTTTGCCTCATTATATTTTGCCGTAACAATAATCGTGCTATAATTTTTTTACTCCCTTATTTTTCCCCACAATACGACAGACAACTTTTGCTGCTGTTGTTGGTAATTTTTTGTTTTTATCTTAAGCCTGAGCATACAAAAATACTATTGTTTGCCATAACTCTTAATTATGGTCAGCCACAATTTATAAATAAATTAATTAATGTATTTTTTTTTAAATAAAAATAAAAAAATGTAACGAAAAATGCTTTTAAATATAGATTGAAAAAAAGCAGTCATTAATCCGGCACACTTTTGTTATCCCCACTATAGGTGCAGCCTAACTTTTGTGTAGATAATTTCTAGTAAATAAAAAATGTTGCAATTTCCGTAACTCAAAAATAATTGTTTAAATTAAAAATAATTAATAAAGATTAGCATATGTGCGTGAGTGTTTATCTCTCTCTCTCCCTCTCATTTTCATTTTAACACCATATAAGTATGACCCGCTCATATCGCATTTTATTACTTTAACATTTCGAGTAATTTAAAAAAAAAAATATATTTTTCAACGCCATTAAAACCCAACATGATACATTTATAAATTTGAATAATTTTTTCTGCATGCTTAGCTTAATTAGTTTTACATTGATTTGAAGAATGTGTGATTATGGGTCGTAAAAAAAATGTAAAAGTGGTTGTCTAATAAAAATCATTAAACATTTAGGGTTATTGATTAAATTCATTGATTTTCAGTCACGGTCTTGTCATGTGATTGAATAGTTAATTTGATGATTATGGAACACAGTTGTTTAGTTCGGTGCTGTGAACAGAGGTAATACCTTGTATGACAAACTTTAAAATTTAAATTAGTTTATAACTTATAACTCTTCTAGGCCATAGATCAGAGAAAATTTAAAGGTTTTTTATCGCATAAAATGGAATAAAATCAATAAATAATTTTGTGAGAATTGTCAAATATTTTCTATTAATTTTTAATTTATAAAATATTTTCGTAAAATTTTCGATTTTTAAGAAGTTAATAAACCAAACCAATTTGGTTTAATTTGACTCCATAAAGTATATCTTATTTGAAGCCTTAAGCTTAGTCTAGACGGTATGATGAATCAGCATATGTTTGCTAATATTTATTTGCTTTAAAATAACAGCAAATGTCTCTGTTAGCATATTGAATATGATGGTCGTTTACACGATATGCTGAAAGTACCAAATTTTTTGAATTCATCATACGTCAACAAATGATATTTCAACATATGAGTTATCATACAATTTTTGTGTATACACGATATGTTGAATTTCGTTTAATTATGTATGCTAATTCCTATTAACATTTGTTTATATATTTGTAAATGCCAAATAAATTTGACAATACCCTTTTTTGCGGCAATTATATTTATATGTATGTGATAATAAGAAGAATAATCTGAAAAAGTTTGTATTTTATTATTACAATTGAATTTTATATAAAGAAAAAAATTATAATTAAATTCAAACCTGAGTAAAATTTAAAAATACCAATTTAGAACAAGAAGTTTAACAATTAAAAATTAGGAATTACAAAATACAAGAACACGGAACATAACATCATGCTTTGTTGTTCAACCAACATTCTGTTGAGTACTGACCAAACCAAAAATTAACAAATGGTTATAAGAAACAGCGCTGTCAACTTATTAGTTTTATCAATGTTTTAGTGCTTTTTTATCGCAAAAAAATTTTGAAATTCAGGTGTTTTGGTTTTTCTATATACAAGTAGAAATCACGAAAATAATAAGGATTGATAGTAAACAATGTTTATGTTATTGCAGATTGTGAGCTTATTATTATTTTAAACCAAAAACCATAATAAACAATAGTTATTCATTGATTATATATTTTATGTTATTTATTATTATTTAATTCCCATACTTATTTCTTGATATCTTATATGGTTTAAAAGAGAAATGAAACTAAAAAATATATTAATATGCAAAAACTTTTTAATTTACAATTTTACAAAATAACAATTGAGACCTACATCATGATATTCTCATAAGTAATCATATAGTAATGTTTATATTGATAGCATTATAATTTAAAGGGTGATATAGAATTTATTTTGGCTTTATGTTCCTTATTATATTTACTTATTATATTTTTATACGGAAATTTATAATTTTATGAAATAAATAATATAAAAAAGTTAAAAATTTTGGAAATTACGCGTTTTTAAATGTTTTGATGCTTTTCGAAATTTTAAAGTTGACACCAATCTAAACAATAACTAGTAATAATATAAAAGATAATAACAAACCAAAAAAGCGCTTGCTGTTGGTAAATTTTTAGTGTAACTCATTGTGGTAAGAATATATGCTATAGAAAACTGACTTATCGTATTTAATTAACTAAAAGCCTAGGTGTTTAATAAATGATATTTACATCCAATACTTTATCACCGATCAAAGAGAGATCAAAAATTCACATCAAACATTTTGCCTAAATAATTAATGTATAACTTACAAATTCTAGCAAAGAATATAACAAATTAGGCAACACTGCAACAATTCTATATGATACTACATTTGCCATATGATGAAAAGCTGAAATACGCTTTTCAACAAACAACAAATCTGCCTTCATACGTAGGAAATTTGTCCAACATTAAAAATATGCTGTTTACACGATATGTTGAAATCGTCAATATACATTTGATGGCCTTGTTCAAAAAGTGTTAGCAAATGATGTTAATCATACGTATGATGAAAAAATTTTTCGTTTACACGATATGATGGCACTTTTAACAAATTTTTAAGCACAAATTTGCTGATTCAACATATTGTCTAGACTAAGCTTTATGAATAGGAAAGTCTATTGAGCGATGTTGAAATCAAATATTATAGAGAAAATTGGTATTGTAAATAAGCAACACTGATCCAGAATCTGTTGGGATAGAAGCTAGAAAAAAGACTGCCTCTGATTATTCCCATATTTTCTACATACAAATTAGAGATAGTCAGCTCTGGGATAGTTCGAAATACAACAACAACAACAAACAAATATGTTAATATATGTATATATACTCGGTATGGTTCTGCCGATATCGATATAAAGTTTTTGAGTATCGGTCACTAATTACAAAGTTATACGTAAAAAATTTAAATTAATTTTTGGAAATGACAGTGACTCTAAATTCAAGTCGTAGCCTCGAAAACTATTCCAGAGATAGACTAGAAGGTCGCTTCGAAAATGTCTGAGATATTAGCAGAAAAAAAACTGCTTTGGTATTTTTTCTGAAATTTAAAATCGAAAATTAGCTTCTATGCTTTTCAAGAAACTTGACGGTTTAGTTTTGGTATCGTGCAAAAATTCCGAATATGAGTATCAAGTGAAAGGGCTGGACTAGTAGATTACAACTAACTATTTTAAGATTAACATTCAAGATGGCGTTAAAAAAGTTTTTTATATAAAAAAAGTTCTTGTATCCAAGTTGTATGTTTTAAATTATTGGCAACACTGCCCCTGGATTTAGTATCAGATATAGTCGTTCGATCTGTCCAAAAAAAATTTTGTGCTCAAAAAGTATGGCAGTATGTTTTAAAATTAAACATGTTGAATATAAATACAAATATAATAAAATATACTAAAATATAGTTTTTCACTACTTACAATTTGTTATATACATAAACCCATTATATGAACAGGGCAATGCCATTGGTGCCACTCTCGCTGACAAAAACGAATTGAAATAAGTACTTAGTACACTTGCCTAGAAATATGGGACCTAAATAAGCATGAAAAAAATATGTACTTGATTTTAATAACCTTAATAACGCATATAATTGTAATGACTTACAGAAATCGTTCAATTATTTTAGAGGCTGACATGTAGTATTTATTGGAAAATTTGTTACTCAGTAGAAGCAATTCATTTCCTAGTGGGTTAATAAAAAGTTTTATCAGATTATACATTTTACGCTATCAGAGTTGCATTTTTTAACTCATTGCTTGCTTTATTTGTTGAAAAGAGAGAAGCCAATGCCAACAAAACGCATTCATTTTAACAAATTTAATTTAAATACATTTGCTTTTGTATCTTGTTCGTGTGATACTCTGTTGCCGACAATAGATTTTGCTATGAGTTTTTTAAGGCAGAACATTATTATTATTATTTTTACGAACTCTTTCCTTATTGGCCACTAGGCTCCTTAGTCCTCTTATCAATTAAAACATGTAAAAATGAAGGCGCAGATTTTAAGCCAACTATTGTCAAAGACATCCTATTAATGTTCCTCAATGTTTACGTACTTCGCTACTCACTGCTTGGATATTTTTTATTTTTACGACATGTTATTGGACAACAAATTTGCTTAATAATCAGAACTTGTTTTCATTATTATCGAAATAATTTTTAGCAATGAAACGCATTTGTCTTTCGTATAGAGCTATATTTTTTTGGTCAAAAATATGGTTTTGTCAGCGTTTTTTTTTTTTTTTTTGGTTGGCAATATCCAGGACACAAGATACACTAATTGGCGATTTCGACTCAATTCGCTGTCTCTTATCAATGTCATACTTCATGTAAAAAAAGAAAAATTTAAGGCGAATTTATAATATTTTTTATATAGAGTAAAAAGCAAAATCGATCAACTGATTAGTTACGGGTACCTTGTTAAGTTTTCCCCGGCATTACTCTTTATTTAAATGGCAATTTACTTTTTATTTATGTCAGATTTTCAACAGTTTTTCTTCTTATAGCAAAACTTTGATAAATCATTTTTGTTTATAGCGAATTTGTATTTTAATAAATGAGTTTTTTTTCTGCGTTAACACCTATTGAGCCCATCATTTAAATAATTTATATAAATGTCTGGTTAAACGTTTTATAATTCCAACGATCATTTGTTAATTAAATTAAAACTTCAACCTCTTATAATCAATTTTAAATAAACAAATTTAAATTAATCACTAAATGAACTCTTCAAAAATCGACTGCAAATTTTTTATTGTCTACAGGGTCATGCAACTGTTCATTGAACCAAAGTTGTATTTTTTTTATACGTCTTTATTTTCTTATCTCTCCATACATTGTTTTTTCTTAAAGATTGTTGCCTACAAACAATACATCTAATATGTATAAATGAGTGTACTGATGAAGTTTTTGTTTGTTTTGTAAAATCTTAATCGATCCATACACAAACAGTAGTCAATCAGATGGTCTGCCTACCAATCAGTCAAATAGCGAATTGATCAATCAACCAGCTAGCCAAGTTAGTCAGTCAATTAGGCTATGACTTGCCTTCAATATTTTATCGAATGAATATTCGATTCATTAGATTTTCAATTGTTGATTTTAAAGCTTTTGTTTTATTTTCAAGCTTTTATTTGGCTTAACATTGTGAACGTTTAAAGAATCTTATGCATTAATTATTACTTCTCTACATAAAGTTTATGAATGTTTTGTAAAATCTTTTCAAATGGCACCAATGCTTCCTAATACGAAAAAGATAAAAATATACATACTCTCTATCCTATTCACGCAGTTCTGCCGAAGTTTTAGGCACTTAATTTATTATTTATCTCTACAGGGAAAAAATAATCGTATAGAAAATTTTGCGTGTATTCAAAAAAATAACCGAAAACTGAAAAAAAATACGATACATACGGATTTTCCAAAAAATTATGGACACGTTTAAAATTCTTAATGCAAATAGTTATCAAAAGATTAATCTTTGTTTCAATTGATAGGAAAAAGGTCTTCGATAATACAAACATAACAAATATAACAAATATCAAAAACTCAATTCTAATTTCTTCTCAGCTGATTATAACGGAAATTTTTTAAATCTGATTGTCAAATTTTTTCTACTCATTCAGATCTTGCATCATATCGCCTGTACTGGAAACATTTTGTTGTAGCCCTAGGCTGATTGCAAGAGAACAAAAAAAAAAATTAAACGAAAACAATTAAGTATGCAGAATCGATTTGCGTTTGTCAATTTTAGGAAAAACACCGAAGCTTATATCTCAGTTAGTTACAAATCGACTTGTCAGTTTTTCCCAGCAATATTTTTTGCGACCACGGCTTGCAATTTGGTGTCCGCATTGTATTTAAAAATTTATAAGAAGCATTAACAATTTAATATATTTAAACAAATATACGTTATTTCCAAATTATTTTGCCTATAACTTTGCTGATTTGTCCAAAATGTTTCACGAATAGCCCTAAATGTATATCATATCAATAAGTAATAGGTGATTCATCGACTAAATCTGAGGTGCTACATATGGATCTTGGGTAAAGTTGGCTTCCAAAGCGTCAATCGTAGCTGACTGGTTCTCGAATATTCCTCAGATTTTAAATATTCCCAGAAAAAATATCCCAAAGGTGTAATATCACACAATCTAGGTGGGCAATTTACTGTAACAACACAAAAAATTAAGTTCTTACTATAATTATCTCTTAACAAGTCTATTGTTTAACGCATCGTATGGCTCTCAGTGCCGTCTTGTTGAAATCAGAGCTCACAGAGACTGTGCGCTTTAATTTCAGGAAATACATAGTCCTTTTACAGGATGCAATAACGATTGCCATCGATGGTAACATTCTAATTTGCCTCATTTTTATAGAAATATGGAACAATGATTCCACCAGTCCATAAACCACACCATACCATTGTTTTCAATGGCTAGTCTTGGTACTCTTCGGTTTGCTCATCAGCCCAAATACAATACAATAATTTTTTTTATTAACGTATCCATTAAGTCAGAAATGTGCTTATCACTGAACAAAATTTCCCGATAAAAAATCGGAAAAACATTTCTCACAGAAAGCTGTTTTTCGTAATAAAACTGATCAATGTGGACACGCTGTTGTGGTGTGAGTCTTTTCATGATACTAAAGAAAAATTAAAAATCAGTTTGATATGAGTCATGCGTGATCTGTCAGAAAAGATCTAGTGAAAATGTAAACCTCACAATGAATAACCCCATAGTAATAAACATGTTTATATAAAGGGTGGTTAAATTTTAAGGGCCGATGTTGAATGTGAACCACACCTAAACGTCAAGTTTTTTTTCTGCATTTCATTTGACATTCAATTTCAGACTAACTCAATTTGAACAATAGAAAGATACACAATCGAGCAACTCGTTAAAGTTACTCAGGCTTATTATGAAATTGGGCGTTCAAATTAAAATGCATTTCGTGCGCTTTGTGATTCTTTTGGTCAACATAATTGTTCAAATTCGGCCACATTCAAGAGAATTGTGAAAAATATTTAAATTTCAGCAAACTAGGCCTGTATGAAATGTAAAAACACCTGTGAATGCCTTCTTAGTTCGTTGAACGGAAAACATTGCTGTTTTTGCGATAGTGTGGCAAAAGAGCAGCCAACCTCGACTAATCATCGTGCCCAACAATTGAACATCAATATTGTCATTGAAAATTTGGACCATCGGATGGAGGTGTGCCGCCGAGGTCACGCCGGCCATTTGACCGATATTTTGTTCCACAGATAATTGAAGCATACCAATATTATCATAATAAAAAGAAATAATAATAATTTCCTAAATAATTTGGTTTTATTTAAAATCAACTTCGGCCCTTAAAATTTAACCACCCTTTGTTAACCTAAAGGGGAAATTGTTAATTTTTATTGTAAAAATATGGAAAACCCAGAAGCAGTCTTGTTTATTTGCTTGTATTTCGGAATGTGATCATCCTGGATCTTAATAGCGAATCATTTCTGGATATTTGCTAAAGATTGATACTAAATACATACAGGTCTGAGTAACATGTCGACGTTTTACACATGGACAGTCGGACAGACGGACATGAGTCAATCGACACCTCTAATCATAAGCTCTCAAAAAATCCTTTACGGGGTCAGCAATGAATATTGTGGAAATTAAAAACGGAATGACAAATCTATATATACCCCTGGCACCACAGGTGAAGGGTAAAAAAATAATTGATTTTAACAAGAAAAAAGTCGCTTATTACAGTTGTAGTTTGAAAAATCACAAAAATTAAATTCTTAACGTAGATCCGCCTTAACCTTAAAAAACTATAAAATAATAATAAAAGCGGTTTGTTTTATTTAATAAAGTCATTATTTTTTAGCTCATAATAAACATTGTATAACGTATTATGAATAAGTTATTATTTTAACAGATAATAAATAATGCAAAATAGTAGTGAATAAAGCTTTAAAGTAATGCACGCAGGAAGTTATAAAAACTTTAGTACTCATGTATTGTACAAACATACATACGTGTATGATATATTTTTTATTTTTTTTTATTTTTAAAAGAATTACTTCTTCTTTTTTATGACATCATAACCATCGTTAGTTAATTGTTATTAGTCAATCAAAAAACCAGCATATTTTATTTTGTTTCTCAATTTTTTTCTTTGGTAATTTCTAAAAATAAATGATCTTTTTGATGTGGATTCTTTTTAATACTTTTAAAATATATATAAAACAATATAATTAATTTTTTTTCAAGTTGTTCCAAACACCAATTAAAAGTTTATACGTACATCATTTAAATAGGTTTTTATTTTGTGTGTGTTTGTGTGTGTTTTTTTTACTACATAATTTAGCACTTTAATTTTGCAAATAATTTCAAGTTTCCTTAGATTAAATCGTAAATCTGAAATAACAAAAATGTTAAATTTATTCTTTAACAACACTTAAATAGTTGTTAAGTTTTATTAATTATGCACTTGTACCGCTAGATATGGGTCATTTAACCTTGTTTTTATTTGAATTTAGTTTTAGTTTATCTTCAACTAATGGCATTAATACCAATTTTTAAAAACTGTTATCCCAAGTTTAGCAAATACAACATTTTAATGAATAAAATAAATCTTAATCTTTTTGCCACAGCAAAAAATTTAGCCATTAACTAAAGAAATCATTTAAATTGTATCATTTTGCAGTTTAAAGTTGTTTGGAGATGTGCAAATAATCTTTTATTGATAGTTTTCATAGCCACTACCGAAAAAGAATGGTGTGGCGGTATATTAATTTTGTCATTCCGTTTGTAACATATCAAAATATTAATCTTATACCTTATTAAATATATATTTTCTGACTAAGGACTATCCAGTTATGTCCGTCAGTCCGTCCGTCTGTTGAAAGCACGATAGAGTTCGAACAGAAAAATGCAGGGGGATGAAATTTTTCCCGAATATTTCTTGCACATAAAAAATATTTGATATTGAAAATGTGCTAAATTAGTTTATAAGAAAGAGAGTTATATGCTTTTAATGCAAGAGTAGGACATAACAAAATGTTTGTCTTACTTCGAATAAGATGCGATTGTGTCGAAATCCATTGACGTTGAGCGATAAAATTTCGTTATTTATACATTACAAAAGGAGTTATAGATCAAAATTTATACTGCATAGTGTCTTTCGTGGTCTGTTTAAATTGAAAACGTAATAAAAATGAAAAAATTAGATGTATGATTCTTAAATTTTGCACACATTGCTTTTTGGTCAATAGATTTATAAAAACGGAAAATTAAGATGGCACGCCCACCTCCCTTACAAAGTTTAATCTTAAATTCACATAATTTCTCTATGGATAATGATTTTGGAAGAATAAAAAACTCTATTTTGAAATATATAAGTTGTTTTCTTTGGTTAAAACTACTTTGACACGTCCACTTTAACTCCAACTTCTCACATATGGAAATGTGAGTTGGGGGCACAAGAACTCCGTTGTCATGTTCCTGTAATGAATGCCGTTCACAGTCACTGCAATTTCAGCCTCATCTTCAAAAAAATTAGGCCTAATCACGCCACCTGTCTAATATCTGCACCCGTTGCTCATTATGGGTGCATCTGTTTCCTATGAATTGCATTTGTGTATTCACAAAGCCATTTAGCCATTTACGCTTTACTGGCAATGATGACTTTTTCGAAAAATTGGCATTGACTTCACCTTGCTGCATTACACGTTTATAGAATTGCTGGCATTTTCTATGGTCTGCTAGGTTTAGCTGCTAAGTAAGCTGAATTTTGTATGCATGATGGTGGTGGAGGTCATTTTTCAAAATTTGTTGCGTATTGTTTCGTGAAATTTCAAGTTGTTGAGAACGATGCTGAATTAATGTTTTCAAGTTTAGGGGTACAAGCTCGTGTACAACAGCAATGTTTTCAAGAGACCGACCTGCACGTTAGAGCACGGTGTATTTTCTCGACTGGCAATTCTTCCAAGCTTGTGAGCTGTCTCAGCATTACCTTTTAAATTTTTGTAATAAGTTTTCACCATTAAAACGCGTCGATCTTTCGCAAAACGCCTAACAATTAATAATTATTATTTATTTTAATTTTAATGGCAAGGTTTTAAGACCATAGAGCCAGGGTATCCCACACAGGTTCAGTATCCGTAAGTCGACCTATATCTTCATATAGGAAGTCGGAGCTGACCGGTAACCGACGCCATGCAATTAACCAATGCGAGAGTGAGAAGCAAAACTCTCGAAGTCAGATGAAAAGGTACGGCCTGATTGTCTTTATTCGACAACGATAATGACAATGACGCGCGCGAGCTCTTGACCTAACCAGAGCTGAATTACGACTCGCCATTATTAATAATTGGAATAAATATATGTCACAAAAAAAAAAACTAAATTTATACAGTGCTTCCTTACCGAGACACCCTCTATTAAAACTACGGCCAATTACTAAACGATCATCACAAGGCTTTATTAATTTAATTTTTGGAAAAGTCCTTAATTAAGAACTAATATCAATAATATAGCTTTAATTTTCATACAAAACATACGTCTGCTAAAATTTGCTTTAAATACAACTTTTTATAAATGAGTTATAAACCTTAAGCACAATTTAGGGAAGTCATTTGTAGATATTTTTCCATGGATAAATATCGCTTATATGCCTTAAAACGTAATTTTAATTCGATCTTTTCACGTAAACGTTGGTGTTAGATTGTAAATACCAGCACATACGCATAATACCCTTTATGCTTATGTTGGTGTAGGGTATAAAGAATTAATCAAACTTGTGTACATACCATTGATTTATTTACAAAACACGGAAACGAATCTATCGATGTGTGGTGTTTTTTGGCCTAAAGTGTTTTTTAATCTTAAAAACTTATTTCTATTGCTACTGCTTATGCCTTTAAGTAGTTGTTCAACGACCTAAACTGCCATTAACCTTTATAATAAATTTGGTCTAGTACGCATGAGTAGCAAATACAAGAACTAAAAAACAATCTAACAAAACATCGCAAACTTTTGACGAGTTAGATGAACATATTTTTAATAATAAAAAAAAAATTTTAAGAAACCATAGGGGTTATAGATTAAGTGAGATTATAAGAAACAGGTCGTATGATGACGTTAATGTGATGGCCATGTATTCGTATTCTAACCTTTAAAAAATTATAAGAAATAGGCTAAACAAGAAGACTTAATATAACACTCTTACATACCAACTGATTTCATAGTAACACACACACACACAAAAGCAGCGCAAAATGACAGGATTTATTTGTATTTATTCTAACTTTCATCTCTTTCTTTTTCCCAAAAAAGGTAACAAAATGTAAAATATTTTTGTTTTAAGAAAAACAATAGGTCAGTAAGCCTTTAAAGCAGTGGTTCTCAAACATAGGTCGCTTTTACATTGAACATATTTTATGTGTGAGCAATACAACAGCCCCTATATTCACAACAAGTAATATCGTTAGCTTACCTAGCGTTTACACACGCCACTAGCAGTCAAAAAACTCAATATACTTAAAATTTTTACAATAAACCACTCACATGTTTTTGAAATGCGCATTACATTTAATTTGTTAATTATTGACTATTAATATTATTAAAATAATAGTAATAATAATAAACGCTTCCCCAAAAATTCGCCTGCATGAGAGACTAAATTAAAACAAAATAAAACATTTTTTGAAGTTTATTCTTTGACGAAATTTTGAAAATGAACTTCCACTCGCATGTGTAAACGAAAAAGCAAATGGCACGAGATTCGACTAAATCGAAAATTTTTCGCTTATAATGCGTATAAAACACTTGCATGCCACTACTTGCATGTGTAAATACAAGTTTAGTGTGCGAACTGTCTAAAGTCCAATTTTTTTGGTAGCATTTTTGCAATTAGTGCAAATATGCACTAATTTTTTGCTACCAAGCGTGAGTGCATTTTTCATGTGTGTTGCAAACTTATGGCAACGAGCTGATTTTTTAGGTATTTAAGAAACAACAAATCTTTTTTTAAATTAATAAGTAAGATTCTGTGCTTTAATATTTTCCGAAAAGAAAATTAATTAATTTTAAATAAATTACAATGCCTAAATCAACGGAAAAATATAATATCACAATTTTTTTGGTAAACAATGCCATGTTGAAATTGAATTTGTGGAGATTTTAAACCCTGAGAGTAAAAAAAATGTGTATCTGTTGTGCAAATTTGTGTGATAATACTTTGCACTGATTTTTAGTTGTGCATATTTGCTCAAGTGATGCAAATTGCAATTCAATAGAATTTGTTTTTGTAGTCGTGCACAAGTTAAATTGTTTGCTAGACTTGCACGGTCTGCACTACTTGCATCAAACTTGTAGTTTGCATCAAAGAGTGAGTTACGCTAATGATTAAACAAAACACGAACATCAACACGTTTTTTCCATATCAAAGAACATGAACAATTTTTTGACAGTTGCTCTGCCGACGTTTCGTTCTAGTCTGAACTAAACGATAGCTCGTTTAGACGTAAATTAAAAAACAAGCGAATACAAAAATATGTGCTTCAGCCCAGTTATTGTCTTATTATTTAAGAAGTTTTTTTTAGCGAAAATTTTGTTTAAAACAAATATTTTTAAATTTTATTTAGACTTGAGTTCATTAGGAATTTTCTGTTGTTTTTATAAAGAAACTAGCTGACCCAGCAAACGTTGTTTTTCCATATAAATTACTTCTAGGAAATATTTTTTTAGTTCAATAAAAATTATTAACTTACTCTGAGTTCTTAAAAAAAACGTAAACCATATGATCTATCTTAGTTTAAAATTTCATCATCGTCGTTACGTTATTTAGATGAGGCATAAATTGTCCTTTGGGATGAGTGAGTCACCCTAAATATTTAGGAGTATGAAAAATAGATGTTGACGATTCTCAAACGTTTATTTCTGCGTTAGCTGGTCTATAAATTGAGTAAAAAATTGAAGAAAAATACAAAAAACTATATCGATGCAAGTACATAATTAAAAAAAGTGGGCGTTAAAGTGGGCATGGTAAAAAAGTATCCTTTTAATCATACCAGAGACTTAGTTATATTTATTATGTGAAAATGTTAAGAAGATCGGTCTAGAAGTCTGGCCTACCTGAGGGGGCGTGAGAAAAGGCGTAGCGTTGAGGGATATGAAAAATAAATGTTGACCGATTCTCAGTCCTCAAAATTTTATGAAAATTGGTTGAGGCTTTTCGGAGGAGTTTTATCACAAACATTGCGACTCAAGAATTTTATATATTATAATTTATTAGTGATAAGGAAAGAATAGTGTTTTCGAGACCAGCATCGCTTTCTTCATCAGCTCTCTTTGATCTGTGATTAAGTGTTTGATGTAAATATCATCTCTTAAACATACAGGTCTTTAGTTAATAAAATTTGCTAAAGCAGCTAATACACGTCATATTTTTTACATCTGACTTGACAAATTCCACACTGATAAATACGAACATGTCGTGTGTTACCTTTAAAACATAGCATCTGTAAAAAACATGTGTTGAGACAACTAACAAAATTTCAAAAAAAAAACATGTGACATCAGCCGTTGGCAGAAATTTCTGCTGCTGAAAAGCAGTCAGCGACGGTTGTCTGTAAAAATGCAATTTTGACAGACATGCAGATTTACATATGTCTCACAAATTTTAAAGTCAGATGTAAAAAACATACCGTTTATTATAGCCTTAAGCATTACATTGCTTTTTTATATATATTTTTTTTACCACAACGTGTTAGAATGAAAGTTACCAACGGCAGCAACTCTTTTGTTATTATCTTTCATATTGTCCTGGCTTGGACAAAATTAGAAATATTACTAGTTATATATGAAGCTATATATGTATATATAAAACTACTACTAAGGGCTATCAGATTATTCAGATTATTAAATATTAACTTAACGAAATTTAAATATTTCCTTAAAAGGGTAAAAAAAAATATTTAACCCTTCCTACAGCAAACACTTTACTACAAGTGTATTGTACAGGGTGGACCAAAAGTCGCGCCTGCGTGTCAAAATTGAATAACTTTTTTGTTTATTATTATTTTTTATTACATTTTTTTTTTTTAATTATAATATTATCTTTGTATGACCTAAATTTTAATTATGAAAAATAATGTCAGAGAGATGACCACCATTTTCATCGATGCACAATTGGGCTCTTAAACAGGCGTTTTGCATAACTGCACGCAAGGTTTCAGGCTCTATTGCCCTGATCTCAGCTTCAATGTTGTTCTTTAGCTGCTCTATAGTTTGAGCCCATAGAAAATAATCAGGGGCAGTTAAATCCGGTGAACGTGATGGCCAATTAAATTCTGAATTTTTCGAGATAATTCGGTCGTCAAAAATTTCATTTAAAAGCGTCATTGTGGCACGGGCCGTGTGTGCTGTTGCTCCATCCTGCTGAAACCACTTGTTGACTGCCTCAGGGCGTACAAAATTACTAAGCATAGCGCGATATCTGTCCCCATTCACCGTTACTGTATTACCAACTTCATCCTCGAAGAACGATTAAAAGTAAAATTCTACCACTTTCGTTCGTTGCTCAGTCGTTAAATTTTGCATGGTGGTGTGATGAATAAAATCTGAAAAAAAAAATATTAATAAACAAAAAAGTTATTCAATTTTTACACGCAGGCGTGACTTTTGGTCCACCCTGTAGAAAGAAAATTAATTGATTTTTTTCATTGAATAATTTTTGTAAATTTTTCCTCATTTTGGGGCTTAAGCCCTAAAGGCTTTTTAAAATTTAAAAAAAACGTTCTTAGTAACACGTAATTTGTGTAGTGTATGAGTTGCTTTAGTCACGTATAAACGACCTTGTCGATTACCACTAATCACTATGGTTGAGCTTTTTTTTGGGTTTTATTTGTTGCTATCGTTTCGATTGCTGAGTGAATAGTTATTTCCTACTAATAAAAAAATAAAACACAACAAATTATATAAAAAATAATTTTTTTCTATAAAATAAAAGAAAATATCTCAACAGTCTTCTAAAAACTAGAATCAAAATAGTTTTTTAAATTGCAAATATTTTAAAGTTTTGTATAAAAATAAAAAGTAGAAATTATCCATTATGTTCTATAAATAAGAAATAATTTGATCATCTGCTAAAAATGGAAAATTTTGTGTAAATTCTTACTCACTTGTATACATTTACTATCTGCCCTAAAGACTTTTGAGTTTACATACCCGCTCACACATAATTTGCGCATGAGTTGCTGCAGTCACGTAGAGACAACCTTGCCGATGGTCAGTCAACATTGTGCTTGAACTTCTTTTTTTTTGTAGTTTTATTACTGCCGCTTCTTTTGCTGCATTTAATAGTGATTTCTAAACAACCAAAGCACCTTTAAATTATTGTTCTCTTTTTAACAATAAAAAGAAGATACATTTAACACAATCATTAAATAGTAATTCCATAGATTTACAAAATTCATTTCAAAAGATAAAATAAAATTTTTATTTCATATAGATAAATAGAACAGATAATAAAAAAAGGGGAGACTTTAAAAAAAAAATAAAACACAAATGCGTTTTCGTTTTTTGTTACTCATAATATTTTTCTTCTACTTTGTTATAAGCATGAAAAAAAAATTGTATTTTTTTCAATATTTTACGATGTTAAATTGTGGCTTTTAGCAGTGAAAACCACAAGAGATGCAACGTCGCACAACAAAGAGAACTTTTCTTATACATAATCACATATTGAAAGTAAGAAAACTGTGTTTCATATTTATAGAGTCACTTTATTTTGTAACTTTTCCAAATCTTTAAGAAACAATTTCCCTTGTTGGTTGCAATTTCAATTAATGTCACTTAGAACACAGCTCTTATTTATTATTTACTAGCCAAGCCCGGCGCGCGTTGCTACGCCCCTTAATGAATAAAAATGCATTCTGAATTTAAATTTAACATCAAGTGCAAAAGGCTAAAAATTTAAAATTTTGTTTATGGGCGTGGCACTGCCCACTTTTATAATCACGAAATTGTAAAGTTATGACAGCTCAATATGTGTGCAAAGTTTCAAAAAAATCGGTCCAGTGCAAGTACCTCAATATTATAACTTTTTTATGGGCGTCGCCGCGCCCTTTTTTCTTATCACGAATTATATAGTCACGTCAGTTCAATATGTGTGCAAAGTTTCAGGAAAATCGGTCAAGTGCAAGTAGCTAAAACTGATAACTAATTTTTTATGGGCGTAGCACCGCCCACTTTTTTGCCACCCATAAACACTCCCTGGAATTGTGCACAACAACTTGCCAACAACAACTTGAGTCCGATCGGTTTTACAGTTTCGGAGTCTATAGCTAACACACACACACACACAGAGTTTCACTTATATATATATTGTTTTATAAATGTGTATTTGGAACCCAGTTTCATTTTTCAATTTCTTTAACTTCAAGAAAATTATCTCAAAATATGTGTATAAAAAAAATATTATTGTTTTTTGGAAAGAACAATCAAAGAAATTTCCAGCAACTCTAATGCCAACATACTGGTATTTTTTTAAAATCTTTTATTGAAGTAAGAAAAAAAAACGGTGTCCAATTTTCTCGTTCAATGTGAATCGCTACATGAAGATGTTTTTGTGCTTTTTGTGGCAGAAAATTGATAAATTGTAGATGTTGGGAATATGTGGCTTCACCATGATGGTGCCACTTGCCACTTAACAAGAAAAAAAAAAGAATCTCTTGAAAAAAGTTCGAAATTGACATTATTTCTCGTAGATAACAAGTGAATTAATTGGTGGTTTTCTTAAATCGAACGTGTGCAGCAACACCCTGCAGATAACGCGACTAGTCCATAGTACGCATGTAAAGTATACTCTGTAATGGACTAGAACTATTCCAAAGATCACCCAAATCTATAGAGGAAACATGATCGATTTAACATTACGATATCCTAGGGCTGGACCATATAACCCATAGGAGTAGTCTCAAAACTACACTTTGTCACTACTCGAGGGAGCACCTACACGACCATTATAAACGTTTTGACAACAATATATGTCGTTTAACTACAATCTCTTATTTAAAAATGATATGATCCATGACTGCATAGCATAGGACCATGTTGTAAGTAGCCCATTTAGCTAAAATGGACCATGTAGTTCAATATTATCTGTAGGGTAATCCCACAACAGTTGTGAGCCTACCGGAGCCAGTAGGGAGGGGGTCACTTGACCGACATAATTTTTTATTTTTTAACGGAACCAATTTTTAACCCTCTATAACTCAACAACTTCATATTACACAATTTTAATTAATTTGCAAAGATGTACAAATTTAAGTAAACACGTATTTTGTTAAATTTTAAAATTTTTATTAAAAAAGGAATAAATTCATAAAAATGGTGCGTAGCTTACAGGCAACAATGAGAAATTAATTAATTTAGGAATTAAGATTTCATTTATATTTTTTTTTTCTAAACTCAGTTAAGATGAGTGAAAATTCTTAAAACAGTTTTTTGTTTTTATGTAGCATAAAGCTACTACTACATAAAGGACATTTTGGATACTTGCATCGGATTTTTTTCTCTGTCCATAGATGTCAGTGACCGACTTGATCCTGACGGACTGCTTGCGGAGGCACGTGTTGAGCAGGTCCTCTCTGTTTCTTTGTTTGAATCGCATCTTTCAAAAAATCGGCGTGTTTGTTTAAAATACACTTCTTATTCTCTCTCTTTTTTTTTTCGTAAAAATGCTTAAACTTTTATGCGACTAGATTTTATATGATTAATGTTTAAATAGATTAGAAATTTTAGCTTGCAACAGAGTAGGGCTACCGTTAAGAATTTTGAGAAAGTGTCACACAATGTTGTTTTATAAAAAGTGTCGAGCAAAAAGAAAAGTAAGAAAAGTAAATAAAAAATATAACAAAACAAAATTACAACTCAAACAAAACATAAAACAAATAAGGAGTTATTGCAAAAGCCATCTTAACATACATACATACATATGTTTGTATATCACATACATAGACATACTGTAGTACAGAAAATATTGTCGTAAAAATTGGTTTGTACTGGTACTGTAATTTAAATTTTTACTGGTACTGCATACAAAATGGTACCAATAGTACATTGCAACTGTGGTTGTGAATTGAATTAATTGTGTTAGAGATTTTTTTTATTAAAGAAAAGTATGGCTGATTAGATCGCTTTTTGTCATCTTGACTATTATTTTTTAAAAGAAATTTATAATAATAATGAAATCTGCAATGTGTTTTTTGTGGGTAACTTTACAAAATATAGGATAAAGTCCTTAAAAATTAAAAAACCGCAAAATTATTTGAGTTCAAAAAAGTCTTACAAAAAGCACAGACCGCCAAAAAGGAGTCAAATTGCGACTTAAGCCGAAGAGCGGTAACCCTACAATAGAGTTTAACATTCCATTTAATGTTATGTTTATTGGGGTTATAACTAAGTTTTTGGCATAGTCTGAGCTCAACCATGTCCTAGTACCCAGGAAAATCATAATCTTTTGTAATTTTTTTCAAAGAAGTTCACGCATCAGTTGGTTTTTCTAAAGAGGTGTATAAAAAATTATTTAAAAATTTATTACTTTTTAAATTGCTCAAAGTAACATTATATGTATAACAACAACAAGAAAAACTATGAGTTAGTTATTGAAAGATAAAAATTCAGATTTAAAGTTCGAGGAGGTTTACAGAAAGAATAAATATCCTGAACTATTTTAATGGCACACTCCGCACAGATATTACTTAATATTGAATATAAATATGTAATGTTATACGGTGTCTTTTATTTATTTTTTTGTTAAAAAAGGTTAAAAATATGATTTGGTTTGTGGGAAAATCTCACCATTTTTAGTTTTAAATAACTAAAAAGAAAATTTAAAATTTTCAAAACTTCATCGCGGTTTGAGTGTGAACTTTTTTGACCTTAGCGAAATATACGTTCCCTTATAGTTTCTTACGGCAATTTTGATATTTTAAAAAATTTTTAAAAAGTTATATCCCTTATGTTTAAAACTGTGTAATCTATTCTACCATTTAAAATATATCTTTCAAAAAATGTTCATAAAGGGATCGAAGTACAAGAATTGTACTTTTATGGAAATTAGTTTGTAGGGATTACAAACTTATAATCAACAAATTGACTGATGAGCAATTTGTTGCAGGGAAAAGGGACAACAAGAGGAGATTTGTTTCAAACAACTTACATTATTTTATTAAATACTTATGTGGGTAGGAAAAGAGATCCTTTTGATGAGTCCTCTGGTTGAACGTTGAAAAGTTAATAAACCAACAAATAAAACTTCATAAACTTGGCGCTTTCGACCAAAAGACTCGTTATTTATAACTCGTTACAAATATAAAGAATATGACATGCAGAGATGGGAATATTGATTATAATTTATATAAATTCAAATATTTATATGATATACGATAATTCAAGAAAAGAGCGAATACATACAAATTGTATTTAAATTTATGAGTACAAAAGTATTTACACCGCTTTCAACACCTTATGTTACGGTAATGTGAACCACTAGTTAGGTTTGCACTCGAAATCGCGATGTTGAACCTTAGTGTTCAGACGATTGTTCGTGTTTCTTTGTTTCTGCACTATTTCACTTTTTTATTCTTTTTTATTTTTAATTTGAATATATATTTATGTAAATTTATACTTTTTATTCGGAGATGATAGTAAATATTTTGCAATTCGCAGAAACATTCAAAATAAATCAAAAATGCATGGCTAAACATGTTGGTTGAAATTCGATTCAGGCGCGAACCTTAAATGAGAGAACGAATCTTGAATTTTGCTGTCCTTGTGAACATGGTATAAGATGTGTCCTAAAATTCCTGTTTAATAAATCTTGCACTTGCAAGTTATTTTTCTAACCGAAATTTACAACAAATATTGTTTCAGTAACAAACTTTTTTCTGAAATAACATTGTTTTTTCTTTTACAATTTCGTTTTAAACACACAATAGATGTTCTAAGTTATTCATAAATAACTCTTATTTTGCGTAAAACGTAGAAAACAATATAATAAATTCAAGTTTTTTTTTTATTTTTATAATTTTACGATTCGTCTTACTATAAATATATGTATTTTTTAATATTTATTGATTATATAACATCAATAATTTTAATTCTTAAAAGAAACATCAATCAAACGCATATATAAACTGAATCGAATTTTAATATGTTTTATGTCATGTTTAATATGTTAAAAAGGTGTATCCAACAATAAAGTGACGCTATAAATATGAAACACACTTTATTAGTCACTGTTAGTTAGGTAATCATAATAAAATTTTTAATATACAATTTTCATATCATGATTAGTATTATTATTATTATTGTTAATATTATTTAAAATTATGGCAAGACAACCAAACTATAAGTTTGATTTTTATTAAGCCTCTTTTTGTTCAATTTAATGAAAACTCATTAAATTAAAAATAAACTTTTTTCTCTTTTATGCTAAAAGGAAAAGCAATAAATAAATTAATTGACATTTTATCTGCCGTAAATACAGAAATGTTCGATATATGATTTCCGATTAAAAAAATAAAAAAAAAAATAATTCGTTTTTAGAAAATTATGATTGAAATTTACAAATATTGTTTTTGAATTTTTTATTTTTTTTTACTTTATTGCAAATTGTTAATAGTTTGAATATTGTTAGTACATGTATAAAAAGTTAAAAAATGATTAATAAATTTTTTAATTTAAAGAAAATTTTTGTAAAGTTTAAAAAATTATAGAAAATTTTGTATTGGCTCTCGAATAAGAAATTTAAAATAATTTTTACTAATGTTTTCGTTTTTTTTTGCAAAATTTTTAATAAGACTCAGTTTTTAATTTCTATAAGCGGGGTGGACCCAAAGTCACCATAAGGTATAAAAATCTAATAACTTTTTTGTTTATATATTTTTTTTAAATTTGATATACATAACGCCTGGAGAATAAATAATGAACTGAACAAAGAACTAGAATAAAATAATTTTACTAGCTGACCCAGCAAACGTTGTTTTGCCATATAAATTATTTCTAGGAAATATTTTTTACATTAAAAAAAACGTAAACCATATGCGTTCTACGGTACTTAGATCTATCTTAGTTTAAAATTTCATCAATCGAAGTCGTTAAATTGCCCCTTGGGGTGAGTCACCCTAAATATTTAAGAGTATGGAAAATAGATGATGACCGATTCTAAAACGTTTATTTCTGCATTGGCTGGACACTAAATTGTGTACAATTTAAAGAAAAATACTAAAAACTATACCGATGCAAGTACATAATTTAAAAAGTGGGCGTTAAAGTAGGCGTGATACAAAAAGTGTCCTATTAATAATACCAGAGTCTTAGTTATATTATGCGAAAATTTCAAGAAGATCGGTCCAGCAGTCTGGCCTACCTGAGGGGTCGTGAAAAAAGGCGTGGCGTTGAGAGGTATAACAAATATATGTAGACTGATTCTCAGTCCTACCTGATATGCACACAAAATTTCATGAAAATTGGTTGAGGCATTTCGGATGACATTTAAAGGGTTTAATTTCTTTTAGATGAAGGATGGATGATAATTTTTTTTTCTTTTATGCGGTATTAAATGATGTGGACTTGAATTTGCACTCGCCAAATAGCGCACGCAACATTTAATATTTTGTATGATCTATTTGAGCGTATGATTATCTCTCGCGAGATATTTTTCCCACAAATAAATTTGTTAGCCCTAGGTTAATTTATAGAGACGTTTGCTACTATTTGTAGGTACGATATCCCTCTAGAGATATTCCTAAATATTTTTGGATACATATGTCACTAATTAACAAAGTTATAGACAAAAAATTTTTTTTAATATATTGTTTTCTAATTATATCAAGTTGCCAAATCTCCTCATTAGTTTTTTAGAGAAGGTAAAGACAACATAACAATAAGCCTTAGTCTTAAAAACTATTTCTGAGAAAAACTAATAAATCGGGTAGAAACTAAGATATCACCATCAACATAAGTCCATATTGTATGTTTCCGAAAATTTACAAACGAATATCGAGTTTTTTCAGCTTTTGAACCAGAAAAACAAACGATATGGTTATAAAGAGACAAGGCTTGACTAGCAAAATATAATACACTTTAAAAAGAGTGTTAAATCCAAGATGGCCGCTACAAAATTGTGAACAAAAAATTTATGTATGGGTCAAATATAGTAATTAAAAATTTTACCCACTTCAACCCCTTTAACATCGCTATCCAAACGAAGAAACTTACGCTAATTTTTGTTAAATAAATTTTTTGTATGTAATTCAAACAACTGGCTAAGTATTCTACAATGCAGTTGATAAAAAATAATATAAAACTGAATTGTGCAGTCGGCAATAATAATTTATGTAATGTCATATAATTAATAAAAAATTATTATATTAATTCATTTATGATTTTAATGCTCTGTGTTAAAGCAATAATATTAATTTAAAATAAAAATTAATAAAAAAAAATGTAACAAATTTAAATTAGCTTTATACATATTTATTTATTTATTTATTCTATAATTGATTTTATTTTATTATTTTTTTGAGTTTGTGGGAAACAATTTGTAATAAAAATTCAGGTCTTTTGAATGTAATACATAACAATAAAAGAACACTAATAAATATGCCCACATTAATAAATATATAAATTAAAGAACTTGTAAAATATTATTAACTAAATTAGTTTAATTTGTTTTGTTGGTAATATCATTAAGAATACTGCCTACAGACCATGCACACAAAACTAAATACAACCAAACATGTGTATATTTGTATCTAAGTTGACATTTATCCAAATGTATTCATTAAAAAAATATATATATAAACCAGTTCTATAAAATTTAATGACAATCGACATCAACGTGTCTTCGATTTTTGATTTTAGTTTTGATCATTATAAATAAAGTTATTAAATGAGCAAAAAAAAATAAAATAAAAAAATCCATGAGTATAATTTTAATGAAAGGCTGCTCATTTTATAGTTTTTTTTTTTTGCTTCTGAGGTATAAATTTGTAACAATAACAAATAAATGTGTATTATTAAGTCAATTTTGAATTTGTCCCATGAGGACGCCAAAATGCAAAAGTCAAAATTGATGCGTGTGGATCCCATCTGTGCAGCATAATTATTATAATTTCAAGCGACACAGATACCCAAACACAAGTGACTTTGATGGTATGCGTTGTTGTTGTTTTTGATTAACAGGCACATGTTGAATTTAACAAAACTTAAATTAAAGCTGCACATAAGATCTTGCTGCATGAGTTTCCTTACAGCCTTAATAGAATTTTCTATAAATAAACTGCCTTATTCATTAATATTATTTTTAATTATTATTTATTTCCTTTCATTTGACAAAATTAGTTTATAATAAAAGTCAAAATACACAGAAAAAAATAAATATAAATTTCAATTACGAACTTAATACTATTAATTAAAAAATGTTTAATTTTGCTCCAATCATCAAAATGATACTATTAATTAAATAAAAAATAATAGTTGTAATTGAAAAAATATTACAAAAAATATCAATATAAACAGTATTAAAAAATTAATTAAAATTTTCATAATTTTTAAAAATGATTTTAATTAATTGCATCATGCCTATAATTGAAATTTGCGATTTATATAAATAAAGAATTTATTGTATTAGTTATTAAACTATTTTTAATAAAATTACCCAAAAAGAAAAAAATAATTTTTTTAATACTTTTTCTTAACATAAATTTTAATTACATTTCATTACTTATATACTAATAATTTAATATAAGATGTAGGGTTCCACAAGTACACATACTATGCCATGTCAAGCGCCGGAGTGGTTTTAAATTCATTCGTCGATTGTAGCGTATTTCCATAGACCTACGACATTAAAAACCCCACAAGAGAAATTTTAGCCAAATCAAATTGCACGTTTTTGATTAACAATTCTCCGTCATATGTGGAATAGATAATTGAACAATTAAATTGTTTTTACAGAACTTTCACTTTAACGTTCACTATGTAACATGTAACAGGGAAGTTTCGTCCACGTTTACATCGTTCGATTGGTTGAAATTCAAAAAAATAATTGGTAGCATCAATAACCTAGACATAATGAAATATTTACTGGTAAAAAAGCTTTATCAGAGTGTAGACTACTACTGACTTACCTACTAAAATTAGAATCTTGAGCAATATACCAGAATACAAGCTGGCTTTGGACACATCTAGAATGAAACTGAAACAATTTATTATATTTAAAACAAGATATATTTATTATATATTTTTGCACCTACCCACCTACCAGAACTATCTCTTGTAGATTGTCCACTATTTTTTTATTATTCTGCTCGTTGGATGTATTATATTATATTAAGTTTATCCTTTGAAAGCAAATTTTCAAAAAATTCATTTAAAATAAATTTTTTTATTTTTTCAGCTGACAGAAATCTCTATGTTTTTTGAAAACATTTTACATCAATTAAAAAAATTAATTTAATTAAATAATATTTTAATTAGAATTTAAAAACAAGTCAAAAAGTCAATTAATTAAAAAAAATTAAGGAATTTTTTTTCTGTGTAAGTTGTAGAAAAAAACATGTTTCAAATTTTGCAAATAGAATTTAATGAAATAATATAAGGGCTGCCCTTTTTATTTCGATATTGGGCCAACCCTAATCCTACAAACTGCCAATTGATGTTCCCATAGTAATATTTGACCATTTT
Organism: Phyto melanocephala; assembly: GCA_941918925.1. Classification (NCBI taxonomy): domain Eukaryota; kingdom Metazoa; phylum Arthropoda; class Insecta; order Diptera; family Rhinophoridae; genus Phyto; species Phyto melanocephala. Next base: position 87,904,529 of record OW799237.1, read on the forward strand.
TACCGTATACCTACTCAGAACGTTTTGACGTGCGAACGCTATTTGTGGTGTTTACAGTCAGTTGAAAAATGGAATCATTTATTTATTTATTTTTAATTATTAAAAGTAAAGTAAATTTACAAATTAATAGTAGAGGGTTTAGGAACTGGCTACAGAGGCCTTCGTTCTTACTTAAAATATTTACATTTTAAAATTATTTACATTCTACAGTTAATAGGAAAAAAAAAAATTTAAAGGTGTTATATATTTTGCAATAATTCGATGGGTAGGTGTTGTTTAATGGAGATAAAATCTAAGGTTTTTACTGATGCCAGCAGAGTTTTTGAAAGGGCTTTGTTGTTGTAGCAAGTAAGTAGATTTGACATTGTTAGTAAGCTGTTGTATTTTGGGCATAAAGGCGGAATTTCCTTCTTTAAGTGGTATTGGTGAGTTAGCTTGCTGTGTCCTAATCGTAAACGAGTTAAGATTTTTTGTTGATATTTAGGTGTTTTCCGAGAGTATATAATTTTTTTATATCTTGGGTTAATATTTTTATAATAAATATTAGGAGATAGGATTATTGATTTCTGTTTTTTTTTCGTGTATTAGCTTTTTTATATATCTTTTTATGTCTTTTTTAGTGTAGTTATTGTAAGTAATTGTTGGAGATAATACTGTTTCTTTGGCAAATTTATCAGCAAATTCATTTCCTTGGATGCCTATGTGGATCAGCGTTGTTTATACAGGGTGGACCAAAAGTCGCGCCTGCGTGTAAAAATTGAATAACTTTTTTGTTTATTATTATTTTTTATTAAATTTTTTTTTTAATTATAATATTATCTTTGTATGACCTAAATTTTAATTATGAAAAATAATGTCAGAGAGATGACTACCATTTTCATCGATGCACAATTGGGCTCTTAAACAGGCGTTTTGCATAACTGCACGCAAGGTTTCAGGCTCTATTGCCCTGATCTCAGCTTCAATGTTGTTCTTTAGCTGCTCTATAGTTTGAGGCTTGTTTACATACACTCGTTCTTTGAGATAACCCCCATAGAAAATAATCAGGGGCAGTTAAATCCGGTGAACGTGCTGGCCAATTAAATTCTGAATTTTTCGAGATAATTCGGTCGTCAAAAATTTCATTTAAATGCGTCATTGTGGCACGGGCCGTATGTGCTGTTGCTCCATCCTGCTGAAACCACTTGTTGGCTGCCTCAGGGCGTACAAAATTATTAAGCATAGCGCGATATCTGTCCCCATTCACCGTTACTGTATTACCAACTTCATCCTCGAAGAACGATTAAAAGTAAAATTCTACCACTTTCGTTCGTTGCTCAGTCGTTAAATTTTGCATGGTGGTGTAACACGAATCGATGAATAAAATCTGAAAAAAAAATAAAAAATATTAATAAACAAAAAAGTTATTCAATTTTTACACGCAGGCGTGACTTTTGGTCCACCCTGTATTTTGTATCGCTTTTATTGATGATAGACGGTCGGAACATATAATCAGTTTTTTTCCTGGGTGGTTTTGATTTTATGGCTTCTTCTATAGCAGTGATTTCTGATGTAAAAATAGATGTGTAGTGTGGAACTAAACCTTTTTTTATTAAGGATCCGTTACCCGTTGCTATAGCAAATTCATTACCAGATGGAATTAAATCGTGAACATTTTTGTGAGACTATTTTTTAGAACTTTCGACGTACATCGAAAAATTCAATTCGATTTTTAGCGATGCAGCACCATAAAAAACCACTGTTTATCGATTTTTTTTACTGCATTCAATTGTGGCCGTAGTTTGCTAAACGACGAGTTTCGTGAAGGTTATCCAAATTGGTTGTTGTTCCGAAAAACATTGAGGCTGTACGTAATATAATACTGTATGATCGTAATGTAACTTATCGTGAGCTTGAGGCATTCTAAAATATTAGTGGGACTACAATATTTATTTCATTAATATTTGGATGTAAAAAAGATTTATCTCGTTGGATCCCAAAAAAAAAAAAAAAAATTGCTCGCAAGAAATGCTCAAAAAATACGATCTCGGTGCATTAAAACATTTGTATGACATCGTGATGTATTGAGGGATCAAAGTAAACAGCAGTAAACTGTATGGGTCTTCAAAGACGTGCAATACCCTACAAAAGTCATTAAAAATTAATGTTTTGGACGTATCTCAATCAGAATGGTAAAAGTGTTTCGAAAATTGATTCACTCGTAAAAGTGTATCGATATTCTGAAAAGCAAGAAATCGATTTTTGATAATTTTTTCCTATAATTTGTGCACCTCTCGATTAGAAGAAAAACAAAATTGAAATATATATTTAACTAGTATTAAAGGCTATCAATATTTACAGGGTGTCGTAAAGAAATGAATTATTCACTGTATAACTTAAAAATAGGGGATTTCTTAACATTTTTACAAATAACAAGTAAGAGCATGACTGTGCCGAATCTTTTATACCCACCACCCACCACCCACCATTTGATGTACTTTTATAGCACAGAATTTATTATTTTGGTATTAACAGTAATCGCTATGGAACATGTAACCACCGATCAGAGAGTGCTGATGATGAAATCGTAGCTGGTTTCGAAAATGCATTCCACTCGGCTAGTGTCGGTAAAAATATAATTTTTCAAGATTTATTCTTTCATTTATCACAATTAAAAAAATTCTTTGTAAAAATAAAAAGAATATTAATATGAACTCAAGCCTGATTAAAAATTTAAATAATAGTTTAATATCTTTATACTAAAATATGTATCACTTTCTTTGTATAACTTCAATATGCTAGTAAATGTTTTCGTAAATTTAGTCTTTCAATGAAAGTGGGCGTTAAAGTAGGTGTGTCAATATAGTTTCTTCTAATAAATAAAACTGAGATATTTCAATATAGTCCTTTATTCTTCCAAAATCTTTATTCATATAGAAATTTATATGAATTTGAGATAAACGTTATATGGGAGGTGGGCGTTAAAGTAGGCATGTTACATTTATTTTCCGTTAGTACAAAGTCTGTGACCAAACAGCAATGGTTGCGAAATTTCAGAATTTTCCATTATATTACGTTTTAAATTTTAAATATACCGAAAAATACAGTGTGTGGTATAAATTTTCGTACATTTTGATCTATAACTATTTTCCTAATGTATAGCTTTAAGCAATTTTCAGGGAAAAATATTGTTTTTATTCGGGAAATATACATTCGAAATTTCATGGCTCTACGTTAACGCTTTTAAACACAATTCCATTTTATTTGATGTTAAAAGGACACGGTTTTTTTGATTACTATTGCATTACGAGCTAAAACTCTCTTCCTAATATTCCAATTTAGCCCATTTTCAATACCAAACAAACCTTGTCTATGAGAAAGATTCTGGCAAAATTTGAGCCCCCTAGCTTTTTCGGTGCGACCTCTATCGTGCTTTCAACAGACGGACGGACATAGCTAGATCGTCATAGAATTAAATCCCGATTCAGAAAATATATACATATAGATTTTGAGCCAAAATAATTACTCATATTTTGAGGTCAAGAATGAATCATGCCAATTTCTAATTATCTGTTTTAAAGTAAAGCGTATTTCAAGGAAAACGTTTTGTATTTCAATAGTTTTTGCAAATAGTTGTCGAACGGGGCAAAACCTGTACTGCCGAGGAAAAACTTTCCAATCACTTCTTTCTAATTATTTTTTAATAGTTAAACAGGTATTGCAACAAATGGTCGAGCGTTGTCATGATGGATATATTCTGGTCGTTTTTCGGCAAATGCTGAGTTCAAAAATTATTTTCAAAATGTGCTCAAGCAAACATGTGCCTAAAACTTATTTAAATTTTTCTGAATATTTTATAAATATTTTGTTTAGACAAAATTATATTGAAAAAACTGATTTTATGCTAATTTTTGTTTTTTGGTTAACAATTTAACTAATTCAATTCAAATAAATTTCGAATAAATTGTAAATAAATTTATACATTTTGTTAAAGAACTTGAAATTTAATATTTTCTGTGTGATTGTACCGGGTGTTTTTTTCAGTGGTATAGAACTTCGAATTGAAATAAAACACAAGAAAATCGTTTTAATGACCATCAATTTGGCTTTATTGGAAGGATAATTTTATGCCATTAATGTTTAAATATGATTTCAGGCATGTGGCCGCCGCGGCTGGCTCGAATAAAGTCAATTCTACAGGTCCAATTTTTAACCACTTTTTCGAGCATATGGGACCGTATGTCGGCAATAACGCCACGAATGTTGGCTTCCAATTCCCCTAACGTTTCTGGTTTGTTGGCGTAGACGAGCGACTTCACATATCCCCAAAGAAAATAATTCAATGGTGTCAAATCACACGATCTTGGTGGCCAATTGACAGGTCCATTCCGCGAAATTATGCGCTCATCGAATGTTTCCTTCAATAAATCGATTGTGGCGTGCGCTGTGTGGCATGTAGCGCCGTCTTGTTGGAACCACAACTCATCCACATTCATGCCATCCAATTCGGGAACAAAATAGTCGGTTATCATGTCTCTATACCGGTCTCCATTAACGGTAACTGCCTCTCCAGCATTATTTCGGAAGAAGTATGGCCCAATGACTCCACCAGCCCATAGAGTACACCAAACAGTCAGTTTTTGTGGATGTAATGGCGTCTCAAGGGTCTCATGTGGATTCTCTTCACTCCAAATGCGGCAATTTTGCTTGTTGACGTAGCCATTCAACCAAAAATGAGCCTCATCACTGAACAAAATTTTGCGATGAAAATCAGCATCGAGATCAATCTCATTTCGAAATAAATTTGCACGATTTGCAAGCGTTGTTCTTTTGTCAACCTGTTCATGATGAAATGGCAAACCAAACTGAACATAAATGACATTAGAGTTGCCAGATTTGACCACAAAATGCCAGTTTTATCTCTATTCGAAAAACAAACCTGTAAAAAAACACCCGGTATATAAGATCCTTTTGGTTGCACCAAGAATACAGAGCATTACTTTAGCTTTTCGATATTTGGCTTTCGTGTCGTTTCAGCTAGTTGGCTGAGCTTCAAATACAATCGTAATGGATCCAGTTTTTTTCGCAACCAATAACTCGGTGCCACAAATGATTTTCTTTTGAAACAGTATTTGAAACATGCGAACAATTTTTTTACCGGTCTCTCAGCTTTATTTTGTATGATATCCGATCCTGCTGCTCGCCCATGTTTAAAAGTTGCTGCTTGAATAGCTCCCTTAAATCTGCAAGCTCTTGCTAGGCTTGACAATAATCTTAAAGGAGTAATGCCTCTTATTCTTCGTTTTTAAATATTTTTTACTTGCCTAGGAGATCTTTGTTTTCCGTATCAAAATCACCAATTTTAAATCGCACAAACGTTATCTTTACTGCTGAAACTCATCTACCATAAGTTTCGCTGAGCAATAAAGCAAAACTTCCCGCATTTAACGCATTGGTGGCATAAAATTCGACATATTCGAAGGAAAAAAAAACTTTATTTTTTACACTGAGAATAAATTACAAATATATACGCTTTAAAAGGTCGTTTAAGAAAACCCCCTAAATAGAAAAAAAATAAAAATGATGATAAAACCACCAGTTGCCCTAAAAATAGCTAATACGGTATTACTCATCAACAATCACAAAAGAAAAATAAACAACAACAATGCTGATTTTGAATAAAACACAAATTATTTTGGAAATTATTGTAATTTCTTTTTATTATGATAATATAGATATCGGCCAAATGGCCGGCGCGACGGCTCATCTCCATCCGATGGTCCAAATCTTTAATGACAATGTTGATGTTAAATTGTTGTGCACGATGATGCGTGGAGGTTGACTGCTCTTTTGCCAGACTATCGCGAAAAACAGAAATGTTTTCCGTTCAACAAACTAAAAAGGCATTCACAGATGTTTTCACTTTTCATGCAGACCTGTTTTGCTTAAATATAAATAATTTTCACAATTCTCCCGATTGTGGACGATTGTGATCGATTATGTTGACCAAAAGAATCACGAAGTGCACAAAATGCATTTTGATTTGAACGCCCATTTTCATAATAAACCTGAATAATTTTAACGCGTTGCTCGATTGTGTATCTTTCCATGGTTAGAATCGAGTTAGTCTAAAATTGAAAAATGTCAAATGAAATGCATAAAAAAACTTGACGTTTAGGTGTGGTTCACATTCAACATCGACCCTTACGAAATATTTTGGCAACACTGGTTTTTATGGTTTCTCTTTTTTTTTCTACAGCAGCACAAAAACATACAAAACAATTGATTTTTTCGGTATCCTTTCAATATTGTTTTAGCATGAATAGGTTTAACGTGTAAGGACCTTTATGTAACAAAATTAGTTGGCTTTAAATAAATATTTTCATGGTTTAACGCAGATAAGAACTTAAATAGTGTCAGTCAGTCAGGTTTAAGCTTATGTGAAACTCAGAATAAATTATCCATTGTAACTTTTAACAATAGTTGTTAAAATACACATAAAAAATGTTATACTTACAAGAATTGTTGTTGTTTTTGTTTTAATTTAAAGTTTTTGAAAATATGTAACTCGATACAGTCTTTAAAGTAAAATATTTTTATTGGCTGCTGTTGTTTTTTTTTTTTTTTTTGTATAAAACTCGTTGTGTTTTTAAAATACAACCAGATATTTTGTAAATTTAGAAGCATTTTTAAATATAAATTTAATAACCGGTCATTTATATTCATGTTTCTACACACGCACAATAATATATTATCATATGAATACGAAAACAGTGATTATTTCATCGATATAAGGTAATGTAGACACTAGCAAGTAGAGCTGCTAATTATACAGCAATTAATAACAAATATAGCTAGAATCGCATTAATCAAATTATCGACAGGATAGGCAAACTGCCATCGAAAAAAAAAACCAGTTCAAATTTAAACATATGTTAACAAGTTAAAAATAAATTAAATTTGTTAATTTGAGTTTTGAATTTCCTAACAAAAGTCGAATAGCGTAACTTACAAGGTTTATTGGTACACCATTAAAATTCTAATGTGATTTTAATGGTAAATAATAGCAAATGTAATACAAGTTTACACCCGTTACAAATGTTTGTTGGCCAAACATGTTCTACGTATAAAAAAGCTATAATATTAACACCTAAGATTTTATTTAATATACAAATTCAAAAAAAAAAACCGAAAAAAGAATCTACATAAAACAACAATTGATGACTTTAAAAAATACTATGTAGTTAAATTTATATTGCAACTGCTACCAGCCAACCAATTTCAATTAAATCTGTTCAATTAAAATTATTATTAAAAAAAAAAAAAAAAAAAAAAAAAAACAAACAGATGAAAACCAAGATTAAATTGAAAAATATGATAAACGGCTACAAAATGATAATTTTCAACAAATGTGTTGTTTAACAAATATCTGTATAAACATTTCAATACAAGTATTCAATACACATTGTAACGCTATAAATTTAAAAAATATAATTAAAAAAAAAAACTTAAAAAAACACAAATTTTAAACAAAAAATTTATTTATATTATAAGTACGAGTTATTTAGATGTTTAATGTGCACCACGGCATGCAGCACACAATAAATTCATGCAATATTTTACATGGCTGTGTGGCAAGTACAAGTACTACTAGTTAAATGTTGTAGCATCACTTACTGAATGTGTATAAACACACATATTTATTGTATATAAACATGAGGTTTTAATTTATTTATACAACATTCTTACTGCATTTGCAAATAAATTAAAACAGAAAAATTTTGCAAAAAAAACAAAAAACAAAAATCAAAACAGGAAAATGTAAATGTATGAAGATCGGTTTCTCATAGAAAGAGTTTTTTTTTTGCATAAAAATAGTGTGTAAGAAAAATATGTTTACACACAAAATTCAACTAAAAGTGTTTTTATACCTTTCACACAGTGAAAAAGGGTGTATATAGGTTTGTCATTCCGTGTGAAATTTCTACAATTTTTATTTCCGACCCTATAAAGTATATATTTTCTGAAAGCTATTGAATAGGGGAGTCGATTAAGCTCTGTCAGTCTGTCCGTCTGACCGTCTGTCCGTGTGTATGTTGAAATCAACTTTTTGAAGCCCCCCGATATAGGTTGGACCCGGGTAAGGTATTAAAATATCAGAAATATTCGGGAGTAGATCGGTATTGAAAATCAGAAACATCGGTACATAAACAACTGAGATGTGAGCAAAAACCCACGACCACCTCAATTTTTTTTTCACAAAAACAACATACATACATACAAACATGTATACTGGTTAGAGAAAACGTGGCATCAAATCCCAGCTGAGCCAAAAAATTTCTTTTTTCAATTTTTTAAAATTTTTTTTTTTTAATATTTTTTATTTTATTTTTTATTTAATATATTATTTATATTTTTATTATTTTTTTTTTTTAATTTTTTATTTTTTTTTTGTTTGTTTTATAGATATTATATATATAATAATTTTTTTTTTAATTTTTTTTTTTTAAATTTTTTTTTAAATTTTTTTTTTAATTTTTTTTTATATTTATTTTTTTTTTGTTTTTTTAACATACATACGTGAATTTATAATTTTACAATGGGATGTTTTTATATATGTATCTTTTTATATGTATGTACGTATTTCATATGGTGACACAAACTACTGTTATTGCATGACTACACGTTGTGAAGGGTATATAAGATTCGGCACGGCCGAATATAGCGCTCTTACTTGTTTTTCATTAAAATAGTGTGTGAAAAAAATATGTTTGCACACAAAATTCAGCTAAAGGTGTTTTTTAAAAATAATTTCAGATTTATAGAAAATTTTCTGTAAATAAAAAAAATTTATTTTCAAAAATTTTTGGTTTATAGAAAAAAAAACTTTTATAACAATTTACTGCCGTATTCATAAAAAATATTTTTGGATGGTTAAAGGCTTTTAATTTGACAGATATACTAAACAGATGTACAGCAATACATATCAAAGCCTTCATTTATGAACATGGATTTTAATTTATTTTAAATTATTTTTTTAATTTTTAATAAATGCAAAGTTAAAAAAATTAAATTAATTTGCAATAAATAAAAAATAATAAAAAAAAATTATTAATAAATTTGGTTAGTTTTTTTAAAATACAAAATCAACAATAAAAATGCTATATTCGGCCGTGAAAAAATTTTATAATACCCTTCATCATCATGTATTTAGTATAGTCACCACATCGTAGCTTAGTTAAGATTCGATGCACGCAAGAAAAACATGGTTGTAGTAGTCATAATATAAGCGCAACATACTATGATTGAATTGTATGATTGTTGTTTAAACATATAATGGTTATTAGTTATCATTATTATGTTTAATTTAAGTATCATGCAATAATAATATATATGACTACAGTTGAAATCGACAATTTTTGCTTTTCTCTATGGCAAATTATTGCCAGAAAATTAAGGTGACACGCCCACTTTTACGCCCACCTCCCACATATTGATTGTACTTATCTTTTTAATTGCAATTTTTAAATCAATATTTGTATTTTATATTTTCTTGTTGATTTTCAAGTTTCTCCAATTTTTTTCAAAATTTTTTTGAATTTTTCTTGACATTAAACTTAATATTAAATAATAAAAATTTATTCAGCAAGAAGAACAGTTGAAATCAAATTATAATTAAAAAAATTAAAGCTTGATTAATTTGTAATCATACTGTTGTCTTACCTATTATTTAATGATTATTTTTAATTTTTAATGTTTTTGAATATAATGTTATTTTTTTAAATTTAATTTTTTAAATCATACTATTTTTAAACGACAACCATATCGAAATTCTTAGCAAAAATAAACATTAAATGATACAATTCAAACAAATGCTTGATCAGTGTGACAAAATATATGATGAAATAAAATAAAAATAACTATTTCTTGATTTCGACAACCAAATATTGTTTTAGAAAATATGACTATGACCATCGTGATCATGCCGTAACCATGGTTTTTCATTGCGTGTGTTAAATGCCATTTTGCTTTATTGTTTTAAATGTCATCCTCGATATTGAATTTTAACATAGTAAGCTGAATTTTAATAGGTAAGCCCTTTCATTTGTTACCTATATTGATGGGTTGGAAAAAAAAATTATCCGCCATGTTGGATTTTAACTTTTTCATAGTTTATTGTTTTCTATTGGTTATGCTCTTTCATTTAATATCCATATTGTGGAGGTTGAAGGGGCATAGCCGTAATTACTTACTATTTCTGACCTATATATCCGCCGTTTTATTTCGGACGCCATCTTGGATTTTAACTTTTTCATTATTTACGATATTCCACTGGCCTAGTTTTTTCGTTTGATACCAATATTGAGGGTTTTGATGGGGAACATTTTAAATTCTTAGATTTGGCCCATATTAAAATTAATTGTACGCCATTTTGTAGTGGTGGCCATCTTGGATTAAAATTTTTTTATAGTGTATTATATTTCTATAGTCAAGCCTTTCCTTTCGATTCCCTTATCGTTCCTCGCTGTTGTCTAAAAGCTGAAAAATCGATTTTCGCTTGAAAATTTTAGGAAAAACACCAAGGCTTTTGTATTTTGTGCTTATATCTCAGCTAGTTTTAAACCGATTTGTCAGTTTTTCTCAGCAGAAATTTTTAGAGACTACTGCTTGTATTCTAGTGTTTCTAACATGTTCAAAATTTAATTAGAAACTTTAATAACTTGACATACTTGAAAATATATATATATATTTTGCCTATAACTTTGTCGGTTAGTAATCGCTTTATAGAAATTTTTTAAAGAATTTTTCTAGAGGGATATCGTACCTATAAATAGTAACAAACGTCTCTATAAATTAACCTGGGGCTAGAAAATGGTGATTTTTTGGTAAAAATATAGGGGAAAAAAGTCTCATATCTCAGAAAATTATGGGGTGCTCGTGCTAGATTTCAAAAGTGATTCATTTACTGAGGTCTGCAAAAGATTAATACCACAAACAGATCTGAGTAACGTGTGGGCGCTTATAAAGGTGATTTCAACAAACACACGAACACACCGACAGACGGCTAGACGGACAAGGCTCAATGGACTACTGCAGTCATAAGCTTTTAGAATTTATATAATTTATGGGGACGGAAATGAAGATTGTAGAAATTACAAACAGAATGAAAAAGCTAAATATACCCTTGGGCACCACAGGTGAAGGGTATAAAAATGTCGCTTTATTATACAATTTCAATCAAATATTTTCTAAAAAACGAAAAATTTTTAAATATTTTTGTTCGATGTAAAAAAATTTTAGAGAACTTCACCGTTAATAAATATATTTTATTATTTTTTGATAAAAAAATTACGAAGAGTTTTTATTTTACAGAATTTTTAATAAATAACTTTTTGAAAATTTTTCGTTTCTTATAAAATTTCATAAATATTTAAATTAAACAAAATTTAAATTAATAAATTTATTCCTAACATTTTCTTCCATTTATTGACAAATTTCGTAAAATTTATATTTATGTATATGAATTCTGTGGCAATACGAAAAATTACTTATGTCTGTTGTTATAGATTTTCGGAAAAGCACCTTAAAATAATTGAGATGATTTTTAAAAATATTTTCCCTTTAAAATAAAGATTATTAGATTAATCACGCGGTGCATTAATTAAACATAATACTGGTTGACGTACATTAAGTTAAATTATAAGTCAAAATAATTTATTATTCCAAATGATATTGTTCGTTTAGAAAATATAGTCAATAAGTTTGCACGTCTTAACTTTCAGTTGTTATACAAAACAGTTGAAAATTCGCCTGAGGGTAGTTTTAAATTTCGGCATTGCAATGGTATTATTATCTCAATTTTAGCTTATGTCGACTTAAGCAGTTATTCCTTTTTTCCACAAATTATTTTTATATTGTTTTTAATTTTGGCGAAAATTTTCTATTTATAAAAATCTCTTTTAATTTTTTATTCGTCTATATTATTTTTTTAATTTTCTACTTACAGAATTTGTGTTTTGAAAATTTTGTAATAAAAGCTGTTCGAATAAATTTTTGTTTGTTTAAAGATTTTTTTGCAAAGGTAATATCTTTTTTTTTATAAACTGTAGATAAGTACGACTATTTATTGAAACATAAGTACAGGTACCACAAATATTGAAATTGCCAAAAAGACAAGGTTGAAATCTTCATTACATCTACATTACATTACAAAAAAAAATTGGTTTTTTTCTTATAAATCGACATGAGCAATATTCAAATGTATGGTTTATCAAAATCCTTTAGAAATTAAAAGTAATCGGCAGATTAAACCATTAGAAATACTTAAGACAAAATCGTTATTTATAGCTGATGATTGCAAATGTCACGAAAAAAAAAATTAAAAAAGATTTCGGCATCTTTATTTCGTACACGTACTTGTTGAAGAGTTGTTCATATAAAATCCGGTCATGTCCTAGAATGTTATTTGTATATTATAATTTTTAGCGCATATATTCCTAAACACTTATACTTATGCGTTGGGGGAATATTAAAGCAGACCGCTAGTATTTCGGGTGTATTTTTGACCGTTTTCGCTCCCCAGATGACTAACAATCGTCATCCTTTTCTTCAGTGAGTTCAGGCCCAGGATTTTTCTATGCGCCTTGAGTATAGATAGTGATTTTACAATTCATGCCCTAATTGTAGATCAATCTGCCCGCTATGAGCGTGTGATGTAGCTCCTAGAATACCTTCACTCGACTCATGCGCTACATCGCACGTTGGGGTTTTTGATATCAAAAATGGGAATTAACTGCAAAATTAATTTTAAGAGAACCGAATAAATTTTTGTAGTCGGTAAAAGTAGACAACATTACACATCACTAGTGCAAAAATGTTGTTTTTGACAACTACCGTTATGTCACTATACAATTTTAAAGTCAGCACTTTTTTGCACATTTTAAAATAAAATATAAATATATTGTTGCACTTACATATAAAAAATCTACTTTTTATAAAAAGCAATAGTACAAACATTAGTGTTATTATTGCTTTTGTTTTCATGAGAGCTTGTATTTAATAAATAAATAAGAGTACATAGATAAAAACATATTAAAAGAAGAAAGGGAAAACAATAACAATAACAGCAAAAAACCCATAAGTAACCAGAACAGTTAGGTTAGGTAGAACAAACAGCTGTTGTGCAGCTCACTCGGGTCTAATATATTGATCCCTTTGTGAAACCTGAATAGAAAGGAAAAATAGAATAGAAAAGAGAGGGAGGAAAGGAGAAAAATCCAGAGTCTCTGGCGGGAATTGACCCCGCAACCCCCAAACTAGCAGACCAGCAAACTACTGACTAGTCCACCGGGACACTTACCAGAACAGTTAATATTGATAAGAATAAATATATTGAGAAAAATCGATAGAGTGTATGTAGCAAACTAGTTTGTCTTCGTGCACTAAGTTGAATCGTTCTTGGTGTTTTTTTTTAAAGTTTTGTATTAAGTCATAGGACCGTATTTATTAAATCATAGACATATACTCGAATACGATTTTTATTTCTCGACGAGAGTTTTTTGGAAAAATGATTGTCGGATTGTAAAAATATCCATGGAACAAATAGTGAAACGTTTATTGCCAAGCGAACATACTTAATATAAAAGTTTTTAATGAAAGGATGAATGCTTTTTGTTTTCAACTAAGGACTCGCTGCGCTAGAACGTTTTGTTCTGAATAATAAGACATGGCTAGATTCTTCAATAGGCTTCCCTCGTCAATCTGGTGTTAAACGTGTTGTATTTGTTATGGGAAGTCAATGTGTGTGCAAAGTTTCATAAGAACCGGTGCATTGGTGCAGAAAAGGCTGTCGCAGGTTAAATAAAATGTTTTAAAGATAATTAAAACTATATAGGTTTTATTATTTAAGCTAGAAACAGGACCAGCTACATCGAGCTAATTTCCACTTTACACATTATTATTTACCTTGTTTGGGAAGTACCCTTTCCCCCGTACCCACCCCGTCAGTTTTTTGCTGAATTTTATATCCTGTCTCAAAATTAACTAATACCAAATTTGAAGCCTCTAACTATTATAGCTTTTTAGATATCATATTATTATGAATTAGTTTGTATGGGGAGTACCCCCTCCCACAGTCCTATCTCGCCAATTTTTTTCCTAACTTTGTCAGTCAGTAAGTGATAAAATCTAAAATTATAAAAAGGGAAAGTCACCACGAATTAATTCCCACTTTTGTCAATGAAAATTCCACTGTGCATCGGTATCTGATTCTCCTTAACCTCTCTAAGTGCCTGGATCCTCTTATGCCCCCATCAGTAAAGATACTGAAGTCAATATTCCTACCCATATAAAATATAGTACCATACACCGTAATAACATAAAATTGTATCAGTTTTATTGCCAGTTAGACAATTTCTTGGAGTAGGTATTATACGGAGCTCAGACTCAGTTGTTGTCATATCTTCATAGAATTTGCTATAAAGATTTGTATGTCACCTGCCGTTGGGTATCGAAAATTCGGCAATGTCGAATATAGTTTTCTTGTTTTTTTGCGTTTCTAACATACAAAGAATTTTTTTAAAATATAAAAAGAAAAGACCAAAAGATATTTATTTTTAAATTACATATAGTTCTATATATATAAAAATCAATGTGTGTTTGTATGTTTGTTTGTGCTTTATAGACGGTTAAACGGCTGGACCGATTTTCTTGAAATGTTCACAGAATCTTTCTGTATGTCTGGAAGGAACTATAGGCTATACTTTGGTTTGAAATTGTAAGTGGGCGGGGTGCCACGCCCTATTAAACAATAAGTATTAAATATTATATATCACGAAAGTAAATGCAGCTAGAGTCTGAAAATTAAGTACGGTAAACTTTGACATCCACACGAACATTTGGGTAAAAAATGGGCGGACTTTCAATAGTAGGCATGGCCATATGAATTAAATACTAATGGGTCGATTATGGATAGCAACCGAACTTCAGTTGCGTTACCAGCTGGCAACTACAATTTCTCGGTTGCTAAATTTTCATATAAAATTGAGAACTGGTAGTTGCCAGTTGCAATCTGTAATCCCTTTTTTGGCAACTGGCAACGTAACTTAGGTTCAGTTGCTATCCATAATCGACCCATAAATTTCGTATATTTGGAAAACGATATCGATTAGAGTACTAAAATTTTGCAAGAGCAATTTTGACACCCAAATAAACATTTCTGGAAAAAATGGGTACATTAGAAATAGTGGGCGTGGCAGCTCGCATAGCAATAGAATACTAAAATTCGTATATTCGGGAAGCGATAACAGTTAGAGTACCCAAATTTTGCACGAGAAGCTTTGACATCTATATGACTATTTTGATAAAAAATGGATGCTTTAGTAATAGTGGGCGTGGCACCTGTCATATGAATTGAATACAAAAAATCGTATATCTGGGAAGCGATAACAGTTAGAGTACCCAAATTTTGCAAGAGACACTTTCACGTCTATATGATTATTTGAATAAGAAATGGTTGATTTAGTAATAGTGGGCGTGGCACCTGTCATATGAATTTAATACAAAAAATCGTATATCTGGGAAGCGATAACAGTTAGAGTACCCAAATTTTGCAAGAGACACTTTGACGTCTATATGATTATTTGAATAAGAAATGGTTGATTTAGTAATAGTGGGCGTGGCACCTGTCATATGAATTAAATACAAAAAATCGTATATCTGGGAAGCGATAACAGTTAGAGTACCCAAATTTTGCAAGAGACACTTTGACGTCTATATGATTATTTGAATAAGAAATGGTTGATTTAGTAATAGTAGGCGTGGCACTTGCAAAATAAATATATTTTTGACCTATAAAATTTTTATTTCATTACGATGGAGGTGGCGAAGCACACCGGGTATTAGCTAGTATTTATATAAAATTGCCTGATTCAAGATAATTTCATATACATTTTATTATTGTTAATTTAAATAATAATTTTATTAAATAAATAATGATTCAACTATTTAAGAATTTTTATTGAAAACAAATATAAATAATAATTTAAAAAGAAAAGAAAAATAATAAAAAGTAAATTTCAATAAATTTCTATACAGAAATGTGTGCATATTTTAATATTAGAAATTCCATCTAATTATGAAAAAAAAACACCAAAAAAAAACAAAAATAAGAATAATAAACAAATAAAATAAAATTAAAAATAATCACCACACACATAAATAAAAGCATATTTATGTATGTACGTAAAAATGATACATACATAAAAATGTACATCGTATATGGTTTGTTATAAATAAATAAAAAAATACTAACATACCGACATGTCATTTTAGTAATTTATTATCAATTTTTATTTCAAAACATTATTCGTTGACATGATAATCTGAGACGATATAAACAGAAGTATAAGTTAACTTCAACAAAAAATGTTGCTAAATATCTCTGTATGAGTTTCTTTATTAAATAGAATTTTCAAAAAGTTAAAAATAGATTTTTCATTTTTAAAAAGTTGTGACAATATACTTCTTAATTGTGTTTGTTTATTTATCTAAATATGTTTTAAGTCGACATACATAACTTATTGTCAATTCAAAAGAAAGCTTAAATATAATGTATTTAAATTATATATTTATCAAAATGTTGTTTAAAGCCTTTTAAAGCAGTATTAAATAATAAATTATGTTTGTGCTTAAAATCCCCAAAAAACGTAAAATATAATACAAATTGAAAAAGTTCATAAAATTAAAATACAAGAACAACAAAAAATGCATTTTATTAATATTATTATAATTTTATTATACGGCCTACAGTTAGTAGAGCTATTTAACACATTGAACAGAAAATGCAACAAGACTTTTTTAAGTTTGTTTAGAATAAATCCTCTTTGTGTTTTTTTTTTTCTTGTTTAACTAAATCAAATGTTTAACCTTTTCTTTTGTATGGTTATTGTTAATTAATTGTTATTAATTGTGTCTGATTAACATAATAAATCAATTAGTTATTAAATAAAAATATTAATATTATTCAAGGTTCTCAATCGATACCGTTAATAATAACGTTTACGATTAAATGCCGTTGTGGATAATCGGTTTCTTTTTGTTTTGTTTTTTTGTTTTCGAAAAGCAGTGATGTTTAAATAACGTTTTGGTTTTAGTGCATTAAAATAAACTAGTAATTTGTCGCCTTGTGGTTGCAAGTCGAAGGTTCAGGGAGGAAACTTATCGGTATTGTATGTTGTCAATAAGAGAAATCAATCAAATATTCGGGATATAAGAAAAACCGGGTTTCAAATAGTTCTTAAAATCGCTATTAAATTATAATATATTGTTAATTTAAAAATTAAAAAAACACAAATTTTATCTAGGTTATTTTTTTATTTAAAAATTAGGAAGAATTAAGAGATATCAGGCTTTAAAACTGAAATCAAAAACAAGCAAAATTTTTTTAAATCCATAATTAGTTGGTACGCTCTGTGCTGTTATAAATCCGTTGTTTCATTTTTGTTTAATTGAAAATCTGTATTTGTTGTGTGTTCTTCCTTTTTCGTTCTTTTATATAGCGGACAAGACTGTAGAAAATATAATTCAACGTTAAGTGACGGCCATTGAGAGAAACAGCTGATTTTAAAGTGCGTTAAAGTGCAGCAACTGAGAAGTCTGACACCATAAATTTCTTTTTTTATATAGGGACTTTGACGAACAAAATATACAAATAATATAATAACATGTTTCTGTAAGGCAGATAAGTTTTTACAGAAGAAGTAATTACAAAAATTAAAGACTGTAAAGACTAATAAAGTATTAATACATTAACTGTATTCAGTTTTATTTTGCTGCTTATATCTCAAACCGATTCACAAGTCATTCTTAAGAATATTTTCCAACACTACCGCTAGCAATTCGATGTCCAAAATTACTCGATTGCTCATGAAATTTCATATGTTTAAAAATAAATATATTTTTCCAAATAATTGTTGCCTTTAAATTAGTCGATTAGAGACTGATATGTCCATGTTTTTTTTTACGAATATTAGACATATCATTTTTATAAATACTAACAGATGTGTCGATAAATTATCTTAGGGCTGAAAAATGTTAATTTTTTGATAAAAATATTGGAAAGTAGTGTTTATTTGTTCATATCTCAGAAACCTATGGATCGATTTTGATGGACTTGAATAGTGTTCATTTCCAAATATTAATATCGCATAAAGGTCTGTACAACATGTAAGATCTTCTAAAACTTGACTTTAACCAACACTTGGACAAACTGGCATTTCTAAGTGGACTCCCCTATTAATAATCTTTCTGGAGTATAAAAACAAAATACATTCTGCACAAAATATGAAGGGGAAGTTGCTTAAATCTCGAGTGTGTTGAAAACGAAAGTAATTTTTAACAAGTAAAAGTGCTATATTCGGCCGTGCCGAATCTTATATACCCTTCACAACGTGTAGTCATGCAATAACAGTAGTTTGTGTCACCATTCATCCCATATGAAATACGTACATACATATATAAAAACATCCCACTGTAAAATTATAAATTCTCGTATGTATGTTAAAAAAACAAAAAAAAAAAAAAATAAAAAAAAAATTTTAAAAAAAATTTAAAAAAAAATTTTAAAAAAAATTTAAAAAAAAAATTAAAAAAAAAACTTAAAAAAAAATAATAATAAAAATATAAATAATATATTAAATAAAAAATAAAAAAATATAAAAAAAAAAATTTTAAAAAAAATTTTAAAAAAATTAAAAAAAAATTTTTTTTGGCTCAGCTGGGATTCGATGCCACGTTTTCTCTAACCAGTATACACGTTTGTATGTATGTATGTTGTTGTTGTAATGTTGTTTTTGTGAAAAAAAAATCGAGGTGGTCGTGTGTTTTTGCTGATATCTCAGTTGTTTATGTACCAATGTTTCTGATTTTCAATACCGTTCTACTCCCGAATATTTCTGATATTTTAATACATCACCCGGGTCCGAGCGATGTCGGGGGTCTTCAAAAAGTTGATTTCAACATACACACGGACAGACGGTCAGACGGACAGACTGACAGAGCTTAATCGACTCCCCTATTTATAGGCTTTCAGAAAATATATACTTCATGGGGTCGGAAATGAAAATTGTATAAATTTCACACGGAATGACAAACCTATATATGTATACCCTTTAATTGTGAAGGGTATAAATATATTGGAACGCAGCTCACATTTGGCACAAACAAATTTTAATCTGTTGGAATTACCATAAAAAGCCAGCACAACTATTTTTTTTAATTGTCTAGACTGGCTGCATTGTAAGGCTAAGAAGTGTGATATTATTTTGTTATAAATGTTCGGATATTGCATTGTATCCCTCTTTTTCTTCCTTATGAAACATTAATTTTCTTTTTATCCTTATGAATTGAAACGACTTTTAATTTCTCCAGTGAAATTAATATCAACATTTTTATAAGCACACTTTCAGGGGAGTCAAATATATATATAAAGTAGCTCTATGAAATACTTTGAAAACTTAAAGTAGAACCTTGTGGTATATTGAGTAAAATAATGTAAAAATGTAAAACAAAAACGATTAGATATACATATATGTATGAAATCATCACGATCGGAATATTTTACAGACCTAAATATGTTAACTCAGGTATCAAGGTACCTCCATAACAAATTTTATTCAAATCTATGCAATAGTTTTGGAGGCAATTGAGTTCAGAAAGACATACAGACAGACAAACTGTTAATTAATGGTGTTTTGTATTCTAGATCGTTGGCCGCTATCAGAATTTAAAAAATTTTTGTATAGGCACAGTTTTTTTAACAATCTTATTATAAGTATAGATAAGTAGTTGTGGTGTAGCATATTAAGTAAATGGTCAAGCTTGTTTTTTTTTACGAATATTAGACATATCATTTTTATAAATACTAACAGATGTGTCGATAAATTATCTTAGGGCTGAAAAATGTTAATTTTTTGATAAAAATATTGGAAAGTAGTGTTTATTTGTTCATATCTCAGAAACCTATGGATCGATTTTGATGGACTTGAATAGTGTTCATTTCCAAATATTAATATCGCATAAAGGTCTGTACAACATGTAAGATCTTCTAAAACTTGACTTTAACCAACACTTGGACAAACTGGCATTTCTAAGTGGACTCCCCTATTAATAATCTTTCTGGAGTATAAAAACAAAATACATTCTGCACAAAATATGAAGGGGAAGTTGCTTAAATCTCGAGTGTGTTGAAAACGAAAGTAATTTTTAACAAGTAAAAGTGCTATATTCGGCCGTGCCGAATCTTATATACCCTTCACAACGTGTAGTCATGCAATAACAGTAGTTTGTGTCACCATTCATCCCATATGAAATACGTACATACATATATAAAAACATCCCACTGTAAAATTATAAATTCTCGTATGTATGTTAAAAAAACAAAAAAAAAAAAAATAAAAAAAAAATTTTAAAAAAAATTTAAAAAAAAATTTTAAAAAAAATTTTAAAAAAAAATTAAAAAAAAAACTTAAAAAAAAATAATAATAAAAATATAAATAATATATTAAATAAAAAATAAAAAAATATAAAAAAAAAAATTTTAAAAAAAATTTTAAAAAAATTAAAAAAAAATTTTTTTTGGCTCAGCTGGGATTCGATGCCACGTTTTCTCTAACCAGTATACACGTTTGTATGTATGTATGTTGTTGTTGTAATGTTGTTTTTGTGAAAAAAAAATCGAGGTGGTCGTGTGTTTTTGCTGATATCTCAGTTGTTTATGTACCAATGTTTCTGATTTTCAATACCGTTCTACTCCCGAATATTTCTGATATTTTAATACATCACCCGGGTCCGAGCGATGTCGGGGGTCTTCAAAAAGTTGATTTCAACATACACACGGACAGACGGTCAGACGGACAGACTGACAGAGCTTAATCGACTCCCCTATTTATAGGCTTTCAGAAAATATATACTTCATGGGGTCGGAAATGAAAATTGTATAAATTTCACACGGAATGACAAACCTATATATGTATACCCTTTAATTGTGAAGGGTATAAATATATTGGAACGCAGCTCACATTTGGCACAAACAAATTTTAATCTGTTGGAATTACCATAAAAAGCCAGCACAACTATTTTTTTTAATTGTCTAGACTGGCTGCATTGTAAGGCTAAGAAGTGTGATATTATTTTGTTATAAATGTTCGGATATTGCATTGTATCCCTCTTTTTCTTCCTTATGAAACATTAATTTTCTTTTTATCCTTATGAATTGAAACGACTTTTAATTTCTCCAGTGAAATTAATATCAACATTTTTATAAGCACACTTTCAGGGGAGTCAAATATATATATAAAGTAGCTCTATGAAATACTTTGAAAACTTAAAGTAGAACCTTGTGGTATATTGAGTAAAATAATGTAAAAATGTAAAACAAAAACGATTAGATATACATATATGTATGAAATCATCACGATCGGAATATTTTACAGACCTAAATATGTTAACTCAGGTATCAAGGTACCTCCATAACAAATTTTATTCAAATCTATGCAATAGTTTTGGAGGCAATTGAGTTCAGAAAGACATACAGACAGACAAACTGTTAATTAATGGTGTTTTGTATTCTAGATCGTTGGCCGCTATCAGAATTTAAAAAATTTTTGTATAGGCACAGTTTTTTTAACAATCTTATTATAAGTATAGATAAGTAGTTGTGGTGTAGCATATTAAGTAAATGGTCAAGCTTGTCCAATTATAACTTTCTTACTTGTTTGTGTTTGTTGTGTTTAAAATCACAATAAATTAAGATAAATTGTGATATTTAGTTGTGCATTTCTTAAAATGAATTAAAAAAAATTTATTAAATTATTATTATTTATTTTTTTTTTTGTTAATTTTGATACACTGATATATATTTTTGTTTTAAATACCGTGTCCGATATCAAAATAATGAAATTTATGACGATACCGTTAACAAAACAGATTTCATAATTCGTTTCGGTTGCCAACCTTGCTATTCTTATAATACAAAAATTGTTTTTGGATTTTATATTTATTTTTGTTTTTGCTTTAAATAAAACCGGTGGTTAGATTAGCTATTATTTAAAAAAAAATCAAAAACAACAAACAACAAACAAAATAAAAGAAAACATTTTAAAGTAAATAAAGTCAACATTTGGTAGATATGTATGTATGTATGTAAATTCACCATTAATCAAAATCAAAATGGAGTATAAAATTCAAAATATTTTAATTGTTTTAATTTTTAAGTCTTTTGACCTGTCTGGCTGGCACCCCTTTTTCAAACAAACGATGCATGTAACTACAACCTATTGAAGGCTAACGCTAGATACTCGTATGTAAACTCAGTCAGTTAATATTTTTGGTTCATATTTTTTCTATTTGATGGACTTGTTGATGATGGCTCATATTGTTTAACATGGTGACGTCGTTAAATTCACTAATTTATTGTTAGATTATTTTTATTATATTTATTATATTTTATCTTCTTCTTTAACATCATTTATTATTTTAACACAATCTTTTGTTAACAATTGGTGTTGGGGGGGAAATGTAAACAAAATATTAAAGTTTTTACTACATATATATTGTTTTATTATAACTATATTGTTATAGTTATACAAGTATTAAAATTTTACCCTTTTCAAGTTCAAAATCATTTTTGACCTTTGCATGCTACAACAGTCAACAGACGCATGAACGGACAGACAAATAGACGAGTCAGACTTTAACTCATCAATTGTAATGATAATAATGTGTGATAAAAATACAATTAAAATTAAAAAAAAAAAACTATAAAAATATAAAATTTAAAAACAAAAGCACATGCCAGACAAAACAAAAAAAAATTTATTTAAATAAATTGATAATAGCCAATTAAAGATATAGACATTTTTATACCCTTCACACAGTGAAAAAGGGTATATATAGGTTTGTCATTCCGTGTGAAATTTCTACAATTTTCATTTCCGACCCCATAAAGTATATATTTTCTGAAAGCTTATGAATAGGGGAGGCGATTTAGCCCTGTCAGTCTGTCCGTCTGTCCGTCTGACCGTCTGTCCGTGTGTATGTTGAAATCAACTTTTTGAAGCCCCCCGACATAGGTTGGACCCGGGTAAGGTATTAAAATATCAGAAATATTCGGGAGTAGATCGGTATTGAAAATCAGAAACATCGGTTCATAAACAACTGAGATATGAGCAAAAACCCACGACCACCTCGATTTGCTTTTCACAAAAACAACATTACAACAACAACATACATACATACAAACGTGTATACTGGTTAGGGAAAACGTGGCATCAAATCCCAACTGAGCCAAAAAAATTTTTTTTTTTTAATTTTTTAAAAATTTTTTTTTTAATTTTTTTTTTATTTTTTTTTTATTTTTATTTAATATATTATATATATTTTTATTATTATTTTTTTTTAATTTTTTTTTTTTTAAATTTTTTTTTATTTTTTTTTTTGTTTTATATATATTATATATGTATATAATAATTGTTTTTTTTTTATTTTTTTTTTAAATTTTTTTTTTTTTAAATTTTTTTTTTATTTTTATTTTTTTTTTTTGTTTTTTTAACATACATATGTGAATTTACTGTTATTGCATGACTACACGTTGTGAAGGGTATATAAGATTCGGCACGGCCGAATATAGCGCTTTTACTTGTTTTTTAATATATCTGATCAAAGAACACTAAAATAAATTATTGTTAAACTGAGTTTTAATGTTTCTTTGTGAAAAAAAAACAATTTTTTTATTTAATATGAACTAAAAAATGTTTTATCTGAAACTATGACTTTTGGGAAGCTGATGGATTCCATTTATACATAACTGCCTTAATATAGTCTTATGAGTGGTTTGATTATTAGATAAAATTTTGATAATGTCATGTCATAAAAATCAATTGATGCTTTAAAGTTTGATTGTTTAATTTTTAATTAAACCATTTTAATAATCTTTTATTGCTTAACTTAAAGTAAGTGACAAATGTCTATTCATGCCCATAATAAGATTTTAAAAAAGCTGTGTCTGTACATTAATTTTTTTTTTTAAATTTTGATGGCATTATACATATATAGTCAATGATCTAGAATTCAAAACATCACTTGTAAGATTATTTTTCTGTATGTCTGTATGTCTTTCTGTCTCTCTCCGTAAACCAAATGGCTTAAAATCTACTGTACAGATTTAAAAGAAAATTTGTTGTTTGGAGTTATCTTGGACTACTATGTAGGGTATTTTTTTATCGCGAGATAATATCTTATTTCTAACAGCAAATAGAAAAATAGCTAACGGCTATCACAAGGTTAGTAAGAAATTAATGCATACATGGGATACGGCAGAAGGAGGAATATGGGAGAACTTGTATTAACGACAATAAACTATTTATTTGCACCACAAGTTTATTTGAAATTAATACAATACACTAATACCCCGGCTTGCGTCGCTAATTCGAACCGGAAAAACGAGACGCAAACTGAAACGACGCAAACCGAATCGCAGTTTTCCATACATTTGTATTCATTTCCATTTAATTCGTTCCAACACTCATAATTTTAGTTAAAAAATTGTTTTCTCAATAGAAAATACAAATTTTGTATTATTATTCTCCCCTGATTTAAAACGCCTTAAAATATTCAGTTTTTGTTCCAAGCTTATTTGCTTTATTTTTTGACTCATTGTTGCAAAATATTTAGGTTAAATTTCACTTCACCGAATGTAGTTTGAAACTACCAACGAAGACGAAGTTGAAGACAATTTTCATTTCCGACCCCATAAAGTATATATTTTCTGAATAGGGGAGTCGATTAAGCTCTGTCCGTCTGACCGTCAGTCCGTGTGTATGTTGAAATCAACTTTTTGAAGCCCCCCGAAATCGCTTGGACCCGGGTGAGGTATTAAAATATTAGAAATATTCGGGAGTAGATCGGTATTGAAAATCAGAAACATCGGTACATAAACAACTGAGATATGAGCAAAAACCCACGACCACATCGTTTTTTTCACAATTACAACAACAACATACATACATACAAACGTGTATATTGGTTAGAGTAAACGTGGCATCGAATCCCAGCTGAGCCAAAAAATTTTTTTTTATTTTTTTTTTATTTAATATATTATTTATAATTTTATTTGTTTTTTTATACCCTTCACCTGTGGTGCACAAGGGTATATATAGCTTTGTCATTCCGTTTGTAATTTCTACAATTTTCATTTCCGACCCCATAAAGTATATATTTTCTGAAAGCTTATGAATAGAGGAGTCGATTAAGCCCTGACCGTCTGTCCGTCTGCCCGTCTGTCCGTGTGTTGGTTGAAATCAACTTTTAGAAGCAACTGTATGTTCCTCAGATCTGTATATGGTATCAATCTCTTGGAAATATCCAGGAATGAATCGCTATTGAAATTCAGCACAATCGCCCCATAACTTTCTGAGATATGAGCAAAAAACCACGACCACCTCGTTTTTTTCACAATTACAACAACAACATACATACATAGATACATGTAAAAAACATACCAAACAAAACAAGTAAGAGTGCTATATTCGGCCATGCCGAATCTTATATACCCTTCACAACGTGTAGTCATGCAATAACAGTTGCTTGTATCACCATTCATCCCATATGAAATACGTACACGTATGTATGTTAAAAAAACGAAAAAAAAAAATTAAAAAAAAAAATTTAAAAAAAAAATTTTTAAAAAAATTTAAAAAAAAAATTAAAAAAAAAAATTATTATGTATATAATATACATATATAAAACAAACAAAAAATAAAAAAAAAATTAAAAAAAAAATTAAAAAAAAAATAATAAAAATATAAATAATATATTAAATAAAAAATAAAAAAAAAAAATAAAAAAAAAAAAAAAAAAAAAAAATTAAAAAAATTTTTTTTAAAAAATTAAAAAAAAAAATTTTTTTTGGCTCAGTTGGGATTCGATGCCACGTTTTCTCTAACCAGTATACACGTTTGTATGTATGTATGTTGTTGTTGTAATGTTGTTTTTGTGAAAAAAAAATCGAGGTGGTCGTGGGTTTTTGCTCATATCTCAGTTGTTTATGTACCGATGTTTCTGATTTTCAATAGCGATCTACTCCCGAATATTTCTGATATTTTAATACCTTACCCGGGTCCAACCTATGTCGGGGGGCTTCAAAAAGTTGATTTCAACATACACACGGACAGACGGTCAGACGGACAGACTGACAGGGCTTAATCGACTTCCCTATTCATAAGCTTTCAGAAAATATATACTTTATGGGGTCGGAAATGAAAATTGTAGAAATTTCACACGGAATGACAAACCTATATATACCCTTTTTCACTGTGTGAAGGGTATAAAAAATTACAAAAAAAAAATATTAAAAATAAGAAAAAAACAAGTAAGAGTGCTATATTCGGCCATGCCGAATCTTATATACCCTTCACAACGTGTAGTCATGCAATAACAAATGCTTGTATCACCATTCATCCCGAATGAAATACGTACACGTATGTATGTTAAAAAAACAAAAAAAAAATTTAAAAAAAAATTTAAAAAAAAAATTTTAAAAAAAATTCAAAAAAAAAATTATTATATATATAATATACATATATAAAACAAAAAAAAAAAAAAAAAAAAAAATTAAAAAAAAAAAATATAATAAAAAAAAAATAATAATAAAAATATAAATAATATATTAAATAAAAAATAAAAAAAAAAAAAAAAAAAATTAAAAAAAAATTTTTTAAAAAATTAAAAAAAATTTTTTTTTGGCTCAGTTGGGATTCGATGCCACGTTTTCTCTAACCAGTATACACGTTTGTATGTATGTATGTTGTTGTTGTAATGTTGTTTTTGTGAAAAAAAAATCGAGGTGGTCGTGGGTTTTTGCTCATATCTAAGTTGTTTATGTACCGATGTTTCTCATTTTCAATACCGATCTACTCCCGAATATTTCTGATATTTTAATACTTTACCCGGGTCCAACCTATGTCGGGGGGCTTCAAAAAGTTGATTTCAACATACACACGGACAGACGGTCAGACGGACAGACGGACAGACTGACAGAGCTTAATCGACTCCCCTATTCATAAGCTTTCAGAAAATATATACTTTATGGGGTCGGAAATGAAAATTGTAGAAATTTCACACGGAATGACAAACCTATATATACCCTTTTTCACTGTGTGAAGGGTATAATAATAAAAAAAACTAAAAAAAAAAAAATTTTAAAAAATTTTAAAAAAGATTTAAAAAAATTTTTTAAAAATTTTTCTAAAAAAAATTTTTTAAAAAATTTAAAAAAAATATAAAAAAAAATAATAAAATATAAATAATATATTAAATAAAATAAAATAAAATTTTTTTGGCTCAGCTGGGATTCGATGCCACATTTATTCTAACGTGTACGTATGCACGTATTTTATATGGGATGAATGGTGATACAAACAATTGTTATTGCATGACTACACGTTGTGAAGGGTATATAAGATTCGGCACGGCCGAATAGAGCGCTCTTACTTGTTTTAATTTTTTTTTATTTTTTTTGTTTGTTTTATATTTATTATTTATATTTTAATTATTTAAAAAAATTTTTTTTATTTTTTTTTTTTTTTAACATACATACGTTAATTTTTAATTTTACAATGATATCTGTGGACCTTTGACAAAAGCACACAAGTCGACTTAAGAAAATTTGCCAGATTTTTTGTTATAAAAGTAACTTTTTAAGGCGGATTTTTCTGTCTTATCGGCATACGCCTATGCCGTTTAGTTTATGAGATATCACACAAGAAAAATCAACTTAACTAAAAGTTTGATTAACTTACATTTGACAAAACAGCTTATTTTCAATATGTTGAATACATTTAGAAAAAATCATAGAAATAGGTTAACTTCTTTTTGACAAAACACCTTATCTTATTTTAAATAAAAACAGCAGACTCAAATCGAAATAAGTTTATTAAATGAATCAAAATTTTTGAAATTTACAATGCGACAAAACAACTTATATTAAAATAAGAGCTTTTGTCAAAATGTTTGAACTAAAATATAATTTTTTATGTTGTTATAAGGGGTTTTTTTAAATGTATTATACGAGAAAATACAAATAATTATGTTGTTTTTTGTAGAAATATACGTTATTTTATTTATTCATCTAAGTTTTATGCTTGAACAGAGTGCCTAGTAACCACGTTGCTTTTGCATTTATTGCATACGATTGTCAACAAAGAACTTCGTAAGAAAAATAATTAAATTTCGCCAGTAGCATATTTAATTGTTGTTCAATTTTTTAATGCGTTCCCAAAATACCAAAGCCATTACAGCCGGTGTCACACATACAAGGTATATTTCCATCGTAGACTTAATCTCGCAACATTATATAAACTTTACACGGAAAAAATATATCGACCAGTGTTCGAATCAAAGTTTCAGCAAATATTTCATACGTTAGACATTTATTTCAAGAAACCACAACTTGATTTATGCACTCGTTGTGAAATTTTAAAAGCCAAAACTAAAAATTCTGAAGATGTTAACGTAAAGGCTGAACTTTCCATTCAATTATCTACACACCATCATGAGGCTGATTTTGCTTACGATCAAAAAAGAAACGATAAAGAGCTACTAAAAGTGACCAATCCGTAAAAATGTTTTTATTTGATTTATAGCAATGTCTTCCAACTCCATACTTGAACGCATCAATATTCTTATACAAACGTCCTTTGTGGACTTTTAATTTTACTATGTATGATGGTGCATCTAAAAATGCTCATTGCTATATTTGGAATGAAACTATTGCCAAACGTGGTGCAACCGACATTGGTTCCTGTATTTTTAAGTGTCTCACTGAATTTGTTGAAACATGTTATTTTATATAGCGATTCATGTCCGGTCAAAATCGAAACTCCTACATTAGCTCTATGTTCTTAAAAGTCACACAAGATCATCCAAGCATTGCCACCATTGATCACAAATTTCTTGTTGTAGGTCACACTCATCTTGAATGTGACACAGTTCACGCACAAAAAAAAAAAAAAAATTATTAGTCTCTATTAAACATCCTCATGATTGGGTTAATTTAATTGCTGCTACAAGTTCAAAGTATAAAGTTCACGAATTGAAACAAGAAGACTTTTATGATTTTAAATCTTTGTTGAAAGAAAGATATATCTGGAAAACATTTAACATTGCAGGTTTGTTAAACTAATCTATTTACCATTTTTGTATATCATCTTACTTTGTTTATTATTTTTAGGTGAAAAATTCGAATGGAAGCTTGTTCGTTGGATGCGTTATAAAAAGAAACTACCAGGAATTTTACAATACAAATATTCTCTAGAATTAGCGGAGGAGTTCAAAAGGTTAAATATCGAACCGCGTCGTCGAAAAACTGAATATGGTCCTTTAAGCAAAAGCTACAGCAATGAGCTGCCTATTTCAATTAACAAAAAGCGAGATTTGATTGAGATGCTGCCGTTAATAATTAAAAGTTTTTACCAATTTTGCCATGATCTGAAAGTCGAAGGTGATTGCGTAATCGATGCAGATTTGGATGAAGTGGATGAAACACAATAAAAATTACATACTTACAATCCATACTGAAGTTCAAAATTATTTTATCATTATTAACTAATAAACATTAATGTATGACTTACATATACAAGTAGTATGTAAAACTTATATACATGTATGAAATAATCTTAATTTATTTAAAAATAAAATTTTATTTGACACAACTTTTATTAAAAATAACTTATTTAACATACTTTAAATAGATTTAGTCTGGCAAAAGACCGTAAGTAAACATAGGTGGCAGTAAATTCATTAATTTTACTTATGACAAAATATCATATCTCAAAAAATGTTACTTTTTCTTATAAAAGTTCGTATGACAAAATAACATATTTAGTGTTTTATTTCTTTTCTTGAAAAATACTACTGTAATAGCTTTTTGAAAATAATTCACAATTAAAGAAAAAAAAACTAAATAATACAAAATTTTAATTTTTTATTAAATAAGAACACAGAAACAATGATATGCATTTTATCAGTATTTCTGCTCTCTTGAAAAGTTTGAAAAAATTACTTATGTGCTTTTGTCAAAACTCCACAGATATGTTTTTATATATGTATTTTTTTTATATGTATGTACGTATTTCATATGAGATAAATGGTGATACAAACTACTGTTATTGCTTGACTACACGTTGTGAAGCACTAACGACGCAACTTTGAAGCCATGCGACGCAAATAGAAGCAAAAACGAGACAACATCGAAATCACGCAAATTTTAAAACGACGCAACTTCGAAACGACGCAAACCGGGGTATGAGTGTATAAAAATTTTTTTGTAAATAATAGAGAAAACGCCCATGCATGCATTCTAAATTTTTTATTTACTACTAGCAGAACCCGGAACGCTTTGCTGGCCCCAACAAAATTAAGATTATTATCTTAAGATTATAGATGGCAGACCAGGCCAACATTCTCGTTCAATGAAATTGTGAAATGAAAAGTTTCGGCATGTCATGTCATGTCGCCATACCTTTTACTGTACAAAATTTTTCATTTTACAGTTTCATTGAACGAAAAATGGTCCCCAGCACTTTAACTCCTCTGCCAGAAATTTTCGAACATCCGCCACTACTCTTTTTGGCAGCTTACCCAAAATCACAGGCAACAAATTTACAGGCAACAAATTTTAGAAAAAGAAAAAAACATTCTGATGGTAAAATATTTATGAAAGCGTGATTGATTTTCCATTGTTAAAGTTTTTTTAAAACAGTCTGGACACAATTTTTGTTATACCCATAATGCCGAACTACGATTCAAAGTCTAGAAAAATAACTGCATATGTTCGCTGACATATAGGACAAGTGCAAGCAAAATACTTGTATCGTAGATCCTTCTCATCCTTAAAATAATTTAGATTTTAACAAAAGTCGAGGAAGTGGACTATTAATTTATAATGTATGTTTTTAATAATTTCTATCTTTAAAAAATTCTATGTATATATAGGGTGTTCTAAACATTATGCACGATGTTAACTGCGAATCACACCTTAACGTCAAATTCGGATCACAACTAAATTTGACATTAATTTGTTTTTGTGTTTGACAAATTCAACCATGGGGAGATACAACGACAAATAGGCAGTGCCTGTTGAAGCCTTTTACAAAAATGGACATTAAAATAAAAATGTATTTCGTGCACTTCGCAAAAGAATTCTCTTTAACGACGAGACACACTTTCACCTCCACGAGGGATTTTTAACAAGCCGATGCATTTACAAAGTGTGATTGTTTGGTGCGGTTTTTGGGCTGGTGAAGTCTTCGAACCGTACATCCTTGAAAATGAGTCAGCCTAGCGGTACCCGTGAGATATGTTCGCTATTGCGAGATTATAACGGACTTCTTGTAGCCAGAAATTGAGGATATAGATCCTGTGGTTCCAATAGGATGATGCTACTTACCACACAGCCAACGAAAAAAAAGCTCTTTTGCGCGACAAATTCATTGGCCGTGTTATAGTACGTCGTGGCAATGTTAATTGACAGTCTCGGTAAAGTGTTTTGACACCGTTGAATTTCGTTATTTGGGAATATTTAAAAAAAGTGTACGTAAATAAGCCAAAAACAATTCAAGAGCTGAAGGATGAAATAATTCGGCACATTACCGACATTGAACGTCAGTTATATCTGAGTGTCACTGAAAATATAAATTATCGGATAGAAGTATGTCACCGAAGCCGTGGCGAGCATTTGGACGATATTATGTTACACACATAAATGTCATAAACAGAAATATATGAATAATTCTCTAAAAATGTTTTGTTTTATTTACAGTTAACGTCATGCGTTTTGGTTGGTACACCCTGTATAATGTAAAAATATCTAGATTTTCTACAATAACCACTCATCACCTACGATAAGTGACAAATAAACCTAAAAAAATCCCCATTTTCAGATTTCTAAAAATGTATTGAAAAAAAAAGCATACACAAGCTAAAAAATGTTTTTGTTCTAAAATTGACTAACAATTTGTTTGCGCCAGTATTAATTAAAAAAAAAAAACTGCTATAAGAACTGACAAAAAAACCTAATAAATTATTTTTGAAGAGTATATAACCGTAAATGGTATTTAAGTCGATCTACAAACAGCTTGTGTTATATTTGGTATTCCCAAAATACCAAGCAACACAGTATTGCTTAGAAAGATACAAAGTTTGATGATAAAAAAAAAACAGAAAAAACAGAAAAAACAATTAATTAAAGTCATCTTATTAATTTTTTTTTATAATAAATAAAATTAAAAGCTTTTTTTTACTATTGTTTATTGTTGTGTTCTCCCCTCTTTTCAATAAGAAAATACTTTTTTAATTTTGTTGTTCAATAAATTATGAAGATATTTTGCTCAAGACATATTTATTTTGCATGAGTGTGTGTCTGATCTATTCTAAACTATTTAATAAATTGTTTGTTCATATTCATACTTAAATTATGAGGCAGTTATTCTTAAAAATGAATGAATGTTTTCATTTACGCTTCAGCTAAATAAATTTGACAGCTGAACTAATTTGTTTTGAAATTTATTGAGCGTTTTGTTTATTCTATTCGATCAGTTATGACAGTCAAAGCATCTTTACTAATAACATGTTTGATTTTTTTTACCAATCAAATAGTCATTAATTTTAGTAGTAAAAATATCTAAAATAAAAACTATTTGTCATATAAAAAATTATTTTCTAAAAAATACTTTTAAAATCATTAATTTGCTGATTCTACAAACAATCACTTTGATTGAAAAGTTTACATGTGTGTTGTTATTGTAATAAAAACAAATTTCACACTTTTTTTTAAAGCCAACACTTTAAGCGTAGTTTTTTTAAAAATCTAATAAAACACTCAAATTTGCATCATATTTTCAAAATTTTTATTGGAATCGATAAATTGGTCTTTGCCATTTACATTTTAAAAATAACTTCATGTAAATGTTGCCCGTGGCTCCGGCTTAAATGGTCCATTCGTAAGGTCCAATTTTGTACCACATTTCGAACATTTCGGCCTGTATTCCATGAATAACACGTGTTATGTTATACTCTAAGGTTTCAATGGTGTTTGACTTGTAGACCAACGACTTCACATAACCCCACAAGAAATAGTTTAGAGGCGTCAAATCACATGATCTTGGCGGCCAACTCACAGGGCAATTTCGAGAGATAAACTGCTCACCAAATTCATCCTTCAATATGTCCATTGTTTCACGAGCTGTGTGGCATGTGACACCGTCTTGTTGAAACCACATATCAACCAAGTCCAACTCAGCCAATTGGGACAAAAAAAAAGTCGCGTATTATGGCACGGTCGTCTTTGAAGAAAAATGGACCGATGATGCAACCAGCCCATAAACCACACCAAACTGTCGTTTTTTCGGGATGAATGGGTAACTGTTGTACGGCATGTGGCTGTTCTTCACCCCAGTTGCGACAGTTTTGCTTGTTTACGTATCCATTTAGCCAGAAATGAGCCTCATCGCTGAACACAATTTTTTGATAAAACAATGGATTTCCATCGAGCTGTTGAAAGCACGAATTTTGATAATAAATTTCAACGATTTGCAGTCGTTGCTCGTTTTTGAGTTTCTCCATGATGAGATGGCAGAATATACTGAACACTTTTCACTTTCACAGATGTGGTTTGGACACAATTACTAACCAGTGCTGCCAGCCCGAAAAACTTAATGCATAAAAAATCACCCTTTACAACACATAAGTCTAATTGTAATAAAATTTATTAATATTTTCTTATTTTTAAGATTTTATCCAAAAACGGAATTTAAACCAATTTTTGTAATTTTGAAAACAATTAAAATTTTAAAATAAATAAGTAAATAAAATAAATATTGAGATGAAACAGTTGACATATACTAGATGGTATAAAAGTCATCAACAAATAGTAAGATGCTTAAATATTTTAATTGGCAAGACATGTCAACATGACATGTTTGCTTTTGGTTTTTTTACGAACATAACATTTCATTTAACACTTTTGTGTCAACTTGTATTTCCCTTAAACGCATTAGTTAAAAGCGATATCGCCATACAAACCGCTAGGAAGTCACCCATCAACACTACTTGCACATTTATTATATTTAATGTGTATCTATTATTAGGTCTTAAAGAGATATTTAAAAATAAACAATAACTATTTCAAATATTTAACACAAAGCCATAAACTCAGATTAAATAAAGATTAAAATAAAAATATGTAAAAGCCCCTGACAAAGTGTATTGAAGTAAAACTAATTTAAGTCAAAGAGTTTTTAAGCGGCGTCGAGTCTTTTTACAGCTACCCAAAAGTAAGGGGTATATTAAGTTTGTCATTTTGTTTGTAATAGATCGAAGAAAAAAAACGTATTTCGAGTCTTGTAAATTAAGTTTGGATCACAAATCACCATTGGATTTAAGAACCTTTTCGTTTAAATATTTTTTTTTTATTTCAGATTATAAAATATACAAAAAGGACATTTCTTTACACTAAAGCTTTGTACACACGGTTGTCAGATCGTACAATATTGCCTGAAAAATTGGTAATAAATGCCTTACAACCGTGTGAACTGACAATTTTTGCCTAACAATGTTGGCAGAAAAATCATTGTCAGACAATTGACAGGCGGTCTCCTGGCAACAATATTGTCAAATATATGACAATTGTCTGAACACCCTTAAGCTCTAAACACATAGACGCCAGCAGACTTCACAACTTCACGGCTTCAAATGCTGCCAACTTCAAATGCTGCTCTGAAGTCAGCTTCATAATTATTTTGAAGACAGCCACAACATAATAATCAGCTGATGTGTATTTTAGCAATACAAATTTCAGGGATGCCGCGTATATATTTTATAATGAATAAAATTAAAGTTATTGATAAAAATATGTAATAATATCACGAAAAGCTATAAAAACACATAAATTTATTTCTTTATTGTATTTTTGTAATGTTCTTTTATGTTAAACTAGCCAAACCCGGCGCGCGTTGCTACGCCCCTTAATGAATCGAAATGCATTCTGAATTTTAATTGAATATCAAGTGCAAAAACCTAAAAATTATAATTTTTTTATGGGCGTGGCATTTCCCACTTTTCTAGTCACGAAATTGTAAAGTCATATCAGCTCAATATGTGTGCAAAGTTTCAGAAGAATCGGACCAGTGCAAGTATCCCAAAATTAAAATTGTTTTTATGGGCGTGACCTTGCCCACTTTTCCAATCACGAAATTGTAAAGTCATAATAGCTCAATATGTGTGCAAAGTTTCAGAATAATCGGTCCAGTGCAAGTACCTCAAAATGATACCTTTTTTTTATGGGCGTGGCACTGCCCACTTTTCTAATCTTGAAATTATTAAGTCATGACAGCTCAATATGTTTGCAAAGTTTCAGAAAATTCGGTCCAGTGCAAGTAGCTAAAACTGATAACTAATTTTTTATGGGCGTGGTTGCGCCCACTTTTTTAATCACGAAATTATAAAGTCATGACAGCTTAATATGTGTGCAAAGTTTCAGAAAAAACGGTCCAGTGCAAAATCCTGAAAATTAAAACTTTTTTAGGGGCGTGGCCCCGCCCACTTTTCTTATCACGAAATTATTTAGTCATGACAGCTCGATATGTGTGCAAAGTTTCAGAAAAATCGGTCAAGTGCAAGTAGCTAAAACTGATAACTAATTTTTTATGGGCGTGGCCCCGCCCACTTTTTTTTACCCATAAACACTCCCTGGTATGTGTACAATAATTTACCAAAGTTTGAGCCCGATCGGTTTTACAGTTTCGGAGTCTATAGCTAACACACACACACACACACACACAGAGTTTCACTTTTATATATATAGATAGATATCAAAAATAAGTTTTTGTTCTTTTTTTCCCAATTTAATATATATAATGGCAACACTATATTTGTTTCTTGCTGCCCGTCAAAATAGAAAATAGCCTAAGTTGGCAGCAGCTGCAAATGCTGTTGTGCAGTCGTGCTGCTGTGCTGCCGTCAAAATAATCGTTTTCATTTAAACACATGGATTTTATTTTTGACATATTGCTGCTTGCTGTCTGCTGTCGTCTATGTGTTTATAGCATTAGTCGCTATTCTCAGAACTTTGACACATATTGTTATATAATTTTAAATTGGCAGATGTACAAGTTTTATGCATATGTTTTTACCCTTAGGTCCCTTTCTCTATGCGCTGTCACATATGCTTAATATAGGATTGGCTTATACCGTTGTACGTCATTTTGCAGTGGGGTTGGAAAAAATATGTAATTCGCCATTTTGTTTTGTACGCCATCTTAGATCAAGAATTTTCAAGCCCTTTCATTAGATAACACTATTAAGGTTGGTGTTCATTACAAAAATTTTCTCATATATACAGATCTGTCCGCTATTTTGTTGGCGGCCATCTTGAATTTATAGGTTATACATAATGTTCTTTAATCTATTTGTCAGTTTCTTTATTTTGTGTACTAGAACATGTTTGGGAGAATTTTTTAGAAACGTAGGAATTTTAAGTATGTTTTTTCATATGGCATCACTTTAAAAGGTTATTTCAATGCAACAGCTGTTTTGCAAAACAAAATTATTAATTTTCTTGTATGTTTCTTGTTTTTTTAGTTTTGTGTCAATAATTGGAGAATAAAATGATAATTAATAAAAAAAAATTTAAAGAGGGCGGTACAAAGTATTCCATTTTTAAATCAATGGAGATTTCAGATTCCCAGACGCCATAGAAATCTAAAATTGTAAAAAACAACAAGACCAAAGCAATTCTGACAACTCATCTAACAATTTTTTTTTATCGTCATCTGACAACCGTCTAAACTTAAAATTTTTTGCCGGACAACATCGTCAGATAAAGTTATTGTTAGAACAATATCTGCCAATGAAATTGTTAGCTTTTTTGATGAAAGTCTGACAACTGTCTGAACTGACAATTTACCTTATGAAAGCAATTCTTCATTGTCATTCCATTGTTAGCATATGTTTAGGTAAAGCAATTATGTCAGATCTAACAACCGTCTGTACAGAGCTTAACTGTAGAAAATAATGTTCCTCAAATGTTCCCCGTTTTTAGCTTCGCAATGATGAGCTCATTTTAAAGCATTTATTATAACATTTTTTCAAATTTGCCGTTGTAGTGCTTGAACTTCTGCACCAATGCTGGTTCAAGGATTGGTTTTGGTTTTTGGTGTGTTTCTATCTTCATTTACACTTACAGCACTTCCATCTTTTTTTTACGAAGAAGTAAGACCCAATGATATCTTTATATAGTACAATGAAATACCATAATGTATAGCTAATGGGAGGCAATTGGCGTTGATGAAAGGCTCATGGATTTTGAGAAGCACAGAACCTACAGTTCTGCTTATTAACAAAGCCATTCAAATAAAAAATCAAATTCATCAGATTCTCAATAAAATTTATTAAGTTTATGTACAACTCTTGAGTTTAACTACAATACTTAGACATGGCCGATGATCTGCGAGCTTTAATTTTTGTATCTTATATGGGAAAAATATATATAAATTATTATTATTACGAGTTATTCCGAGCTTAGAAGAATGCCTTCTGATAAATGTTTTTGAAGTTTCGTTAACACTTTGTCGGAATGCGTAATCTTGTTTTTATCATTCTTGAAGACAAACTCTACTCGCCCCCTGTTTTGTCTTTATTTTTTCTCTAACAAACTCAAGAGTTTTAAAACTTTAATTTAAACGTAAACTGCTTTGTATTTAAATAAATTCTTCATCCAATTTCTATTGTTAAAAAAGCAGTAAAGAAGACATAATTCGTGCCCTCTTGTATGAAAACAATTTTAGCATTTCCATGTATGCAATACAGTAAGCGAATAAAATTGCTAACAAAATTAAAAAAATTCGTGGTGTTTCAATTAACAATTATATAGACTCATTTGTAAAACTAAATATTCGATAATCTTGTTAAGTGTTACAAGCAGAAAGACAAATTTTATATACCCTTCAGGTTTGTTTTTTTTTTGCTGTTGAGTATTAAAAGATACAAGATGACAGGCAGTCATTGAATAACTTATGAATAGTTTGGCAATT
The DNA here is from genome assembly GCA_941918925.1 of Phyto melanocephala. Taxonomy (NCBI): domain Eukaryota; kingdom Metazoa; phylum Arthropoda; class Insecta; order Diptera; family Rhinophoridae; genus Phyto; species Phyto melanocephala. The sequence goes on from OW799237.1 coordinate 87,942,649, forward strand.
ACGATATGTTAATGAAATTGGGATAGAAGCAACAACTTCCTTATCAAAGTCATTCATTTGCAATTGTACGTGTGAATGTATGTATTTTGCAGGGCAAGGAAAACCAAAATCAAGGATGCTGTAATCAGCAAGTTTTCTTTAGTTGGTGTTTTTATCAAACTTTTGAAGAGTTTTATTTAGTTTATTAAGGTACAACCAATTACTTGGTACTGAGAATTATAATGGTATAAATCAAATATTTGTATTGACACTAGACTAGATTATCGTTGTTAGTGCAAATTAGCCTCGATCATTGTAAAGGCAAATAAACCTCCATAGCAAGTTTTTTCTTTAAATACATCCAGCAGTTATTGAGCTAATCGATTTGAGGAAGACAGACAGACAAAAATTCTCTAAAGTATTTTATTGTATTTTAGATCATTGAGTATATACACTGCCATTAAAATTTTCAATAAATATTTCATGTACAAACTTAAGAACTGCGTAAGATGTTCTAAAAGTTATGTGTTCTATTTCGCACTACTTCCAATCACTATATTTCAGTGTAAACAAGAATAACCCCCCGACCACACAAGCAATATGTTTGTCAAATATTGCCACAGCAATTGTCAAAATCCATTGCCAACACAAGATATTAACATGTGGACCGCATGAATATGTATTAGAACACATATTTAGCAATAAATGTTATAATACATTGCTGAGCAATAATCTTTTAACACAAGCTGTCAAATTAAATTGCAAACAAATAAAATGTAACAACAACACTAATGTATATGAGAATGCCGCAGAAAAAAGGGGAAACAATATTAAAATTAACATTGCTATTATGAAAAACTTAAATGTTTAAATATAAGGGCAAAAGAATAGTGTTAATTTATTGATTTTAGTGAAATTTATTTACACAAATTTATTGTAAAATTTTCAATTACAGAACAATCTTCTTCAGCTAAATTTTGAATTTTATGCCTTAACAGATTTACGTGTTCACCAGCTAAAGATATAAGCTTGAACATTGACAATTTGATGCCGGCGTTATTGTTTATATTAAGACATACGCAATCGCTCGTGTGGGCGGGGGCTAAGAAAACAAAAATAATAAAACAATATTCTAATTTAAATAAATTAAACATAAGTAAAAAAGTTGTTAGTATTTTATTTTTAAAGAGAGCAGAATGATGCATCAGACAAAATGCATCAATGAAATAAAAAATTATAAGACATAGCAAAAACATCGATTATAAAATACAGGTATAAAAAAAGTAAAAAATATCAAACATCAGTTTTAGAAAATAATTACATTTATGGCAATATATAAAGAAAACATTTTCAACAAGCAAGTTTTTAAATGCAAGTGAACTTATCCCATTACAGAACTGTCATTAAAGAGTAGAGGTTTTCTCTATGTCTAGGTTTTTTTTAGAACTTTCAAACATGTTTTGAATGTTCTATGTTTGTTATACTTATATTTCAATATTTTTAGCGTTAAGCAAAAGACATTTTTTTTGTTACTATGCGTTTTATAATAAGGGAGTAATATACAGACACTATTATACATTTAATAAAAGTGCTTGAAAGTAATTTTTCTTATGCTTGTGCAGGTCTTTAGTATAGATACAGTTCTTTTACGATCTAGTTATTAGTACAGTTATCTGAAGTTTTTTTTTGGGTCATTTGCCCATATTGCATTAAAGATTAATGAAGTAGTGGGATACCGTACAAAAAACGAAGAAAAAAACTCTCATAAATAATAAGATTCCCTTATTTCTAATAACAATAATGAACAATTAATAAAATAAAAATAAATTCCAATTTTACATTCTTGACTTAAGCCATTCTCATTATCACTGGCACATTAATTGCATTCTCTAAATACCTCCCAAAAAAGTGATTTAAATCGCATCAAAATATAAACAAGTAAGAGCGCTATATTCGGCCGTGCCGAATCTTATATACCCTTTACAACGTGTAGTCATGCAATAACAGTAGTTTGTATCACCATTAATCTCATATGAAATACGTACTTACATAAAAAAAACATACATATATAAAAACATCTCATTGTAAAATTAAAAATTTACGTATGTATGTTAAAAAAAAAATAAAAAAATAAAAAAATTAAAAAAAAATAAAAAAAATTTAAAAAAAATTAAAAAAAAAAATTAAAAAAAAAATTTTAAAAAATATAATTAAAATATATATAATAAATATAAAAAAAATAAAAAAACATTTTTTTTGGCTCAGATGGGATTCGATGCCACGTTTTCTCTAACCAGTATACACGTTTGTATGTATGTATGTTGTTTTTGTGAAAAAAAAAATCGAGGTGGTCGTGGGTTTTTGCTCATATCTCAGTTGTTTATGTACCGATGTTTCTGATTTTCAATACCGATCTACTCCCAAATATTTCTGATATTTCAATACCTTACCCGGGTCCAAGCGATGTCGGGGGGCTGTTGATTTCAACATACACACGGACAGACGGTCAGACGGACAGACTGACAGAGCTCAATCGACTCCTCTATTCAAAAGCTTTCAGAAAATATATACTTTATGAGGTCGGAAATGAAAATTGTAGAAATTTCACACGGAATGACAAACCTATATATACCCTTTTTCACTGTGTGAAGGGTATAAAAAGAAAAGAAAAATCAGTCAAAATAAAAATACTTTTTACTTATTGTAATTTAACCCTGAATGTGTTTGTTCTTGTTGTTGCTGCCGTTGCTGGCTACAACAATCATTTGCAATTAAAGACACAATAATCAAATTAAGTTGGCATATTAATGATTGTTTTTTGCTGTTTTGTATCTTTTTAGCACTCAATTTGCTTTTGTAATCAATTGCCACAGTAATTGGAATGAGGCACACAGATCAATACAACAAATTAATCTTTCAAAATAATAAATAAAATTGCAATAAAAATAAGAAACAGATATCTACTACTTTAATACTTTTCATATGAAATGGTATCAGAAATCAAGTTGTATATTTTTTCGTTGACAGTTGACCGTGTGCTCATCCAGCATGAAATCCCACAAGCCGACCAACATCAAATTGATCTTTTAATTTAATTCATTTCATGTGGACGCAAGCATTAAATTCCAGACCTACAAAAAAAAAAATAAAATAAACTGGTATGTATGTTTTTAATTTCCATAAATAAATATAAAAAAAATATAAAAACAATTTAACAAATAAATAAAAGTAACAAAATAGGTTTGGGAAATAACCACGTGCTAGTAATTAAATGCACTGAATGCGTCTTCATTTTTAAAAATAGCGAGTTGTTGCTCCAATTATAAATTTAAATATGTAAATTACAAACATAAATTCAAAGGAATTTTTGTAGGCTTGAGTTACGTTCACATTTGGCAGACATTTGCTGGAATAAGTGTGACCACTAATTTTGACAAATATTATTTGATGTAATTTCTTACACCAAATACCATGAAAACATATTGCAATCTAATTACATCAATAAAAATTCGAATTAGGTCAATATTTATTTATTATCAAAGAAATTAATATGTTTTAGTGGTAACGTCTGTTTTTTCAAATATTATACAAACACATTCAGTTTCAATAACAATACAATTCTATGATTAAGAAAGTGGATAGTGCCACGCCCATACAAAGTAAATCATATTTTTGTACCCTTCACACAGTGAAAAAGGGTATATATAGGTTTGTCATTCCGTGCGAAATTTCTACAATTTTCATTTCCGACCCCATAAAGTATATATTTTCTGAAAGCTTATGAATAGGGGAGTCGATTAAGCTCTGTCAGTCTGTCCGTCTGTCCGTGTGTATGGTGAAATCAACTTTTTGAAGCCCCCCGACATCGCTTGGACCCGGGTGAGGTATTAGAATATCAGAAATATTCGGGAGTAAATCGGTATTGAAAATCAGACACATCGGTACATAAAAAAATGAGATATGAGGAAAAACTCACGACCACCTCGATTTTTTTTCACAAAAACAACATTACAACAACATACATACATACACACGTGTATACTGGTTAGAGAAACCGTGGCATCGAATCCCAGCTCAGCCAAAAAAAATTTTTTTTTAATTTTTTTATATTTTTTTTTTAAATTTTTTTTTATTTTTTATTTATATTTTTTTTAAATTTTTTTTTTTTATTTTCTTTTTGTTTTATATTTATTATATATATTTAATTATTTTTTTTTTTAATTTTTTTAAATTTTTTTTTTAAATTTTTTTTAAATGAAATACATTTTTTTTTTTTTTTAAACACACATATGTAGATTTATAATTTTACAATGGGATGTTTTTATATATGTATGTTTTTTATATGTATGTTTTTTATATGTATGTACGTATTTCATATGGGATGAATGGTGATACAAACTACTGTTGCATGACTACACGTTGTGAAGGGTATATAAGATTCGGCACGGCCGAATATAGCTACCCCTGATTAATATATTTCAATTAAATTTTGCAAAAAGTGGGTATCGACACGCCCATATAAGATAAATATTTTGTAACCATTTGTTAAGAAGCTTTGCATTCGTGATGAGTTCATATGAAAATGCAGTATTATGGTAAGACAAGTGGGCAGGGACTCACTGTAGAAATATCTTTCGTTTCGGTTTGTGAAATTAAAAAATTATAAAATAAATTAAAATTTAAAATGACAAATCGTAATATTTGGTGTACAACTTTAAAATTGCGTCATGAAATTGCGTGTCTTACTTAACCCGAGTTCTGTCTTTATTCACTAATATGTCATTTAGACATATCTGTCATTTATTATCAGTTACTTATTAAACAAAGGCAAATTCATACAGGCTTATACAATTGCAAATTGATACAACAAAGCAATCTTTTAAGTAGTAGACATTTTTTGTCTAGGAAACATTTAGAACATTTGTTATCGCATAAAATACACTTAAGTTAGGCGTACAATACCGAAGCAAAAATCTAATTTTCCATCCCTGCATAAACCAATTTTAATATTGTTTTTCCCGATCTACAGTAAGTGTAAACAAGCGAGAGAAACTCATATGCAAATTGTTAACATCTGGAGATAATATAGATGCCAAGTCATCACGGGCTGATCGAAAACGCGAAAGCCGACAAATTTTCCAAAATGGGAGCTCTTTTAAGTACTTTAACTTTGGAAAATGCTAAACCCTTTAAACGATTCAAGGATGAACTTAAATGTTGGAAGATGGAGTAACATGTCAGGAAGTGGCAAGGCACTGAGGTCGGTAAAGTGAAAAACATACTATGGGGTGACCCAAACCTTGGGAAATCAAAGGAGATTCTGAGACTGAGTAGACTAACCAGTGTAATTACAGGTCATACGGAGTTGAGAACCCATCTAGCTCACATGAAATTGTCTGAGGAAACGACATGTAGAACATGAACCTTTGGTACACTACCTCAGTCATTGTCCTGCGTTTGGGCATATTAGACGCGAGAATTTTACAGTGGATACTATGCCGAACTTGGAATACCTGGGGAACTCGAACTGAAGATCTTGGACTAGTCCGTTACTTATGGGAAATTATGGTTTTTGTTTTAAGAATTCCGTTTTCCATATAGAGCGCACAATATGCCAACTGGGTATAAGTGTATACCTATCATGGGTTTGGGCTTTTAGTGCCCCTCCCTTTCAACCTAACATAAATAACCTAACCTAAGTGTAAACAACTTGAAAAATATTGAATTTTGTATCGACAAAGCGGTATAAGTATGCGGAAAGTTTTGGTTTACGTCTGTAATTTAAAAAAGTGCCGCTGAAGCACACCGATGCTTATGGTGTATATGTTTCATCGGTTTTAACATGCGAGAAATGGTTTGTAAGGTTTAGAATTAGTGATTTTGACACAGAAGACAAACACCGCCAGGCCAGCAATAAAAGGTTTTAATAAGAAGAGTTAGGGGTGTTACTCCATGATGATTGTTGTTATTTGTTGGGAGCCACCCCAGCAGCCATATCAAAACGCTTGCTATCTGAGAGACCTTTAAAAACGATTTTGTATTATTTTTGGACCGAATCATTTCTTGCTATGAAAAATGGATCCTTTACAATAAACTAAAGTTTAAGAGATCATGGTCACCCAATTGAAACTATGGCGCTAAGGTAATGCTTTGTATATGATGGGACTTAAAGGATCCCATCAATTATGAGCTCCCTAGGGGATAAGCTTTACTTCAAAACAGGGTAACCGAAAATGGTGTAATTCGTTTTTGGCCTTAAAAGATGAGCGATTTTTTGTCGTGTAACGCAAATGTTGCCAGAAAGATCGTAAAAGGTTATGAAAGATGAAAGATAAAAATTTGAAAAAAGTTCGCATTTTTCAGTTATACCCTCAATAAAGACAAGAAGTCTAAAGTTTAGTGTGAAGTGTTTGTTCGTCGTTTAATTTACACAATTTTTTCTCAAGGTGCGAGTCCTTTAAATAAGTACATTTAATGAAGAAAAAAATTTTAGAAGTCTAAAATATAATTGTTTTTTTTTTTCAAAACCAAATTTTGTTGTCTTTTGAAGTTATTTTTTTTTCATTTTCGGTTCGTAAAAGGTTTGTGAGTATTTGCATATAAAAATATATATTGTAAGTTTTGAAAAAAAGGTTTTATGTTTCTTTTCTAATAAGCTTTATACATACATATACTGTAGCTATTTTCATTTACAAACATTTTGTAGGGAAAATTTAGCTAATTGTTATGTGACTTTATTTAACAAAGCTAAACTCTACCAAAAAATATTTTAGCAGTGTTAACTAACTGAAACTTTTATCATTTTCATCACTCTGCATTTTGTTTTAGACAAAAAAATAAAAAAACTAAATAAAAGAATTGTTAAAATAACAGTTAAGTCTACAGTCACTGCCTAAGTTGGCAATATAATAATGCATCTCTGGCATTAAAAGTCACAGCTCCATATCAATGATGATGAATTGTTGCAAATACATTATTATTATTATTAATTTTATTTTTTTTTTTATATTCCGTAATAGACAATTTCATTAAATAAATGACAGTTGCAAGCAATAACATGCATTTTACCAAAATCAACATGATTGTTAGCCTTTCAGTTGGTAGTCAGTAAGTTTGTTTGGCTGTCAGTTAGTTTATGCATCAGCCATACGCATTTAAATTGCCACAACTTAAATATACACTAGACAGCTATTGCAACAAGTTCTTTTTGGTGTTTGTACACATTAGTGATTTTGCAAGTTGTGGGTTGTTATTTGGTGGCTAAATATGTAGATGGTAGTGTGGTACTTAACAAATGTCAAGTATAACTATTTTTTTCTATTATTATTTGGTTTGAGTGGTGGTTTTTATGTTTGCCATAACATCAAAATACTTTTTAGCGTTTAAATAAAAAGCCTTACGAGCATTCAACAAAATTACCTTTGATTAACAAAAAAAAAAATTTTATTCGAATTTTGGAATATGCTGATTTGCTGTTATTTGCTGATATGCTGTTTCCAAGGCAACGATATTCGTAATTCGATGTCTTTTTTATAATTCAAAACCTTTTCAAAGCAAATTACTATTTTTGTAGGTAATCCATTTAGAACTACCATCCGAATTAAAATAAAATCAGTGTCTTCTCTTATTTTTATCGGTAGTTTATCATATCCAGCTGTCAAAAAAATCAAAGCAAAGCAAAGCAAAAAGCATAAAGAAAAAAATTCAATTTCATATATAAAAAATAAAATGGAAGCAAAAAAGAAAATTTTGAAGAAAATTGTTATGTCTAGAAGACTATTGGCCACATCAAAATTATTGGATGAGACGAAATTGTGTTAAGAGGATTTGCTGGCTGTACTGGTCCTATTTTCTAGCACTTTTTCTATTTTAATTAAAAAAGTAAGGAAATTATTTGCATACATTGATAAAATAATTATAATTTTCTATATAAAATTTTATATTTCTTAATGCTCACAGCCAAAAAACAAAATGATAATTTAAATAAAAAAAAAAAACGCAAAAAAGAACTGTCAAATCAAATTAACAATAGGTTTGTTCGAGTACTTTTACTGCACTTTGTAATAAATTAGTAATTATTTAGTAAATTGAAAATTTTACTTTAAAAAAAAGAATTTGTCCAAAAAAGTACTCGAACAGACATTTGTAAAAATTCGTAAGATTGAAGCAACAGCTGATGGCAAATAAATATTGTGTTGTTTAATGGGAACTATGTACATACATATGTGCAAATATGTATTTAAGTATGTATACCTGCGCCATATTCAGGCAGTTGCATTCTTTCATCTGTAGACATTGTTAACTAACTTTATTTCACAAACAATTTAAATTTAATAATATTTTGCACTTTTGTTTGGATTTTCCTTTTTTCTAATATTTACTAATATATACTTTTTGTTTGTTTACTTTTTGCATCATATGTTTTTTGGTTTTGCTAAATCTTACTGCAAGAAATTTCTTTAGTAAAAATTTGCAAATACTCAGTCAAGAACTGTCACTTTTCGCTCTCTATTTGTGCTCTCATTTACTACAAATTTGTGTAAACGAACGCAATTTCGTAAAATGCAGTAAAAATTTGTACAAATTCGTACAAATTTGTGAGTTCTCGAACGAACCTAATATGTCGTGGAAACAGGGTAATTCACTTAAGTAATTTAAAGAGCGAATCATGTAATTGAATGTGTCCTGGAAACATGCTATTAAAAATTGCCTCAATTGTTATATCACAAATAAGTTTTTGATTTTGTGATTTTCTTTGACCTTTTTTAAAGATAAGTATGTAATCGTTTTGTTAAGCTTCAGGTATTTCAGTAATAAAAAAACATTTTGTTTTCGTTGTATATTATTTTATCGATATTTCGCCACCTCTATACCTATATCAGGATACTAGAATTTATTATCTATTTATTTTTTTATTAGTTAAGTGTCTTGATGTTTGGTTGTCTTATTTATAGTTTGATTTTTTTACTATTGAAATACCTGAAGCTTAAAAAACAATTAAATTAAACTTTTATCTTTCAAAACTTATAAAAAATCATAATCAGTACATATTTTATAGGAAATCAATAATTTTAAACCAATTTAAATGATTAAAAATTCACATTTTGTATAAAAAAAAGTTTTGCACGCTTACGAACTGATATTATTTATTTAAAAGAAATAAAAAAAAAATTTTACACCAAAAATTTAATAAATCAGCACTTAAAATAAAAGATTTTTTTAAGTTCTAAAAGTAATTACAGTGCACTCGCAATAACGTGAACACCGTCTAACGTAAACACCGTCAAACTTGAATACCGTCTAACATGAAAACCGTCTAAAGTGAAACCCGTCTAACATAAACAATCTTTTGTTAACGTTGACTACTCTGTAACGTGAACAAACTCAAAAAACTCTATAACGGGAACAATTTGCATATGTTTTTAAACATGTGGACAATACTTTACTTTAGAACTTATACTAGACTTGCAAGATAAGCAACATTTGCATGATCTGTTTACAACGAAGGGTTATTTCCGCTATTAAAATATATTTATTTATATTTTTAAAGTTTCGTATTTTTGTATGGCATCGAAATTTTAAGTATTTTTCTTATGAGGAAAGGTGAATCAATCCGCATGAGTGTAAAAAGATCTAAATGTTTGGAGTTAATGGAAAAGGCAGGCATTTTAGAAAGTTTGCAAAAAGAAATCTCTCTTTGTAATAAATTTCAATTAATAATTTTAGTTTTTTATTTTGGTAATACAAATAGTAATAAAATAACTTCATATTCAAGAGTGTAAAACACAGGTTTATATTGAAAAATTTTAGAATTTTTTCCTGAAATTCGTCAATCACTAACGTAAACTCCTTAGGTTTTAATTAGTTTACGTTACCGCGAGTGCACTGTACATCAGAAATTAAAAGTTTATTTTGTTCGAAAGTCGTAAATCTTGTAGACAATGTCTAAAATTTACTCTTTTTAAATATTTTAAACATAAAGTTGAATTTTTTATAATTTTAAATTATGTTCGAAAATTTAAATTTAAGTTCGAAAATTTAAATTTAAGTTCGAAAATTTAAATTTAAGTTCGAAAACTTCGAAAAAAAAAATTTTATAGGGAAAATTATTTTAATAATTCTTTGATAAAAAATCAAAAATTTTCAAAAATTTGTTTGTTTAGGTTTGTTATGGATGTAAGCATTTATTACAGCTACAACATTTAAAGGATATATATTGAAAGAGAAACCCAAATTAAGATCTATTAAATTTTTGTACGAAAAGCTAATAAGCAAGACTTTCTGCAAGAACTATTTTGTATTTTTTTTAATTGATCTTGATTTGGCAATTTTGGCTGTCTAGTTAAAGCTCAACTAAAAGATTATTACAAGTGTGCACTAAAGTTAATTAGTTATAACGTTATAACAAACAAGAAAGAATGCAGCCGTTATAAATCCGATAATACCCTTCACCATCCTGAATATAGGTATTGTGACCATTCGTAGCCATCATACTCCATTTTGCTTTATTATTCCCGACATCATCTTTGGTTTTGAATGTTAACATACTTAGTTCTATTTGTCAAGACCTAAATAAGTACCCATATAAAAAGTGTAAAGATCCATTTTTCCTGTTTCGGACGCCATCTTGCTTTTTAACTTTTTCAAAGTTTACTGTATTCTTATGGTCAAGGCGTTGAAGTGGGCAAATTTTTAATTACTAGATTTGACCCATATATAAATTTGTTGTACGCCATTTTGTAGTGGCAGTTATTAGATTTTGAAATGTTTTATAGTGTAATAAATTCTATTAGTTACACCCTTGCACTTTATATCCATATCGCTACTCTTTGTTTTCCAGAAGCTGAAAAAAATCGTTTGTAAATTTAAAAAAAAAAACACCAAAATAGTTGTATTTTTGTGCTTATATCTCAGTTAGGCTGACTTCCAAAACGTCAATTGCTTTGTGTTTGAACAAAACATTCTATTTCATAACGCCGCAGTACAATAATTATACATGTATAGGTATACCGTTTCAAAACGCCGCACAGTGTTCGATTCTTGAATCTAGCTGGCCAAAATTAATAATTTTTGTAATAAAACGTGTAGAAAGTTGATTTTTGGCACAAAAACTTTAAATTCTCTATTTAAAACAACTGCAAAAAAATGGATAAATCCGCCTACAGACACGCCCACTTTTCTTATGTGAAAATACGAGATTTTTAAAGAATTTCTTTTTTGTTGGTATCTTTGGATATTAGAGGCATATAACGCAAATTTCTTGAATGGGGACTGGAAGCATATTACTTAAAACTATTGCATTAATATTAATTTTGACAGTGGATAACCATATTTGAAAAAGATCTTTGTGAGAAATTGCAGTAGACTCCATGTCGTTTTTGAAAAATTTTGTTCGGCATGGGCACTTTCGGGCAAAATTTTTTTTTATTTTCAATTAGTCCAAAGTCCAAATTTTACTAAACAAGTAATAAGATCATAAAAGTATATAGAAGAAAAAAATATTAAAATTATTAAAATATATAATTTTAAATACAGTAGCAATACTGTATACAAACTTTGTATATGAACGTTTTGGAAGTCAGCCTTAGTTTCTAACCGATTAGCTTGTTTTTCTCAGCAATACTTTCTGAGACTACGACTTGTATTTTGGTGTCTTTAGCATGTCCAATACGCTTAATTAACTTAATATATTAACTTATGTATAAGTGTTGGAAAATGTGTCCATAAATTATCCTAGGGCTGAAAAATGTTGACTTTGTTTTGGTAAAAATATGTGAAAAAAATGAGGCAGTCGTGTTTCCTTATATCTCAGAAAGCTATATGGCTATTGTGCTGGATTTACACAACGATTCATTCCCAGACATTTGCAAAAGATTTATACCTTTTACAAGTTTGTGCAACATCTGGGTTTAAAAAATTGATTTCAACCAAGAAGAGGGCAGTCGAACATTGCTCAATTGTCTCCTCTAGTCATAAGTTTTCAGAAAATATACACTTTGTGGAGTCGAAAATGAATATTGTAGAAATGAAAAAAAAAAAAACGGAATGACAAAGCTATAACCTATAACATATACCCTTGGCACCACAGGTGAAGGTTATAAAAATATAATAATACTGTGAAAGCTTGAATATTTTTTCCTAATTTAGGATTTAAAAAATGCTTAAAGATTTTTAAATTGAAAATCCCATCCACAAACTCCATAAATTAAGAAGAAAAAAACATACCAAAGAGATATATGTGTCGGCAATTTCAAAGCTTTGGCTCTTATGTTTTTGATATTAATTTATACATTGCTTTTTTATTTCATAATTACAATTTTTATTACTTATAAATGTGTCATTTAAATTTTTAATTATTTGAACATAAATTTAGGTATTTTATTATTACATTTGAATTAATATTTAGTTACTTAGCACCTACATGCATACAAATGTAAATGAAATTAAAGATATTCTACATACATAAGTATGTACGTATGTACGCATGATTTAATGCAGGTATTGTTGAGAGGCGACTTTGAGACTAAATTGACCATAATTTTAAACAAAAGCATTGTTTATTACATAAATATTAAACAACAAATAAACTGTTATCGTAGTTTAAATCAAAAAAATTATATTGAAAACACGATACAATAATTAAAATATTAATGAGTTTGAAAAAGCATTTGTGTTTTTTATAATTGAATGTGATTTTAAAGTGTGTAACTCAAATTCAATTTGAAATACAAAAATCAGAATTTGTTTTAAAAATTTATTGTATTGTTGTTTCTTTGAATACATTATAGAAACTCTTAAAGTCATTTGCGTTGGTATCTACACTGCAAAAATGTTTGTTATTCAAATAGACAATTTTTTGTTTTTGTGTTAAGAAATCAAATACACAGTTATTAGATACTGTCAAAATCATTAACTGCTCTTGAATAAATAAACTAAATTAAAAAAGATTCTTCATTTTGTTTTAAAACTGGAAATATATTTTTTTTTTATTTTTGTTTCAATATACAAAAATGTTGGCTGTTTTTAATCCGTCTTGTTGTTTGTGTTATTACTCAGTTATCAGCAAATGTTGTATTAACTGCTCTTGAATTAAAAAAAATATAATTTAAAAACTCTGCATTCTGTTTAAAAACTGGAAATAAATTTGCTTCTACTTACAAAAATGTTGGATGTTTTCAATCCACCTTGTTGTTTGCAGTGTTAGAAAAATTGCGCAATTTTCTTGACATCAAGGCAAATATGTATTTATTATTCTTATTTTTTTTTTTTAAATAATAAATAGTAAATTCAAGTAGTGATAGGAAAATAAAAACAAACTAGTTTTAGTTCTTTTATAAATCATCCGTATTAAATAAATATTATTAAGAAGATATACGACAACGTTATAAGTACACTGACCAACGGATTTATATTTTGTATGATTTTTGTTTTTTTTTTTTTAAATCGACATTACAATATTAAGCAGTAGGCGGTATTGCCAAATAATAGAACATTATTTTCAAAATCAGTTTTTGTTAGAGCAAAAAAAAAAATGCGATAGATAAATTTCAGGGGCCAAATTACGGCATTCGATCATGATCGATTTCGCTGTGCTAGTAATGATTCTAGTAAGAATTTTCAAATTTCGATCACGGTCGAATATCGTAATTCGGCCTCAGATGTCCAATCAGTGTTCAGGTATTTTTTTCTAGGAGTAGACTTTATAAAGCGACCAAAGCAGAATTCTATAAAGTGACTTTTGTTCCTCTAAAATATATTTATAGTGAACATGGTTTCCATAGCAATATTTTTAACATTTTCATGTTCGTTTAGATGATCTTGTTTATTAAACAAGTAAGAGCGCTATCTTCGGCCATGCCGAATCTTATATACCCTTCACAACGTGTAGTCATGCAATAACAGTAGTTTGTATCACCATTCATCCCATATGAAATACGTACAACATATAAAAACATGCATATATAAAAACAACCCATTTTAAAATTATAACTTTACGTATGTTAAAAGAAAAAAAAAAGAAAAAAAAATTTAAAAAAATTAAAAAAAAAAATTTAAAAAAATTTAAAAAAAAAAATTTAAAAAAAAATTAAAAAAAAAAAATTTTTTTTTAAATAATTAAAATATATATAATAAATATAAAACAAACAAAAAATTAAAAAAAAAAAATTTTTAAAAAAAATAAAAATATAAATAATATATTAAAGAAAAAAAATAAAAAAAAATTTAAAAAAAAATATAAAAAAATAAAAAAAAAATTTTTTGGCTCAGCTGGGATTCGATGCCACGTTTTCTTTAACCAGTATACACGTTTGTATGTATGTATGTTGTTGTTGTAATGTTGTTTTTGTGAAAAAAAAATCGAGGTGGTCGTTGGTTTTTGTTCATATCTCAGTTGCTTATGTACCGATGTTTCTGATTTTCAATACCGATCTACTCCCGATTTCTGATATTTTAATACCTTACCTGGGTCCATACTATGCCGGGGGGCTTCAAAAAGTTGATTTCAACATACACACGGACAGACGGACAGACTGACAGGGCTTAATCGACTCCCCTATTCATAAGCTTTCAGAAAATATATACTTTATGGGGTCGGAAATGAAAATTGTAGAAATTGCACACGATATGACAAACCTATATATACCCTTTTTCACTGTGTGAAGGGTATAATAATATTTTTATTTTCTAGCTAAAAACTTGCGCGTTGCTGCAGGGTGTGATTATTTGCAGGCAAAATCTTACTACGAAAACAAATATCAAAAAGTACTAGAAGATATTAGAAAACTCGTTGAAAAGCCCAATTATTTCTCCTATCCCTTGACATTTCAAATCTAATTTCCCTAATTAAAGCTGATTTCAAAACTGTCTATAATTTTTAACCTTGCCGTTTTAAGTAATTTCAGTACCAGTTTCCTGCTCCATATTCTCCATATTTATATACACAAAAACCATGGCAAGTTTTGCAGCCACCAGAAGAATTCTAAGAAACCTTAGTGCAATGAGTTATTGCATGTTTTATAGTATGTTTTTGACTATGATCAGAAAAATAGTCGTCGTCGAATCGACAATCATTCGTTGCATCGGATGTAAAATATGATTAGTACTTCTAGGGTTAAGTATGTATCAGTGACAGCTTGCTTTTGTTGCTTTAGCTAAATTGAATCCTCTTTCTAGAAGCTAAAAAGTTTTTTGGATAAAAATAAGAGGTAAAAAAGTACTAATTGTTTTTTGATTATATTTCACTAATTTATATAAATTTTTTACTTTTCAACACTATCAGTTTTTAATTGACATTTATTTTTTTATACCCGCCACCAAAAAAATGGTGGGGTATTTTCATTTTGTCATTCCGTTTGTAACACATCGAAATATCCATTTTAGACCCCATAAAGTATATTTTTTATGAATCGGGGTTTTATTTTATGTCGATCTAGGTATGTCCGTCCGTCTGTCTGTCTGTTGAAAGCACGATGGAGGTCGGACGGAAAAAGCTAGGAGCCCAGAATATTTTTTGTATACAAGGTTTGTTTGGTATTGAAAATGGGCTAAATCGAAATATTGGGAAGAGAGTTATAGCTCGTAATGCAAGAGTAGGTCAAAAAAACCAAGTCCTTCCACCATCGAAAAAAATGCAATTGTGTCCAAACGCATTAACGTATTTTCCGAGTATGAGCAATATTTTTCCCTAAAAATTGCTTAAATCTATGTTTTAGAAAAGGAGTTATAAATCAAAATGTACGAAAATTTATACCGCACAGTGTATTTTTCGGTATATTCAAAATTTAAAACCTAACAAAACTGACAAAATTAAATGTACGATTCTGAAATTTTGCAACCATTACTTTATGGTCAAAAGCTTTGTACTAACGGAAAATAAATGTGACACACCCGCTTTTACGCCCATCTCCTATATAATGCCTTATCTCAAGTTCATATAATTTATCTATGGACTAATTTTTTGGGAGAATAAAGGACTATATGTAAATATCTCAGTTTTATTTATTAGCAGAAACTATATTGACATACCTACTTTAACGCCCACTTTCATTGAAAGACTAAATTTACGAAAACATTTTACTAGAAGAAAGTGATACATATTTTAGTATAAAGATATTATTCCATAGCGACTACTGTTAATAACAAAATAATAAATTTTGTGCTATAAAAGTCCATCAAATTGGAGTTTCGGCACAGCCGAATATAGTGCTCTTACTTGTTTTTTAAATTTGTTTGCCGATAATTTTATTGAAACAAAGATTTTCTGTAAATGTTGGCAAAGGTATATATATTTTTTTCCGCTCATATTTTAGCTCTAAATGTACTCACACAACTGATTTTCAAAAGCAAAATTCTCGAAATCATATCTGGTAGATTGATATCATATAAAGTCTTAAGTCAACGTCGGGGAGTGAAAAATTTGCAATTAATACACGAACAGCGGGACAGACGAAAAGACAGACATAAATAAATTATTTCCTTTAAGTACAAGGATACAGAACATATTTACTTTATAGAGTCTCAAAGAAATATTGTAGAAATTATAAACGGATTGATAAAATTTAATACTTATTCCATCTCATGTGAAAGGTATAGAAACAGATAAATGGGCTCTGAGAAGGAAAGTCCTTTTTAACAAAATCACCCTCATGGCAAAATACTTTAAATCAGATATAATACAAAAAAAAATATATATATTTTTTAGATTTTTAAATAAATTTTAAACTTTACAGGAGGAGGCAAAAACGTAATAGAAATTATGTTATCATAACCCAACAAAAACTAGGTACTGATTTGCTCTTACTAAACAACATACTTTTCAATGACTATTACATATCGTCTGTCTTACTAAGAAGTATTTAAGTAATGACTTGATTCATAATGTGATACTTAAGTACTTGTTTTAAGAGATTTGCTTGCATACACAATACAATTTCTTGTTGCCATTCAAATACACAACTTTTTATAATTCTCTTTTAGTTTAACACGCATAGGGTATAAGTAGTAACTATTTTGACAACAGCGGCAAAGCATTTCGTTAACAAAGTGATGATTTGTAGATTTTCACTGATTTTTAAATTTCAATTTAACGTATCTCAGAATAATCTAACCGAATTTTCGTCCTTAGAAGAACCGAACGACTTCTGTAAGTCCATAATAGTAATGGGTTGTTAAGGTAATTAAAATCAACTACTTATAAATTGCTATAAAAGTAAGTACTTATTTAATTCCCAATTTATAAGCGACCGTAATAAGTACTTATACGAGTCCCTATTAGTAAGCGAGGGTGGTAAGTACTTGTCTCCAATGACATCGCCGTGTTAAAATAATGGGTTTAGATGCCAAATTATAAGTAGTGAAGAACTGTTTTCTAGTACTTTTAACTCATTATTTTGTAATGTGTTATTTTGCTGGGAATGTAAAATTGTGTGTAAAATTGCTTGTAAAATTGTTATTTTTGATACAATTGCATTAAAAAAATTCGAGGTGTATTTGTGTGAAATATATTGGAATCACTAAAAAATTCTACATCGTAAAAAATACGAGGACCTTTCTACTTGTGACCAACGATATATACATACATACATACATACATACATACATACATACATACATATGTATATAGTGTATTTGTTTTGATGTTTAGATACATTATTTGGTAGTTTTATTTTAGCAAAAACAATACGTATAAAATATGTAAGTATAAGATATTAAGTAAATTCCAAAGATATTATGGCAGATCTTTTGAACAGGTTTTAATAATTCGAACATCTCTATTTAATGTGTACATATGTATGTACATATGTTTGTATGTAGATATGTACATATAAATATTTGTGCTCACACTTGATCATGCAGAACTTGACGTATCATCGATTTATTTATGTTTATCATCCGTTAATGTGTGTAGTTTTTTAGGCATATTTTTTTTAAATTTTTATTGTGAATCTTTAATGTTTTACAGCTTAAAATATGATTAATATGATTGTGTCTATTTGTCTGCGTCTGTTGAAATCTTTCACACATTAATTATATTATTATTATTATGATTGTTTTCCATCACATTTATATAAATTTGTTTTGTTTAGGCAAATATTTACAAAAACTATTTATAATTAACTCATAAACTAACTAATTTGTTTTTTTTTTAATCTCTCTTCCAGACATAGGTATTTAGAGTATGCATGTCATGTATGTATGTCATTCAAAGGGAGATTTTTGTATTTATTGTATTCAGCTCAAGAGAATTTATTTGAGCAGGCCGACACAGATATCAATATGCAGTAATCACCGCCAACACCACTATGCAAGTTCATGGCGCAGCACTTAATGGTAAGTTTTGCTAATGTCATATTGTATCAAATTGCTATAAAAAGGTATAGATTTGCAAATCAAAGTTGTTTGCGAAAAGTAAAAATATTTTTATTTATTTTTTTTTATTTATGTTATTATTTTATTGGTTTTTGCAAATAACACCACACCTAAACCAAGTGACTGATATAACAATCGCTATAGAGAAATATGACAAATATTTTGACACCTTCAGCAGACCTAGAAAAAAATATTACAAAACATAAAGTAAAAAATTAAATTGTTAATATTTCGCTTAAAATCAGCAACCTATTAAATTAATGTCTTAATAAAATAAACTGCTTGCAAATGTTGTATAATTTTGGATAGTTTTTTACTTCAAGCGAACAACTTAAGAAGTATCAAAAAAAATTGTAGTTGCATTAAGTTAAATAAAACTCAAATCGTGCAATATAGAAACGCTTTAAAATACGCAAATTTATTGACATATTGTACAAATGTATTTAACATTGAAATCTTAATTTATTATTTCGTATTTATAAAATTATCGACTTTTTGCGGAAGTCATTCCATTAAAGATTTTACAGTTGCTTCTGTCACCTTTTTCTACACTTAAAATCGGACATGTTCTGGGACATTTTTCCTGTGTTCTTCAATTCCTTTTTTACAAGAGCTCAGTACCTTTCCACAGGCCTAAGTTCTGGACAGTTAGTTAGATTTGTCTCCGTGGTCGTGGTACAAAAATGACATTATTCTTTGAATACCACTCAAGTGCCTTTTTTCCATAGTCACATGATGCCAAATCAGGCCAAAAATATGTAGGCACTCGGTGCTGTCTCAAAAAAGGTAAAAATTGTTTTTGCAGGCACTTCGTGAATTAAATTTCTGTGCTTATCGTGCCTGATGCCATAAATGCTTGGCTTCGTTTGTCACAACTGAAAAAAGCTTGCTACACAAGGAATTTCTTAGGGAATTTCGTTTGTTTTTTAGTCCGGAACTCTTCCTGAACATTACCTCTTTCATCAGCAACATAAGAATCTTGGCCAGGAAGTTGAGAAAAGTCTGCCTGTACGTATGTTTCGTCATCCATCACACATTAGGTGTATATTTTTATAAAATCTGCCTTCAATTTTTTCGCTCGTTTTTTTGCTTCTAAGTTCTTTACCGAATTGCGATCTCGAACTTTCTAAACTTTCTATGTCTTCAGCCCCATATAAGCTTTGGCCCTTTGGACAAAACGATTAGAGCATTTCACCGCACGCGCGGATTTTCTGATAGAAGTGTTAGGTGCGCTTTGAAACAGTTGTTTGACTTTTTTTAACTTACCAATATCCCTTGGACTTTTTTTATTTCCTGATCCAGGTTTTCTTTCAATGCTCAGGTCTTCCTTTTACCGTTTAATGGCATTTAAAACAGTTCGAGGGTCAACTTTTAAATTTTTAAAAGTCCATGACGGATTTTTTTTATATTTTCACGCACTTTTTTTCACAGTCCATTTTGATCGTAATAACAATTGAAAATTAATGAGTTTCAAAGTAATAGTATCTGACATATACAGGGTGGACCAAAAGTCGCGCCTGCGTGTAAAAATAGAATAACTTTTTTGTTTATTATTATTTTTTATTAAATTTTTTTTAATTATAATATTATCTTTGTATGACCTAAATTTTAATTATGAAAAATAATGTCAGAGAGATGACCATCACTTTCATCGATGCACAATTGGGCTCTTAAACAGGCGTTTTGCATAACTGCACGCAAGGTTTCAGGCTCTATTGCCCTGATCTCAGCTTCAATGTTGTTCTTTAGCTGCTCTATAGTTTGAGGCTTGTTTACATACACTCGTTCTTTGAGATAACCCCATAGAAAATAATCAGGGGCAGTTAAATCCGGTGAACGTGCTGGCCAATTAAATTCTGAATTTTTCGAGATAATTCGGTCGTCAAAAATTTCATTTTAAAGCGTCATTGTGGCTCGGGCCGTGTGTGCTGTTGCTCCATTCTGCTAAAACCACTTGTTGGCTGCCTCAGGGCGTACAAAATTATTAAGCATAGCGCGATATCTGTCCCCATTCACCGTTACTGTATTACCAACTTCATCCTCGAAGAAGTAGGGCCCTATAACTCTTTCTGATGTCACTCCACACCATACTGTACACTTGAGGGGGTGTAATTGGCGCTGGTGAACAACTCTGGGATTTGTAGTACCCCAAAATCGCATATTTTGTTTATTTACGTATCCATTTAGATGAAAATGTGCTTCAGTAAAATTGAGCGCCCATTGGAAAAGTAAAATTCTACCACTTTAGTTCGTTGCTCAGTCGTTAAATTTTGCATGGTGGGGTAACACGAATCGATAAATAAAATCTGAAAAAAAAATAAAAAATATTAATAAACAAAAAAGTTATTCAATTTTTACACGCAGGCGTGACTTTTGGTCCACCCTGTATATAAAAGCTAACGTGATACAAAGAAAAATTATTTTTTGCACGATTGATTTGAGTTTTATTTAACTTCATGCAACTACAAATTTTTTTCGATACACTCCTTATTTAATTGTTAATAATAAATATTAATCTACATTATTATTTAATAAATACTGATGAAAAGGAGTACTAACATTTTAAATTTTGTCAGAAAAAATTTGATTCTTCTAATAGCCGTGAGCAAGATATTAATAAAATTCATTGCTTTGTATAAATTATCAAAATTGTAAGTTTCTATTACTCTGGCCCCTAAATTAGGCTTCGTGTAAGCTTTAATCTAATTTGTTCTAACTTTGAAGCAATTGATCGAAAACAGCTTAGATCTGCGACTTCACAAAACCCTATCAGAAAAAGTCTGGCAGGGTTAAATCGCACAATCATAGTAAACAACTAACGTTACTGATTTACAATTGCACCCAAATGCTCACTTTCATAATAAAGTTTAAAAATTTTTACCAACTGCCAAATCGTATAACTTACTGTGTTAATTTAGCACCAAAAACTAAATTATAAAAAGCTCATTTAAAAATCGCCGCAAAATAAAATTGCCAACACACCCTGTCAACATTGACCAGCTCAATTGCTTACAATCAATTGCTCAAAAAATTTCTGCAGTCTCTTCGGTCTGACCTCAAACATCTCAGAAAGGTTATCCAGTATAGTTTTCTGTGTCTCTTAGTAGCCAATTAGAGTCTAAGATAATACCCAGATATTTTAGCTTATCCGATAAAGAAATTTCATAGTTTTCCATCCTCGTTAATAAAAAGCTTGGAATCTTGGCCCTCGGTGTGAACAGCTCGTTTACCCCAAGACCTCTATCTATAACCCAGTTAAGATCACTAATCACCTCCAAACAAAGCTGATACCAGTATCATGACATCGTCTTAAGAAGGCACGAGTTTTATGTTGACTACCCAACAAAAGCGTGGTTCCCTCAAGTCGTCACCTAATATAGGAGTCAATGAGTCATTCCAAAGTTTTGAGCTGAAAACATGAGCAATTAATTAACCGCAAGTCTTTAGGATTCTCATGAATCATTTTCGGAATAAAAACCATTTAGACCTTTTTCAAAAATTCGTACATTCATATTATATTCTTGTAAATATGACTTCAAGAAAAAAAGAATCAGCCAAATCGGATAAGCCGTGTTCAAGTTGTGCTTCTATATAGAAGCGGTAATTGTGTTTTATATATAGAGATTTAAAATTAGTAAAAATAAAAGAAATCTGTTTTCTTCTAACAATAATATTTTGTAGCCATACAACATTATTTAGTCAAAATCAATTATCTCACATCTCCTTTGCCTTGAATTAGTAACGCTTCTGTTGCAGTTGTCATTAAACCAGTTTTAGGAATAAAATTAAAACAAAAATATACAATTTTAATTAGAATATTTTTTTCATTAATTATAATAAAAAAAAATTTAGTCACAAAAGCACAATTCTAGACAAACTCATTTGAAAATTCTTTACTACATAAAGCAGGCGAGAAAACAAAAACAAAAATGTTCTGGCAATTAATAAAAGCAAATAAAACAGATTTTAATGACTTTTATTTATGAATAAAATAAAATGCCTTAATAGTTAAAAAAAATAAATTAAAACACTATTTAATAAATTATGTAAAAATACACACACACACACACATCCACTATACGCTGAACACATACATGTACTTATAACCTAAAAATACGATTCTTTAAGTCTTAATGGCGCCCAAGCTGTTTGCTGTTTCTCATGAGAACAATGATGATGTCGTTGCGATAACCAGAAAATAGTCAAAGTGATCTTAGGGAATGTGTGGGTTAAAATAAAGTTATGTTTTTTTTTGTATAACTTTTAATGATTTTTATATGTTTTTAACACGCAGCAATAGTGTCAAGTTTAGTAGTTCCCAACGAGGAAACCACTGATGATATTATGCTTTATTTTTAAAAATCACATTTTGGTTAACAAAGTATTTCTTATAGTAGAAAGTCATATTTTAAATTATTTTTTTTTAAATAAAAAGCTTTTCTTTATTAACAATTTAAATACTTAGTATCTCTGTTTCGCAGTGCTCTTTCTTTTCTGTTGTCTGTTATTGTTTTCCTCAGTAAAAGAGCTATCGCAATTGGTGTTGTTTACCTCTAAACACGTTGGGCTTGGTGTTATTTTTAACTTTTCATGTTAAGAAGTACATTGAACAGAACCGTTTCATTTATCTTCCAATAACGGAAAAAAATTTAATTTCAACAATATAAAAAAGTATTAAAATAATTCTGACTATGTGTAGTATAGCTCCCACAAACAGATACAAATACATACATAAGGTACATTTTGAGGAAATGCGGCTAATAGTGCTGATAATCTACTATTATTGGCTGCTCCACCCAGATACCAACAAGTCATTTGGGATTGTTCTGTAAAAGAGAAAATAAAAAATGGTTGAGTTTTTCAATTGTAATACGAGTGGATATAAAGAAGGTTATCTTCAGTAAAAACTAGAGAAGTTTCTAGATCTTATCTGCTGCTAACAATTTCAGACCCCTAGTAAAGGTCAATATTGCTGTTGGGTCGTGTGGGGAGAGCGATATCTTGTCGCAGTAAGTGGTGGGTAGTTAATGTTTCACCGTCTCCTCTTCCTCATCTTCACAGGAACGACAGAAGTCAATCGAGTTCGGTTGCTATTTCGCAATAAATTATTGAATACCGCAAGGACTAGATGCCTGTAAGCGCACCTTTAAATCTTGTTTCTTTAAAGATAAAAGTATTTTCGTTCTCTTTGGCGATATTACTGGGATTTTGTAACTTATTTTTATATGCTAGATCCCTAAAGTATGCTTCAATCCTGTCGGTAGAGTATGTACAGTACAAGTTACACTGAGGTAATAGCAGTTTGTATCTTAAAGCCTCTTCGCGTCAGCTTGTCTACCGCTTCGTTTCCAGTAATGCCAAAGCGACAAGGGACTCAGCTGCCGGCTCTTCATACATAGATATGATGAAAATTTTGTCACAAATTCTGATTAGAATAAAATTATTGAGATAAAAATGTTGAGAAACTATTTAAATTTTGAATAAAAAGATTTTCCATAAATTCACTTTTCTTAACTAAATTTTTAATAAAATTCTCTTTTTGTAGAAAATTGTTCGATATCATCTTTGTATCTAAAAATACTTGTATAAATTTTTGTTGTTTTTTGTCTGTTAAAAAAAGTTTGGCAAACAATGCTTTAGTTTTTCCATATCAAAAATATAAAAACATAAAGGTAACAAGTGCGTTGACATGGTGCTTACTGATTTGTGGCTGCTGATAAATGTTGCTTGTTTTTTTTTCATTGTCTGCACGGAAGTGCATGATGAGAGTACTTAATATCTGGAGTGTGTTTGTATATAAAGTGCCATCTACAGAATGACAGATAAACAAACAATTTGAATTCCTTTTTTTTTTTTTTTTTTTAATTTGTGCTTAAAAATTTGTCAAGGTCATCTCCAACGATGATGTGGATTAAGCTGATGTTGATGACGATGATGTGTTTGAATTGTACCCCAATAAATGTATTCGTCGATTGCGTGCGATCAGAAATGTAAACAGTTTAAAGTGTTGGCCATAAATGTAGTCTACATGTGTTAACTATTGCCGCTTGGTGTTATACATGCACTCATTTATTTTTAATGTTTTTTTTTTGTTTGTTTTGCTTTTATTTTTTAATTAAGTTTATTAATTCTAAATGAAACATTTTAACTGTTACACTGTGCTACAGAGTAAAAATTATGACAAAGTCTTAGGACATATGTATACCAATAAATGTATACGATATGCAATACGATGCAATAGTCTTTAATGTCTGCTGCCGTTATTTGACTTGTCGTTCTGTTGTTCAATCTTTATAGTTACTTTTAAGGCAGATAAGCTTTACTTTACAAGCATTAATCAAAACGAACGACATTGTACATCACGCCCGCTTAAGATTTTGAAGACCGAGTTTTCCGTTTGGTTTCTCCTAATATGGGTGCATAACTCTATACACAATATCTATACTTATAATAATATTATAAAACAAAACTGCCTGTACGAGAAATATTTTTTTAATTTTAACGATCCAGAACACAAAATACCAGTGTCCAGAGGCATGAAAAATGCCTTCTCCAAATTCGAAATAGTTAGCCTTTAATGATGTGCTTAAAAATACATGCAAATGCATACGAAAAATCTTAAACAATTCATATAAACAAACGTTTTTAACTCATAAAAGATGGGTTTCTTTTCAGCTACTATGCATGCGTCGTTCTATGTGCACTTATTTGAATAAAGTATATTTTATTAATATACTAGAAAAGACCGGCGCGCGTTGCTACGCCCCTTAATGAATAAAAATGCATTCTGAATTTAAATTTAATATCAAGTGCAAAAAGCTTAAAATTTAAAATTTTTTTAATGGGCGTGGCACTGCCCACTTTTCTAATCAAAAAATTGTATAGTCATGACAACTTAATATGTGTGTAAAGTTTCACAAAAATCGGTCCAGAGCAAGTACCTCAAAATTATAACTTTTTATGGGCGTGGCCCTGCCCACTTTTCTAATCACGAAATTGTATAATCATGAGACCTCAATATGTGTGTGAAAAGTTTTAGAAAAATCGGTGAAACTTAAGTAGCTGAAAAAGATAACTTTTTATTATGGGCGTGGCACTGCCCACTTTTCTAATCAAGAAATTGTAAAGTCATGACAGCTGAATATGTGTGCAGTTTCAGAAAAATCGGTCTAGTGCAATTACCTCAAAATTATAACTTTTTTTTTATGGGTGTGGCCCTGCCCACTTTTCTAATCACGAAATTATATAGTCAAGACAGCTCAATATGGGTGCAAAGTTTCAGAAAAATCGGTCCAGTGCAAGTACCTCAAAATTATAAGTTTTTTATGGGCGTGGCCCCGCCCACTTTTCTTATCACGAAATTATTTAGTCATGACAGTTCGATATGTGTGCAAAGTTTCAGAAAAATCGGTCAAGTGCAAGTAGCCAAAAATGAAAACTATTTTTTTATGGGCGTGACCCCGCCCACTTTTTGCCACCCATAACCAATCCCTGGAATGTGTACAACAACTTGCCAAAGTTTGAGTCCGATCGGTTTTATAGTTTCGGAGTCTATAGCTAACACACACACAGAGTTTCACTTTTATATATATAGATTCATATAAATAAATACTCTCCAATGACAGGTTAATGTTAAAATCATGCATGTTTCACCTAAATTGAACGACTTCATCATGGGTTAAACTTATGCATTCACTATTTCTTTTGCATGTCCTTTGTTGTGTTGGGTAGAAGTGAATTTCTTTTTACCTACGGCTCCTACGACAGGTTGTGAATTACCAATAGTTTTATTTTGTTATGTGTGTATGAGTAGCGCACAAGTATTTTGAATGTCTCCAGTGGTAAAATTTAACAAAGTTTTGTATTTCAGACCTTCTGGCAGGCGAATTTATATCTTTCTTTCGATTTGCAATCTCATTATTTCCAGCCTGCACTTTAAAGCCTTTGAACTTTCTTCTAAAGGTCCGATAGTCATTCTATTCTCCTTCTTAGAAAATGGAATAAGAATGTATTTAGTTTTCTGCTTCTTTTATTCTTGGCAACAAAATTTCGAAATTGTTTTTATAAACTAGATAAAGTTTAAAGAAGAAATCAAAAAATTAGAAGAAAATATTATTTATTTTTTTCATATTAGGCTTATAAGTAAATATAAGAGTAATATATAAAGTATAAGCATTAGCAGCCAAGGCCATCAGCTACCAAAAGAAAATAAAAACTAGAAAAATAAACAAAAAAATATTTATTTGTATTTAAAGCTCCTGAGAAGTAATAAAATAATAAGTAGTATTAGAAAAAGTCAAAATTTTGTTTAAATTTAAAAATCATAAAATCTGTGAACAGGGGGCTGATTCTCGCATTCGTATACGAGCGAAATTATATTCGAACGTGCGAGTTTTCTTACTTTTGGGATTCTCTTATTCGATATCGAGTATCGACTATCGAAATTTCTAATGACGGCATTCGATAACGAGCTACATTTCGTACGTAACCTTGCGAGTATAAACTCGTTAGCAAAAAAGCATTCGAGTTTACGTTTTAAAGTATAAAAGTGAACAGAAAAGAAAATGTAAGTTAAAAATTTATAATTTTTTTTTAAAGTAAATTGTTATATTTATAGTCAAAGTTAACAAAAATAAATTATTCTCAAAAAGAGATCTTTGGAAATTTTTTGGCAAAGCACACAGATTTGGCAAAAAGCCTGTTTGCGAACATTTTACAAGGGAAAGCGAGGGCTAACCAACTTTTGGAGCAACTAGCCGCGAAACTTAATGCTTCTGGTCCACCAATAAAAGATGTGAAAATGTGGCAGAAAAAATTGTTTTGTAATGATTTGTTTGTTTAGGTATACGCTGATCAAAAACAACATGTAAAAAAGAAGTTTTCTTTTAATAAATCTTCACTCAAGTAGAGGAACAAATCTTGGCTGCTGCTGGCATAGAAGTCGCTGTTTATGGTCTGAAGACTGTTTAAAGCTGTGGATCAGTTTTAAAAACACAAACAGAGCCAAAGTCAAACCTAAAACCTTTAGGTGATTAATTAAGTGTAATAGCACCTGAAGATCACAATAATGACTTGCCATGCACTTCTTCGTCTTTAGTCTCGGACAATAACCACTCCTCAAGTATATAAGATTATGATTTAGAAGAATCAGTGCCGGAAAAAAAAATAATATACGGAGACATAAAAAATAGCCTAAAGAAAAGGGAAACAAAACATACTTTGCTAAAAAAAAAATATGATTACTACAGACAACTACCAGAAGAAGATGCTAAAAAGATTAAATTCCCTTATAGAAATAAAGAAACAAGACCTCGAATTAAAACAAAGGAATGTCGAACTGAATATTCATTTAATTGAAATAAGAAAGAAAAGCCTACAAATTAAGGAAGAGGAGCAAAACTTAGACAAACAAATTAAAGAAATAGAGTTGCAAATAGGAGTTAGAAACACTTAATATACGTATCGAAATGCAATAAAAATAGAAATAAATCCCTATGTACATAAAATTTTTATAGGCTTTCATTTTTTTTAGTTTCAAAAAACATGAAAAAAAGTAAGTTCTTTACAACACTGAACTAAAACCTCGATTCGTTTCGTATCGAGTAACATCATTAGAAAATTGTACGCTATCGAAATTAATTTCGATACGAGTTGTATTTCGATCACGAATGCGAGAATTAGCCCCCAGGTCTTTGCACAGAGTTCAAAAGAGGCCGAAGGTTTTTCTAAAGCGAGTGTGGACTTTCTTGCTCTATATAAATGGTAACAAAGTCCTTGTGTCCGATTAATCATGTTTTTTTTACCGCTGAGTAACTTTTAAATGGTATATCCGTATGTAAATGCGAACTATTTTATCTTTGCCTCTTAGTATATAGATTCATGGGTTATTGATATTTCTAAGCAATATTCAAATTTAAGTGCTTCTTAAAACTACAACGCTCCAAACAGATTAATCTTTGAATCAAAATTTTATTAAACAGCTTTGTTTAATTTTCATCACCGTTAGCAAAAGGCACGCATCATGGCAGTTCAGAGCTACAAACCACTTAAAAGTAAATAAACAAAATTAACACTAACTACTAAGTATGTATTTGGTTACTAGATAAAGTTAGTAGCAGAAACTATAAACAGTGTAACAAGTGTTGCAATAAAGTAGTGGTACTGTGTACAACAGCACAAGAAGTCCTAACAGTAGCTAGCGAATTCAACTAGTAAAGGGTCCGCCATCTAACGTTTTTTTCAACTAGTGTTTATTTCGTGAATGGTAACACTTAGCTCATGTCTGATTTGACAGATAATTAGTTTTATCCTTCCGCTGAATAAATATGGTTGTCTATACGCTTGAACAACGCTGGGAAATATTGCGACATTACTTTGGCCGATTTTGCAAAAAAAAATCATCTTTTCAGATGAAGCTGATTTTGATCTTGGCGGGTATGTAAACAAGCAAAATTGTGGCATACAGGGCACAGAAAATCCGCACGCATAAATTGAAAAGTCGATACACCCAAAACGATTTACTGTTTGGTGCGGATTTTGGTCCAGAGGCATAATTGGGCCATTTTTCTATGAAAATGATCAAGAAGTGGCCGTAGTTAATGGCGATCGTTATCGGGCCATGTTGAACGAATTTTTGTTCACAAAAATTGAAGAGGAGGATATTGGCAACATTTGGTTTCAACAGGACGGCGCTATGTGCCGCACAGCCGAAGCTACACTTTTTTATAGCATTAAAAAAAAAAAAAGTTATTTGGCGGACCCTTTACTTCTATACAGCTATCGGTCTTGAGTTGAGGTTTAAGTCAAGCTTAATAAAAGACTCTACGAAGGAAAAAAACAAAAAACGAAAAGTACATCTCGTGCATCAAACAATATTATTACTATCAACTACAACATTGCGTGCTGAGTTAGATTTGTCAACAACGTGTTTGATTTTACTTGCTTTTCATCTTTTTTTTCTTTTAAGTTTTCAATACTTGTTGTTATTGTTGCAAGAGCTTGTAATGGGAATAGAAACAAATACTTTGAGCATGTTTTTCAACAAAGTTTTTTTAAATAATTTTTTTTTGTAAAACTACAATTTTTGTATATACACATACATACATGCATGCATAATATTGTAGTAAAACTATTGGATAAAAATAATGTTTTAATGCAAAACGTTGTATAAACAATAAAATAAACAGGCTGAGAGTTGTTTGCTAAGAACTAAATGTTTGATAGAAAGGAATGTAATCATTTTGCTTTTTACTAAGAAGTTAGAAAAATTTACAAGCACTTAAATATATAAATATATCTGGCGTGCCGTAAGAAGTAAAACTTTTACACTCTGCGACTAAAAAAAATATCTTAAAAGCACAAGCCATAATTTTCGGTTGTACTCAAGTTTTTTCGTTATTCTTATTACGTCTTAACGGTGGCATTAAATTGCCTCGATTAATGTGCTGTTTTTACAAGCCGATTGAGTGATTGTCTTAGACGATTTATGTGTAATTTGTTTTTGTTACAATAACAAAATACACATAAATCGTCCAAGACAATCACTCGTTAAGTGCCCTTTCTGATTAGGCAAGTCTCTTGCGCAAGTTAGTTTTTTTATTTTCTTTTTTTTTTTTTAAACTTGCTTTCACGTTCAGACACAGCAATTAACTTGCCCAAGTTTCGTATACAAAAAAAAAATCAAAAACCTGTTTGCAGCCAACTTCAGACATAAAAATAACAATGAAAAAATACAGTTGCCAAGTACAGGCAAATGCGTACTCAAATATGGGCAATTTTCTTCCTCATAAACCCGACCTTACCCCTTTTATCAATAAACACAAGATTCGCAAGAGACTTGCTTAATCTGAGGGTATACAAACTGACGATATAAGGTGGGTCAAAAATCACCATAGAGTTTACAAATTGTAAAACTTTTTCGTACATATATTTTTTTCTCTTATACAAAATAAAAACATAAAAAGTATAGAAAATTATGCCACTTAAATGACCCCTGTTCTCAGCTTCGCAATGATGGACTTGTTAAAAAGCGTTTTCCATAGCATCTTTCAAAATACGTGCCTGTAGCGCTCAAATTTCTGCAACAATGTTGGCCTTGAGTTGGAGGATAGCCTCGGACTTGTTTACATATATTCGCTCCTCCTTATAACCCCAAAGAAAATATTTAATCAGTTGCTGACAAATTTTGTGAACGCTTTGGGCAATAATTTGCGAATTTCTGGAATTTATTCGCTCTAAAAAAATTTGATTTAAAAGTGCCATTGTGTCTCGAGTAGTGTGGACAGTGGCTCAAATCTTGCAAAAACCACATATCATGTCTATTTTTAAGAGGAGGACGCAAAAAATATTTTGTAATAAACCGACACCGCTCTCCATTTGGGGTTACAAAACTTTCATCCTAATTTTTGTTCATATGTGCAGATGTAATTCAACAGGTTTATAGTAACCTAAAGGGGTGTAATTGGTGTTGATGAATGACTCTTGAATTTTTAGAACCCCAGAACCTACAGTTCTACTTATTAACAAAGCAATTCAAATGAAAATGAGCTTCAACCCTCATAATCAGATTTTCAATAAAGTTGATTTCATTTCTGGCCAACTGTTTAAATTTAACTGCAAAATTTAGACGTTGCCGATGATCTGCAGGTTTAATTTTTTGCACTACTTGCACCTTCTATGGACATAAAAGCAAGTTTTTTTTTAAATGCGCCGTACGTAACGTACGAGCCATTCTTGATGGTAGATGTTTCTGGTGTTTCTTTTACTCTTTGCTCTACACGTTTAATGTTTTCCACAGTGCGAATTATATGTGGTGTAATTGTTCGAGGCAAATCGCTTACAGTGACATGTTAATGGTGACAATGAACTAAGCAACAAATTATTGCTTTAGTGACGGGCATTCTGACTTGTCGAAAATAATTGATCGCTGCTTTAAATAATGGAATTCTATTATTCTGCTTCCTTATTTAGTTGTGAGTCTCTCCACTATTTATTCTGCAGTTGTTATTTATATAATCTGAACAACATTTTAAAAAATACTATGTACACGAACAATTTATTAATTTTTTAAATTAAATGGTGAGTTTTGGCTAACCCTGTATATTATCGTATTTAGCTGACATTAAGATTTTCTAGAGCATGGTTGTAAATTGTCTTGTTTGACCAACTGTTTAGTGTACCAATCAAAAGAACATTCAGGAAATTTTTATTATTTTTAATCAAGGATTTAATTCCTTTCAATTTCTGCTTTTATGATAATTTATATACAATCTTCAACAACATTCTAGCTTTAATACACCAAATAGGCACACACTTTGTGTGCGGTTTTATTTGAAGTGCATCTGAAAAACTTTTTTTTACTACTGATTTCAACACTACAAGACTCTGAATAGTTTGTATCTCTGCGTGTTGGCATGTTTGAATGTGTGTTGTTCTTTTGATTTTTTTCTGAACATGCGTATTTTGTTGTCTATGAACAGTGTGTGTCTTAAATTCAATGTGTGTGTCCATTCATTCACTCATTCACCCATCCATCCGTCCATTTATCTATTTAAAAAAAAATTTTTTTTTAACATCCGTCCATTGATGATTGACTTAAGCACGCGTCTTACTAAATAAAATCATGACGCACTTATCATAATGAATACCTCTAGTACATACTATACGTATGTATGCACATACTTACATTATTTTTATTATTTATACTGAAGCATTTTATTATTTGTACTGATGCATTTTATTACTTGTATTGATGCATTTTATTACTTGTTGTCTTGATGCATTTTTATTTTATTTCTACTTACCTCTTGTATCATCTGACAGGGCGACATTTTGGAAGCAATCTTTAGTGTAGTGTGGAAAAATGTATTATTTTTGTTTCTTTTTTATGATTTTCTTCTGGATAGATTGTCCATTGCCTTGTTTGTTGTTAAATAGAGATTAAATAATTATTTTTTTTTTTTTCTAATTTTATGACCATGTTTTAACCAAATTAGTGAGTGAGTTTAGATGATGACTGATAAAAGGAACTTGAATTGTGGTTTAGTGTATCATCATGCATTCATTCATTTATTTATTATTATTTTTTGCTTTAATATTACTGTTTCAATATACATATGGCTGTGATTCAATATAGAAATATGTATTCCTAAAACAAATACTTATGTATGTATTTTATGTATTATACTATATATTTAGTTAAAGAATTTAACCTTGTTTAAATTTCAAAATAGTTTAGTGTCATTGACCATTTGCTTGAGTTTCACGAAATTGTGAAAATATATTTATGTTTATTTAAAATATGGGTCGAATTTTAAAGTTTTTATTTTAACGATACACAGGTCATTTTATATTCGTTTTTATGGTTTGTTTATATTTTGTGAATATTTTATTATTTTATAACTTCATATTTTATTCCTTTTAATCATGGCAGTGTTACCATTTATCTAGATTAGGAATTGATTTTAAAAATAGTTTTATTTTTTATTTATTTAAATACTATACAATACAATTGAAAATTATATTTTAGTTTAAGTCACCGAACTGAATGATTGATTTATCATTTGTACGCTGCAGCGCGCTGTAGTGAAACAGACCAGAGTCTCTAGCAGGAATCGAACCCGTAAACTCCGTACTGACAATGGTTCATCGGGGCACCCAAAACAAAACTTAAAATATTGAAAGAATTCAGACTTAAGTTCATATCATTTTTTCTTTTTCGTGAGTTTGATTATTATTATGAAATTTCTCTACCAAACAATGGGTAGCTTCTTAAGGAAGCAAATTGTATAAATAAAAAAAAAACAATAAATTCAAAACAATTACAGATTGAAAAAACTTTTTTATCTATTCTTTTATAAAAGACAAAAAGTAATCTCAAGCTCAAAAAAGGACCAAATATTAATATAAAGATATTTTAGTTCATATATTTAGAATATTCTTTTTATAATGAAATGGAAAGAATAATCTGAAAAAGTATACATTTGCTGACACCAGGCGAGCAAAATGCAATTTAATCACCGATCAAATGTGTGAAAAATGCATTCCACGCAGCTAGTAACTAACAAATTTCTTGTTTTTATTGTCAAATCATCATCACAAACTACATGATTGAGCATCATGTCGAAAATGAGTGTTCGTTATGACTACTGTTGCACTCCATTTACAGCAAAGACCGTTAAATTACCCATTTCAAGCATTAAATTTGGTAACAATTTGTCAAGTGGAAATGCATGCACAACATTGCGTTGCGTTAGAAATTTGCTTTGACATTTAAGATGAAATATCCGTACTTAAGGAGCTAATACACGGCATGTTTTTTACGTCTGACTTGTCAAATTCTCCACTGCTAATACAAACATATCGTGTGTTACCTTTAAAACATTACTTCTATAAAAAAACATGTGTTGAGACATCTGGCAACATTTTAATTAGAGTGCGCTCTATTTTCTTCTGTCAAAACATGTGACATCAGCCGTTGGCAGAAATATCTGCTGCTGCAAAGCAGTCAGCGTAAAAGTACAATTTTGACAGACATGTAGATTTACATATGTCTCACAAATTTTAAAGTCAGATGTAAAAAACATGCCGTGTATTATAGCCTTTATGTGAAACATGTCACATAAAGTACATACTTTCAATGCAGCGCGAAGCATAAAGTTAGGCAACTCTCATATTTTTGCGCGCTTTGACAATCAGATGGCAAATTTTCTAATATTTTTTTCTTTCTAAATTCGAACGCAAAATGAATTAGTTTCAAGAAATAATATAAAATAACTTTTTTAACTATATCGTCTAAATTTCTTGATCTTTTAATTGATAATATTTGATTTTTATTTAAGCTTGAGATAATTTTTTTATAAAAAAATCAAAAAAGTGATCTCAAGCTTAAATAAAAATCAAACATTAACTTTTTTATCTTTAATTTAAAAAATATATTATTTAATAATGAAATAATAGTGAAATAATTAGATAAGTACTTGCCAACTTTATAGGTAAGCAAACAATGCGTAAGTGTTGTTAATGTTTTTATTGTACCATACGCCTTTTCCCTTGCGCTTTTCTGTCAACGTTAGAAATGTCACGCAAAGCGACGAAGTTTTATTTGACATGGCCTTTATTGTTCAATAAGAATTTTAATTTGGTGATATCACTGGTTTGTACTTTATCAAAAACATGTTAAGTGAACTTCTGGTTTAAAGTGGACAATATGTGATTTCTGTAAGACCGCCCCAGTTGACATTTTGCCAAATCAATTGACTTATGACCTTAAAGCCAGCATAAGTCTTCACTCAAAACTAGCCAAATATAGATTTTTTTTTAAATTTGACTTCTCAAATTCGTGTCACTGTGCAAAGCCATTTAAAAGTTTAAATTTAAAAATGCAACAAAACAAAAACGGGTTGAAATTTTGATAAATTTATTTTTTTGTTGTGAAGTACAATTGTTCCGGTAAGAAATGAAATATTGTTTCATTTATAGGTCTGCCGCGACTGGCCTTACAGTGCCCCATTCGATCGGATTAATTTTCGAGTACTTTTTCGAGTGTATGGAGTTTTATATTGGCAATAACATCACAACCCAGCAAAAAAAAATTGCAAGTAGTGCAAAGCGAATTACATCTACAAGACTTCTGAATCAATTGTGTAAAAGCATTAATTCTAAATGGCTTACTAAATGTGAAATAATTTGTCATAAATGATGTGCTTAAAAATTAATGAATTATCATGCAAAATATCTTAAAAGCTTCATGTAAACAAACAAATTCAACTCATGAAAAATCCGATGCTTTTCACCAAATATGCATGAGTTCCATGAACTCATTTAGAATCGAGTGCAGTTCATTAATATATTCATGTAAACACATGATCTTCAAAGACACGCTAATGTTAAAATCATTAGAGTTTTCACTTAAATTTAATCACTTCAACCCCTGCAAATTCACTTTTTCATCATAGACTTTTTTGCTGGGAAATGTTGGCCTTAATATGCTCAATTGTTTTTGGTTTGTCTGCATAACACTTGTCTTTAACGGCGTCCCACAGAAAATTTTCCATCGGTATCAAATCACAGCTTATTGGCGGCATTTTACATCACCATTTCAGCTAATTAAACGGCCATCAAACGTTGTACGCAATAAATCGATTGTAGCATCAGATGTATGGCAAGTTTCATGCTTTAAGTTTGATGATTTTTTGTACGTTTTTTTCATGAAATTTCTGGCCGCAAATCCCAAAGTTGTTCAAGCGTAAATCTATTTATTTCGTTAAGTGGATATAATTTACTTAATTTTGTAACAGAAAAGAATGACATAAGTATTGCTATATTCGAAATAACCGCTAGTTAAATTTAAACCCATAAACCTTTACATACATATAATTTCCGATGTCAGTCGAAATGCCATTTCATATTTTTTACCCTTCACCTGTGGCGCACAAGAGTATATATAGCTTTGTCATTCCGTTTGTAATTTCTACAATTTTCATTTCCGATCCCATAAAATATATATTTTCTGAAAGCTTAGGAATAGTCGATTAGGAATTGTCCGTCTGTCCGTATGTTGGTTGAAATCAACTTTTAGAAGCAACTACATGTTCCTCAGATCTCTATATGGTAATCAATCAATATCCGGGAATGAATCCCTATTGAAATTCAGCACAATCACCCCATAACTGTCTGAGATATGAGCAAATAAACACGACTGCCTCTGTTTTTCCCCATATTTTTACTACCAAAATTAAAAATTTTCAGCTATAGAATAATGTATATAATGTATACTATTTTTAGATATAATAAAGCGGGCTCTAATCGGTAAAGTTATAGACAAACCTTTTTTTTAAATATATATTCCAAAAATTTACAAACGAAAATCAATTTTTTTCAGCTTCTAGACAACCTAGAGAGTCAATATTGATATCATCTGAAAGGACTTGACTAGCGCATTAAAAGCACTATAAAAAAATTTAAATTTATGTTGGCCGCCACTACAAAATGTAAGTTATTAAAAAAAATTAAAATCCAAGATGGCGTCTTAAACAAAATGGCGGATAAAATTTTTTTTAACCCCATCAATATGGGTATCAAATGAAAGGGCTTGACTAGTAGAATACAGTTAACTGTGTAAAATTTCAAAATCAAGGATGGTGTCGGAAATAATAAGGAAAATGACGTACAACATGAAATATAGGATAAGCTACGATGTAGGACTATACTTATGTACATGGTGGTGAAGGGTATTATCAGATTCGGCTCGGCCGAATAAAGCACTTTTACTTGTTTTATTTTTTTTTTTATATTAAACTTTTTTGGCATCTCACTAATACTGATGAATAGATAAATAGAAAACGACCTAATTCAAATTTTATTATTAGACAAGGTAAATGTTAGTGCCCAGTTGATTGTTTTTGCTTTTATTTAAGAATGTCAGACTGTCTATAAAAATAATGAATTCGCCCATAAATATTTTTTATATGAAATTTGACATTTTTTAAAGAAATAGAATTTGCTACTGCGTATACCTTGTTAAGTGTACCCTTTAGTGCGATTTATCAACTGTTAATGTTACTCGACAACTGTAGCGCCTTAGCCGAAACTTTAACAAATGGTTTTTGAGCGGATATAAAATTTATGTTTTTGTCTATAAAATAAACGCCAAAACAATTATTGTCGTTTGGATTACGATAACAACAAAATAGTTATTAAATTTTTTTTTTTTGACAATGCCATTATCTATAAAACAAGTTAGTAAATTGCACTACTGATAACTGATACTGATAACATTTTTACATTCTTATGTATTTATGTTCTTACATCCATACTTAATAGGTTTTAAATGGCATCTGTTAGTCTCTCGTTAAAGTACAAAAGAACATTTACGATCAATCAAAAAAACAATAACATTTTGGTTCACTAATATTTAAAACCTTTTGTATAAAAAAAATATTTTCGGATTTGCTACAAAATATTCCGGTGAGAGATTTGTAATCAAGTTTTTCAACATTTCTGCAATTTTTTTTTAGCAATTTAATTTGTATGTCAAGTAGTGCTGCGAAAGCTAAATTGGTTATGTTTTTGAAATAATTATTATTTAAGAATAAATATCTTAACTTTTGTTATTTAAATAGAAATTAAAAACAAGAATTTCTATTAGTGGGGTAGAAAAACCGGATTGGTGCAAATAAATTTAAAAACATTTCTGTTGATAATGAAAAATTAAAAAAAAATAAATAAATAAATTATTAATTGCAAAAGGTAACAGAATGTCCGAAGATAGATACTCAAACACATAAATAAATATTCAGGCAAAATTTCTTTTGATGCTTTGAATATGGTGTTCAGCAATTTTTTAATTGAATTGTACGAAACTTTAAAACTAGAAAGCTTGATTTTATACATATAGATAATTTCATTTTGCTATAATCGAAACTATAAATAGACAACAAATATTTGTTTTTAAAAAGAAAAAATGCAAAAAAATTAATTAATTAAATAACAGTCAAACCTAAACAAGAGCGGCAAGCGTTTTTTTGGCTGTCAAAAAATCTCATGTTTATAAAACAAACCGAAATATCGTGGCGGCAACGCTTTGCAATTGAAAAATTAAATTTTGACAAGGCGTTAGGTATGGTAGTTGGCTGCAGTCATGGTGTAATTACATAATACTACGTTTACACACGCGCCTTAATTGTCAATTTATAATATTCTCGCAATTAAAGGCCTTATTGAGCTCAATTTACAATACTAAAAATTCCTTTTTGAGCAATATATACTTAATTGTTTCCGTCACAATGGACCGTATTGGTCTCTGGGTGAGGGTGTGAGGGTTGCTTCACACCGGCCTTACTTACCTTACTTAATTGTTTCACTTATTGTCTAAAACTAGAAATACAACTCTTGTAAAGTATGTTCAGTGAGAAGAAAATTCTATAGGTAGCATTTCTAATGTCAAACAAATAAATATAAAAAAAATAAAAAGTAAGAAAATGGAAAATGGAAAATGGTTGATGGAAATTTTAAAAAAATATTTCAATAAATTCAAATACATACATATAAGTGTATATAAGTATATATAAATATAATTGTAAATATATTTTATGAACAGGAAAAAAAACTGAAGAGAAGGCATTATTTGATTTGATATAAATATATCGTATTTTTACACCTATCAAATGATAATGGAGTAAGATAAATTGAGTATATTGAACACCTTTTTTAATTTCGCAATTAACAATTAATTGAAACAATTAAAAATATCTGTCTGAACAGGGTATAAGGTGAAAGCGTAAAGGAGAGCAATTTTTATCTCTCTTTTTTTATATGTAGTTCGATAATTCTTGGCACCAGGGATGGAAATCATGGTACAATTGTACTTTTTATGGTACATTTTTGA
The DNA here is from genome assembly GCA_941918925.1 of Phyto melanocephala. Taxonomy (NCBI): domain Eukaryota; kingdom Metazoa; phylum Arthropoda; class Insecta; order Diptera; family Rhinophoridae; genus Phyto; species Phyto melanocephala. The sequence continues at coordinate 87,981,383 of OW799237.1, forward strand.
CCTTGTTGGTACCGTGGTACTACCGCGAGCTATTTGGTACAATTTAAAAATTCCAATGTGTCTTTTTTTTATACTGTCAACTTCTCTGTTTTTGTTGCAATACTGTTGTCAATGCGAATTCATGTACCAGGTGGTGTCAAGTCTGCAACAACGAAATCTGTCTAGTACTTTATTTTATTGAACTTATATCACACAAAAGATTCAAATATTTCCTATTTTTGTCGAAAGTATCACAGATGGAAAATGAATTAAATGAGTTCATGTTCCCAGATATTTCAAGAATTGTAAGAGAAATTTTGTCTGTTCCGCATTCCTCGGCCAACGTCGAACGAGTTTTTTCTTTTCGAAACCTACTTAAAACAAAGAAAGGAAATAGACTACATGTTTCTACTGTTTCAAATTTGATACAAACAAAAGATTTACTAAAGTCAACATATTCTTGTTGCTTTTATTTTAAAATAACAGAAAATTTATTATCTAAAAGTATTTAATAAATAAAATTTGTTAAATACGCGATCTCTACGTATGTACCTATGAATGTAATATTTAATATTTTTTATTGTATACTTCCGAATTTTTATAAAGATTTTTGTTAAGTTTATGTTTTTATTAATAAATATTAAAAAAATGGTACCGTCATGGCCTAGAAAGTACATTTTGTTTTCATACTTGGTACAAAATAATAAAAGCCATTTTCCTTCCCTGCTTGGCACTGAAATCTCTTTTATTTATATAGAGTTTGACAAGCATTGGCTCACAAAATAATCAGCAAAGCCACCTGTATAAATTTACCCTGGCTGCTGTTATTGTTTTTTTAGTTTTGTTATTGTTTTTTTTACTTTTGTTATTGTTTAAAAATAACGGCATTTTAGCTATTTTTATGTTAATCTAGCGATTTTATTTCTATTTCTGTTCTTTACATAAAGATGAAGCTCTTATTTAGGTTTGTCACCTCAGCGGAATATTACGTAATGCCTGCCGCTCTTGTTTAAGTTGGTCTGTAAAGAAGCCTATACATATGTATATATAAAACCTCATTGTTTAAATAACTCATGATTGCGAGTGGTTTTGATTAATATGACTTAAATAATGGTAATCTATTTATGCGTCACTTAGACCATGATGCGATAAGGAGCAAATTTATCATTTTTTTGGTGAAAATTTGCAAACATTTCTAAAAACTGTAAATTTTTGTTGGAATTTTTGAAAATTTAAATAAAAATATTGTTTGAGACTTTTCAATAAATAAATGTTTTCTTTTGAATTATTTTTATATTTTAAGAAACAGTTAATATTTATTATTTTAAAAAGTTCTCTAATTTTTAATAATTTAAAAAATTTTTTTTTCTATTTACAAAACTTATTTGACCATTTATCTAAGTCACTCTCCATGCAGATAGATTTGTTTTCTTACTTTATATTATTCTGCCCACTGTCAAAAGTGTGTCATACGCCCAAAATTCAGCGCATAACAAATGTTTGTTGAAAGCTTCATGCACACGTACATTATTTTGATTTGCATTTAGATTGCTAATAGTCGTCCCCTTACCTTTTACAATTCTACTTAATTCCTTTTAAATGTATTCTATTCTAAGTGATGATGATCTTATTGTTGATAAGTAATAACGAGACGTTTAATATTGGCATAACAATGATAAACAAATAAAATTTTTAATTAGACAAATATGCATTTCCAGAATTTTAATTTAAATACTATTGAATTATTAACAAAAAAACCTCTAAATTTTACACAAAAAAAGTTGAACATAAAAATTAATATATTATTATTTTATTTTTTTAATATGACTAATTCAAATTAAAGCAAACTTTTAATTAAGTCATAACGCGTCTTGTATTGTGAATGATCTTGTTTGTCACTGTAACGATTAATCATATGTGTCAATATCAATATCAAATTTTAGTTTTTTTTTTAATCCAGTGTCACAATGTCACCAGTAAGTATAGACTATTAATATACAAAATTAGTTTTTCAAATAGGAAGATCAATTATCAGCTTTTTTGCTGTCCCAGTCTTTTATATTATCTTACGGTTGTTGCTTTTGTTTAAGCAGTGATGAACCCTAAATATTTGAAGAGACATGTAAAAATGTTAATAACTGTATAAGATATGAAAAATTGTGCTGAACTTTTTATGTTTAAATAAATGAATTTTTAAGTTGTAATTAATTTAACTGTCATTGTAATAATACATCATTTATTATATTTGACTAGTTTTACAGTGGTTCACAAATATAAAGGTTCAAGCGTTGTAGGACATTGGGAAAAAAATAATTTTAATTTCATTAATATTTTAAATACAGATAGATGTAGTGAACTCATCAGGTGTGATAAGATGTCGTGTTGTGATGTCACAATTTTCTTAAAATAACCAATTTAAAATTTTAATAAGTTAGGAAAATTTTCACGATATGATAGCACGCTAGTATTTAACAATAATCCTTGAAATCATAAAGAAAAAACTTTTTAAAATGATTTCCTAGAATAGGACATTGTTTCAATATATGGATAGACTTTATAGACATTTTTTTTAAAGAAATATTTATAACAAATTTATTTATAAAAACTCATTTACTTAATATTTTCTAAAGGCTAATGTCTAGGGAAGTCGAATGAGTAATGTCCGTCTGTCCGTGTGTAGGTTGAAACCAACTTTTAGAAGCCTTAACATGCTCTCCAGATCTGTATGTAATATTAGTCTTTTGTAAATATCCAGGAATAAATCACTATTGAAATTCAGCACAATAACGCTATAAGTTTCTGAAATATCAACAAGTAAACGCGACTGCCTACGCTTTTTTCGCATATTTTGACAACAAAAATTAAAATTTTTTAATCCTAACATATTTTAGGAACACTTATGCTATATGCCTCAAGAGATATTTGTAAAAAAAATTGGACAAATCACTCACTAACTGGCAAAGTTATAGACAAAAATTATTGCAAAAACTTTATACTTATATCTTTGAATATATCAAGTTTCTCAAGCTTCTTAATTATCTTTGGACACACTTAAGTCATTCCCAAGCTTCTGAATTATCTTTGGACACAGTTAAGACAAATTGCAAGTCATAGTCTCGGAAATTAATCCTGAAAAAAGCAGGCAGATTGGTTAAAAAGAAATAAGTTAAAAGCACCAAAACACAACTGTTTTAGTGTTTATCCTAATATTTACTAATGAAAAAAGCTTCTAAATCACCGATAGAGTCAGAATGACTAGTGATATATAATAACTATACACAATTGTAAAATATATGATGGCCGCCGCTACAAAATGGCGTAAAATAAATTTATCAAATCTAGTATTAAAAAGTGTACTGCCTTCAGCACCCTCAATACTGGTATCAAATGAAAGAGCTTAACAGTAGAATACAGTTAGCAATGGAAAAGTTAAAATTCAAGATGGCGTCATAAATAAAATGGTGTATAATTAATTTTCTTAACTTAATTATTATGGGTACCAAATAAAAGGGGATGACTAGTAGAATACATTTATATAAGTAAAAATTGAGAACCAAAGATGGTTTCGAAAATAATAAAGCATAATAGTGTAAAACATTATATCGATATATATGATGGTAAAGGGTATTATTAGATTAGGCACGGCTTACTTTCTATTTTATGGTTAAATTTAAAAGGCGACAAAAAACCATCAGAATGCAAAATACAAAATTAGACTCATTCCAATTGTACTGCTTAACAGGTTCGTCCTATATTTTTTTTAATTATTCTATAAATCGAAAATTTTCTATTAATTGAAAATTTATGAAAATTTGTTTTAAAGAAATTAAAAAATTTACCAAAAATTGTGTGTTTGTGTGTGTGTTAGCTATAGACTCCGAAACTGTAAAACCAATCTAACTCAAACTTTGGCAAGTTGTTGTACACATTCCAGAATGTGTTTATGGGTGGCAAAAAGTGTGCGGGGCCACGCCCATAAAAAATTATAATTTTTAGCTAGTTGCACTTGACCGATTTTTCTGAAACCTTGCACACATATTGAGCTGTCACGACTATATAATTTCGTGATCAAAAAAGTGGGCGGGGCCACGCCCATAAAAAAGTTATAATATTGAGGTACTTGCAGGGGACCGATTTTTCTGAAGCTTTGCACATATATTGAGCTGTCATGACTATATAATTTCGTGATTAGAAAAGTGGGCAGGCCACGCCCATATAAAAAAGTTATAATTTTTAGCTACTTGCACTTGACCGATTTTTCTGAAACTTTGCACACATATTGAGCTGTCATGACTATACAGTTTCATGATTAGAAATGTAGGTAGTGCCACGCCCATTAAAAAGAAGTTATAACTTTTAGCTTTTTGCACTTGATATTCAATTTAAATTCAAGGTTTCTTGTCACAAGACAGTTGAAAATACTCCTTAAAATAACAGCATGAAATGTTTTTAATAAAAAACTACATAAGTATTTACATAAAAAATTTTGTATAAAATGTTATTTTTAACTTTTATATAAATTCCGCAGTTTGTGTCATTAACTTAATGACATTAGCTTAGCGTTTTAAATATTTTTTTTTTTATTATTATTTATGTTTTTCTTATCTTTTGTTACTCTGTTAATGTATGCAAATTTTTTTTAAATTAAATTAATTGGTTACAACAATAAATATTAAACGAAAAATTCAACATAAATAAATACAACATTGATCTTTGTGACGCCAATTTGATTTAACGATTGTAGACGGATTATTTAAACGTCTCAATGAATTGTTTAACATGTTTCAACTAGATTTGACCGCAAACTGCCACCACCACCGCCTGTAGTTTTGACATTTTTAACCTCATCATAAAATCAATAAATTGTATTCTTCATTAATTATTTAAAAACGAAATGAAAAAAAAAATCCCAAAATATTAAAAGTGCATTACGTAGCAAATAATATTATTTTGAATACAAACAAAATAAAAATTTATGAAAATTGCCAAAATTTTAATTCCAAAGTATCACTACTTAAATATCAATTAATTTTCCCATGTTAAAAAAAAAACAAAAAATATAAATTTTTATAATGTGTAGTACTGTATATGAGATATTTAACCCCCCCTGAAATATAAGTTTGCAGTTCTTGTCGACAATGTCATTCTAATGCGGATTTTTGTAAATAAAAGTCATGTAAATGGAAAAATTGATTTTCTATGAAAAATACCAATAAAAAATTAAATATTAAATAACATAAGATTTTTAGATTTTTATTAATGTATTAAATAACAAGCGACAAGTGTAAGCGGACAAAAAAAATGTTTAATAAATGAATTCAAGTTCTTGTATCTAGTTACTTATGTCTAGTGACATACTTTGAAAATAAACAAATTCTAAAGGTTAAACAAATCTAAACTGGTGGGTGGCAATGACATGCAAATAAGATAGTGTGTCCATATTTTTTTTATAAATAAAAATTTCAAGGATTTCGCAATATCATTTCTTGCTCGGTTATGCCAATTGTCAAACTTAAATACCTAAAAGGAAGTGAACTTGCGTTAGTTGAATCTGCTAATACCCTTTACCATCATGTACATATAATGTCTACGTCATAGCGAAGCCTTGATTCCAAATTAAGTGTTAGAAGTCCTTTTGCTTTTTTATTTTAAATTAACACCTAGTTAATTTTATTCTGCTAGTCAAGCTCTTCTATCTGATATCCATTTCGATGGAGTTAAGATAAAAAAATTATCCGCCATTTTAGATTTTACACTTTTTCAAAGTTTGCTGTATTCTACTAGATATTGTATTTCATTTGATACTGAAATGTAGGGGGTTGAAGATGGGAAAACCTAGTTACTATATTTGACCTATGATCTGCCATTTTATTTAGAACGCTTTTTTGGATATTAAATGTTTCATAGTTTACTGTAGTCTACTGGTTAGCTCTTTCATTTAATCGATATCGAAGCAGACCTCTTCCATAAACGGGTCCCTTTTCGACCCCCTTGGTTATCCAGAGACTACAAGGTTACCCCGATCTCACTGAGGCCCAGGCGTTTACTCTAGACTTTTGTGACTTCACATTGCAGACTGATGATTATCTACAATCGTCATCACAGAGCCCCCGACTAATTTCCTCCATAGCAATCACAGCCAACGTGTGCCTGCTAGTGGTATTAAGTCTATTGCAAGCCATTGCCGGACATTCGCATACCACATGCCCCGCTGTCTCAGCAGTCTTAAGGCACATTCTGCAAACATCATCCTTCACAAGCCCGATCCTGTGCAGATGATATTTGAAGTTGACATGCTCTGTGACCAAAGCAATTATCCAGCTCAGGGTCCTCCGATTATATCCAAGTACCCTAACTGCATTTCTGCCCAGGGGGCTTTCGATACGTGCCTGTCATTTTGTAGTGATTTTAGACTTTGTATAGTGTATTAAATTTTACATGTGAAGCCCCTTAATTTGATATTGATATTCTCGGTTGGCTAGAAGCTGAAAAAATCGATTTTTATTTGTAAATTTTAGAGAAAAAAACACCGAAGCAGTGCTTATATCTCAGTTAGTTTAAGTCGGATTGTTAGGACATAATTCTTTAAAGTAGGACTTGCAATTTAGTACCTTTAGCGTGTCCAAAAATTTACTAGGAGCTTTAGTAGCTGATGTATTTAAAAAATATGTATTTTCCAAACGATTTTTGCTTATAACTTTACCGATTAGTGTCTGTGAAAAACAAAATTCAGGAATAGCACTAGAAGCATATCATATTTAAAACTGGCAACAAGCGTATCTACAAATTATACGAGAGCTGAAAATTTTTAACTTTTGTGGTAAAAATATGTGGAAAAGACAGAGTTAGTCGTATTCATTTGGTCATATCTTAGCAAGTTAAGAATACATTGTGGTGGATTTCAATAGCGATATGTTCCTTGATATTTCCAAAAGAATGATACCACATACAAATGATTCTGTGAAACAGGGGGAAACTTCTAAAAGGTAATTAAAATCAACACACGTGCAGACAGAAGTTACTCAATCGACTCCCACATTCATAAACTTTCAGGAAATAATATAGATACTTTATAGGGTCGGAAATGAATGTTGTAAAAATTACAAATGAACTGCCAAAGCTATATACCCCTGACACCACAGGTGAAATTATAATAATATTAAATTTTAATAAAATTAATTGACATTAAATTCCTATAGGGATATTTCAATAGTCATATCTCTTTTCTAACATACCCTTCATATGTTTCTCTAGCATGAGATGTCTTTAAATAATTCGATTACTTAAAAATGTTAAATCCTTTTCATACAACACATAATTCATTAATATATTATGTTAATAGATTAAATTAGAATTTGTGTTAAGTGGGAAAATCCCACAAATCAACTAAAATATTTGACTAATCAAATTACAGAAAAAGTGTCAATAAAACTTATTCATTCATAAAAAAATTTGCTCTAGGTCATCTAAAGAGAAAACTATTATTAAAAACATCTTAAAACACAAAAAAAAAAGTATTCAGAAACATTGGCAAATGTGCCGGGATACCTGAACATTAAGATTCTAAATTAAAAAAAAAAAAAATGTATTTAAAGCTCTATAATTTATAATAAAAACATGAAAACAAATTTAAAATTAACAAGAGAATAGCTACAAAATTTCACTTTAATTAATTCATAAAAAAAAAAAGAAAAAAAAAACAAAAACACCATCACTTAACCCTACACCACCAATAGTGGTGTTTGTACTGATGTATACAACGGCCAAAAAATCATCTAGTGTGCTACAAATCTGGTGAAAGCTTTTCGAAGCACTTTTGTTACGCCGATTCTTATTTAACTTTGACATTAAGCAACATTACAACATTGTTATGAATTGAATCGAAATAACGGGCGTGGGAAAATAAATTTTATTCATTAAATATGAAAAAACTACATTAATTAAACTTTTAAAACTCTGTGGAGTGACTATGTTGCCTAGATGCGAAGTCCCCCAAATTTTAGCGATTATATCAATGAGCGTGGCACTTCACATGCAAAAAAAAATATTTATCAATGTATACCTAGCAAAATGCTATAGTAAAAACTTTAAAAATTTCTGTGAATAACTCAAATACTAGTGTCCCTAATCGAAAAAATTTAAAGTCGATATTGAAAAGTAGGAGTGGAACATGACATACAAAGCAAATATTTTAATCATACATCTAGAGTACTGTAAAAGTGACCTTTTAAATTATATAGTATTACTAGTGTGTATTGTCGATCGAAAAATGGACTGTAAAGTAGATCTAATATGAAAAAATTTAAGCTTTGATATAGCTATAGACTTTAAAACTAGAAAAACATTTAAAACATTTTGAAACTTTTAAAATGTTTTTTAGAAACTTAGAAAAAAATAGAGATATAAGTTATGGATCTAACTGATATTATGTCATCTGATCTGTCTTTACTAGGATAATTTCTAGACATGATTGTTAATGTTTATAGATATTTTATTACTGTGTATTCGGAAAGGATTTATTACACAAAAGATCGATTACTAATCGACGAAGTTATAGGCAAAAATTATTGGGAAAAATATTTCTTTTTTAAATCAAATTATCAAGCTCCCAAAAAATTTTTTTTAAATAAAAGTGAATCGAAATTTCGAGCTGTAGTCTTAAAAATTATAATTAGGAAAAACTAACAAATCAGTTTAGGGTGAACGATTCGGTTTTACAACCTGCGGAAAACCCGGTTTTTTACTCTTTCAGCTGGCGGTTTTTTCCAAATGTTAATTTTTCGAATGTCGAATACACCGGTTTTTTTACTCATAGAAGCCGGTTTTTTTTCATTTTTACTTTTATGTTCATTTATCTTTGTAACCAAACGTACCATAATATATTTATTACTTAAAAAATTTCGAAAAATCAGAAAATTTATTAAATAATCTTCCATTATATTGTAAGAAATTTATTTGTTGTTTCAAAAACAAATGTAAAATAAGAAAAATAATTAGGCTTAAATATTATTTGTTTTAAATGGAGAGCAGGTATTTGATACGTTGTTGGGCTTATAATTTGCTGTGATAATCAGCTAAGTTCTTTTGACTAAATTATTGTACTTTGCAATAATACTTTTTGATCTCATTTTCGAATTTTATAATATTTTGCTTTTACGAAATCTAGCGACTTGAACTAAAGACTATAGCTTAACTAATATCTCTGATAACATATGACTTGTATTCTAAAATAGTTTGGCAAAAGGTCATTATTACGTCTTGCCTATAAAGTTGACTACCGTGAGCAGTGAAGTGACTTTTTATATTTTTCATTATTAAAACCTCCTTGTAACAAAGGTTTTTTTTTATATGGAAGTACCAGAGCAAATACCGGTTACTTTTACCAAATTAATTTAGTTCTTAAAAAATGTAGTGGCAACAATTTAAATTTATACATTTTATTTACAAAACGAAATAAAATTTTGATGATAAAAGTTCGAAAAAAAAATATAAAACACAATTTAGTTGCCATATTTTGTTTCATGTAAAGAAACAGTGGCATTTTTAAATTTATAAACCTAACGTTAAAAGTTCAAGGTAATTGAAGCATAAACTTTACTTTTCCGTCACTTTTAGGTAAAAAGTGTCTGTCCTTTAACATCTTTATTTTTAATAACGGCTTTTTATAATAATGCCATTGAATGTGTGTCAACTTAAAATGCAATTAAACCATAGAACAAACTAGTTTATACCTATGTATGTATCTCTGTCATGTTTATAAGAAATAATTATGTTTTATGTATTCGACCGGTTAACCGGTTTTTTTCTTCTAAAATTTCAATAGAGCAACCGGTTTTTTTTAATTCTAAATTTCAAACTATTTGAAAACCGGTTTCTTAAAAATGTCGAATAATCGATCACCCTAGTTTGAAACTAACTGAGATGTAAGAACCAAAATACAACTGCTTCGGTTTTTTTTTTATAAAATTTACAAACAAAAATCGATTTATTTTCAGCTACTAGGCAACCGAGAGAGTCAATATGGTCATTGAATTGAATTACTTGACTATAAAAATATATAAAAAAATTAGAAGCCATAATGGCTGCCACTATGGGTCAAATCTGGTATTTGAGTTCCCCCTTTAGACCCCTCAATATTGGTATTAAATAAAATGGTCAAGCACTTTCAAAATAGGGTAAACTACGAAAAAGTTAAAATCCAAAATGGCGTCCTAAATAAAGTGGTGGATGTATGGATTAAATAAAGAAATTACAGATTTTGTTGTTTGTTTGTTTGTTTGTTTGTTTGAAAACGTTAAATCTGAAATCTATTCGCTACGATATGCTGTTATATATTATGCACATGATGGTGAACGGTATTATTAGTTTCCGCACAGCGGAATATAGCAATCATACTGGTTCAACTCAACACATGTCTCTGTAAAAAAAAAAAAAACTAATTTTATAAATTCACACAAAATTTACACAATAAAAAGTAAGAGTGAGTGCTATAGATACAATATCTCAACAAATCCTAGCAAAATCTTTTTGAAATTGTGTAATAGGTCGTCATTACTTCACATATTACATAGTAATGAGGGGTCGTTACCAACATCATTATTTTAAAGTACAGAGTATTGGACTATTGGTTATGACCTTCGTAAATACCCTTTTTATAAATTTTTTTAAACAGTGAACTTTAAATTAACTTAAATATTATAATATGCCCAATATTATAATTTTTATATTTTTTTGTATTGCAACAGTATAAAAATATCCAGCTATAATTCAGCTTTATTGGTAACTATTTTTTTTATTTCTTTTTGTAAGTTCATTTGTAAGCGAGGGTCATGATTTCTGGGACAACTCAAACAAAAATAAGTAGTTATTCGGTCGAAAAGTAACTAGTTTATGTGTATCTCCAATATTACTTGCTAACTTACTAGATAAGTAAAGATTTTGCGGGGATGTTACATACTCTTTAATATATCAGTTAAACAAAATGTTTAAATTAACTATTAGCTCTATTATTTTTTTTTATATAAAAATAAAAAAAAAATTAATTTTCAAATTTTACTACAATGTGAATACAAATTATCAATGTCGTATAGAACTGATTTTCTATGAAAAGTTAATGTATAAACGCTTTATTAATAAAGGCCTGGTTAAGCCTGGTTACTTTGAAATGTTTAACTCATAAAATACTAATGTCCTTTATAAAAGCCGTCCTTTTTTCATTTTCCAAGTTGTCAGACATTAAAACAAATAGAGAATTTGGTTTACACTGAGTTAAACAAATGCCAGTGACTCACTAGAGTTAAACAAAATTTATTATTATTTAAATATTATGCTACCAGCTTACTGTTGGCATTAACATATCACTCATGTTATAGTAGAGAATTTGGAAATTTTACACAAAATCACAAATTGCTACAAAAAAAAAAATCGCTAACAAAATATTTAAAAATAAAACAAAAATTAAAATAATTTTTTTTTATCATCATTGTGTTGCTATATGGACAGCGTAAAAACCCAAATAACATCCGCTTAACACAAAATTTATATACATACACACATAAAACATACATACGTACGTACATATGTGCATGTGTAGTTGCTATTAATTTTGCTATTGTTATTTTAAAAATTTTTAAATGAAATAGTTTGAGCATTATAACAGTTATTTTTTAGATTTAATTATTAAAAAATTTAAACTTGTGCTTGTGGCTTTAGTAATTACGGGAAATTTTAAGTATTAATTTTTGTTCTTATTTTATTTTCAAATATTTACTCGGTGTGAATTTTAGAAACAGTTTATATGTTTCAAAACATTTTTAAGAAATTTTAGTTTTTTGTAGAAAATTTTTATAAGTCTTTAATAGTCTTTAATAGTTAACAGCTTTGTACACAGAGAACACAGTATTGGCTGTGAGTATCACAATTGTTGCCAAACGCATAGTTTAATTGCAATAGTAGAATTTTACAGTTGCATCTACAGAAATTCGTTTCAGAATATAAATTAATATTTCGTACTAAGAAATAATGATGATTCTTGAAAACCACAAAAGAATAATTCGATTGCAGAAACTGAACAAATTGGCAGTATATTTATTTCTCTGTTTTCTGGTGTAAGTAAGTTTTAGTAAAACGGGAATTGAAATTTCATTGTAATGATTTCTGGCCAAAAATGTAAGTTTTATATATAAATAGAAAAAATTTTTAAATTGTCAAAAACTTCTCAAATGAACAATATAAATGAAATTTTTTTATAATGATCTCTTCTATAAATCGATCTCATAATTTAAATTAATTTCTTGTATATACATATGTTCATATTTTTTTCTCTTTTTGTAACATATAAATTTTAAGTAAATATATTTTTGCTTACTCGTCCCAACAATGCCTTTTAGGCGCTGAGACAAACTGTTGTAACTGAATTATTTGTCAATAAAATTTATATAAAAAGAACTTCATTATCCATATGATAAAATAAGTTTTGCTTAACTTTTATGCTTGTAAGTGAAAGAGAGAAGGCAAATGAACACCTTTTTCTACAAGTTCAAAAGTTTTGCAACGCATTTTTTATAATAAATACTAGCCAAGCTCGGCGCGCGTTGTTGCGCCGCTTAATGAATAAAAATGCATTTTGAATTTTAATTGAATATCAAGTGCAAGAAGCTAAAAATTATAACTTTTTTTTTATTGGCGTGGCACTGCCCACTTTTCTAATCACGAAACTGTATAGTCATGACAGCTCAATATCTGGACAAAGTTTCAGAAAAATCGGTTTACTGCAAGTACCTCAAAATCATAACTTCTTTTAATAGCGTGGCCCTGCCCACTTTTCTAATCACGAAATTATATAGTCATGACAGCTCAATATGTGTGCAAAGTTTCAGAAAAATCGATATAGTGCAAGTAGCTGAGAATGATAACATTTTTTATGGGCGTGGCCCTGCCCACTGGTTCTAATTACGAAATTATATAGCCAACACATCTCAATATGTGTGCAAAGTTTCAGAAAAATCGACCACGTATAAACACTCCCTGGAATGTGTACAACAACTTGCCAAAGTTTAAGTCCGATCGGCTTTACGGTATTGAAGTCTATAGCTAACACCCACACACACAGAGTTTCACTTTTCTATATATATTTAGATATAAATAATGACTAAGGTAAGAAAGAGGCTGTTTTACAAGCAAACTTGATAGCTAAGCCCATTGATTAATAATAACTCCGTTAATATGCGTTAGCCAAATACTTATGTACATACTTCTAATATTTGTAACTCGAGAAAAGAACAGTTATATACTTAACTCCAAGTATATCAATCGACTTAGAAACACTTTCTATTTCAAATAAGTGTTTATCATACGTCCGTCTGTCTGCCCACGTAACTTGATTAGTAGAGCCCAAGTTTTTGTCGATTCATTTCAATGAATTTAATTAAATAGAAATGTTTTTAATACGAATATGTCTATCGAATTTTGTTATAATCGGTCTGTTACTGACTCTAGGGCCCACTGGATTACTAAAACAAAAAATAATCTTTACTATCTTAATACCTGTTTTGAGACAAAATTTTCCAGAAGCAAGTTTTTTATAAAGAAAGTCTTCTAAATAAATTTTGTTTGACTAAACAAGTGGGGGTAGGTAATTTCCCCAGCTTGGTAGTGTGAAGGTAACAAAGAAAAATTTTTTTTATGCTGTATTTAGACACAAACACGTATATATTTTTGTCTTCAGTATGGTTTTTATTCAACCTAAATACAGACTATATCGAATCAAGATAAAATTAAAATCTCTACTAAATTATCTTAATTATGATCAGTTCATAACTGGCCCTAGATCTAATATAAGACCAACTCCTTTAAATCACGGTTATAATGTCAGGTTTAGACAAGGCAATATTTTATCCTTAACACAATAGGCACAATTTAAACTTAAAAACACTTGCTACTTGCGTATGCTGACGACAGCGATATTATGGGATGTACTGCTGACTTCTAAACATTTATTATCATGGTCTTAAATAGCAGTTAAAAAAAATCCCTGGGGTCATGTTACCTTAGCGGAGTATGCACGCCTTGGTTTTATTGCAAATTCAGGGTATAGAGGAGTTATAAACACACAAAAAAACAAGTAAGAGCGCTATATTCGGCCGTGCCGAATCTTGTATACCCTTCACAACGTGTAGTCATGCAATAATAGTAGTTTGTATCACCATTCATCCCATATGAAATACGTACTTACATATAAAAAACATACATATATAAAAACATCCCATTGTAAAATTATAAATTCACGTATGTATGTTAAAAAAACAAAAAAATAAAAAAAAAATTTTAAAAAAAAATTAAAAAAAAAAATTAAAAAAAAAAAATTATTATATATATAATATATGTATATAAAGCAAACAAAAAAAAAAAAAAAAAAAATTTTAAATTTTTTTTGGCTCAGCTGGGATTCGATGCCACGTTTTCTCTAACCAGTATACACGTTTGTATGTATGTATGTTGTTGTTGTAATGTTGTTTTTGTGAAAAAAAATCGAGGTGATCGTGGGTTTTTGCTCATATCTCAGTTGTTTATGTACCGATGTTTCTGATTTTCAATACCGATCTACTCCCGAATATTTCTGATATTTTAATACCTTACCCGGGTCCAACCTGTGTCGGGGGGACATGGACAGATGGACAGATTGACAGAGCTTAATTGACTCCCCTATTCATAAGCTTTCAGAAAATATATACTTTATGGGGTCGGAAATGAAAATTGTAGAAATTTCACACGGAATGACAAACCTATATATACCCTTTTTCACTGTGTGAAGGGTATAAAAACATACACTCTAGAAGACGAAATATTATATGGAGCTAATGGGTTATTGCGCAAGCGCATGAAGCTTTTTTGGAGTTTTTGATACAAATATTTTTCGTAAGGTTTATGAACCGATCCGAGTTAGAATGTCGGCATCGTATGAACCGTGAGGTGTACGTCAACATACATGCTAGCTTAGATATGTTGAACGAATGGATGAAAGTTCTTCAACAAGAAAAATATTGGAAAATTATTGCTAAAAATACCAGATTAAGAAAATCTCTCAAAACTTAGTCTAAGAATTTGGAAAAGTTACGCTCAAAATCAAAGTCCCTAGAAAAATATTTTACACTCAGTCACAGTTTAATGGACTTTGGATCGAATTTCGAATGATTAAAATTTGTTTGTTAGTAATTCTACGTATCTGTTGGTTAATTTTAAAGCATATAAGTAATTTCGACACAACAGGTGATCCATGGCATATTTGAGAGGTAAACTCGTCGCAACAGCTGATTAGGAAGCTTTATATTAAATTGTTTGAATTCGCCTTGATTTTGTATTTTATTATGGAGGGATGAAGGGATGAAACAAATGTATTTGCATATGTTTTTTTTACACCCTTTATTATGGGTTTTTTAATATATATATATTTTTTTTTTATTAAACAGATCATAACGATATTTTCATTCCTAATAAATATATGCATTCACCTTGTCAGAAAACATTATCTCAAAAGTTGTGTTTTGAATAAATTCGACGTTGCATATATCTGTATGAATAAAACTTAAGCTGATCGGGAAGCATAATCTCAAAATTTTTTTAATTCAGCTCAAGATATATTAAACTAGGTAGCCTCCCTCAACTCATCAGCACTTCATCATCGACTACTTTTCATATGTAAAAATTTTATACATTTTCTCTCTTCTCATATAATTTACAATTGTCAAGCTTTATGTAAAAAAAAATGCTACCAAAAAATCCTCTCCCTATCGCTATCATCTTATATAATTACAACATACTTAATACAGCTTGATTTCATTTATTTATGCAGGGATGAAGAATAGGATTTTCATTTCGGCATTAAACAATTAACTTAAGGTCACTTTTTTGATACTAAATGGTAATGTTTTATACGTAGTTATTACATCAAAAAATGTTTTCATAATATAATTGTGAAATGTTTTTGATCAGAATTAAAAAAAAGTTAATAAAATAAAGCAAATATTTTAAAATAAATAAAGGTTTGTTTATCGGTTGCATTAAAGCTTATCTCAGAAATTTAAAAACCGAAAATACAGTGCATTTATGATAAATATGCATTTATGATATATGTTTTTCCAGACATTTTTGTAATTAATAAATCGAGCCAGGGCAAACATTATTTTTTTATTCTAAGCTAGACTATATTTATTGCAATGTTCAATTATATTGGCGTTATTAAAACCATTAACATCCTGTTTGAAATTATTCCTAAATTTTAAGATTTATTCTTCTAGAATAACAAATATTCAACCAATTATTATAAAGATAATAAAACAAGCTGGTGAACAATATCTTTTTGTTTACAGTTTTTAAAAACTTAAGATATGAAATAATAATTGTTTTTCGGATGGTTATATATTTCATTACTACATAGTCGATATGCTTAATAAAAATTCCAATATTTGTATTAATTTTTATACTTTTGTTTTTTAAATCTTTGTATGTATAAAATGTTAATATTCATACTTTGATTATAATTTGCACATTTTTTTATATTTTTTTTTTATTTTTTTATATTTTATTTTTATTTTTTTTTACCTCTATCTACAAAAATATTTAAAATAAGACATTAAATCGTGGTGCTGCGCAACTGTTTAATTATATGATATTTTTTAATGGCTTTTGTGTTTGTTTACTCGCGTTTAAAAGTTTTTAGTTCTTTTTGTTTTTTTAATATCAAATACTTTATTTTTAAGCTTGCATTCAAAGCAGAAAACTAACTGTCCGCCTATTTTTTAGTACCATCCGTTATGGGCAGACTGTCAGTTACCTGCCATTAAACTATTTATATGTGCATGCATACATATCTACAGGGTGGCCTAAAAGTCAATATGAGGCTTAAAAATTTAAAAACTGTGTTTGTTTATATATTTTTTTAATCTTCACAGTGAGTGTAATCGTTTCACTGTAACGGTATATATAGGTTTGTCATTTCTTGTGAAATTTTTACAATTTTTATTTCCGACCCCATAACGTATATATTCTCTAAAAGCTTATGCCCAGGGGAACATTAAGTATTTCCATCTGTGTGTCCTTGTGCATGTTGAAATCAATTTTTTAAAGCCCCCCGACATCGTCTATTCCCGTGTAAGGATTCAAAATATCGGAAATATTAGAGAACAGATTGGTATTGGAAATTAGCACAATCGCCTAATAATTTTCCGAGATATGAGCAAATATATTCGACTTCCTCTGTTTTTCCCCTTATTTTTACCACAAATTTAAATTTCTCAGCCTTTGGATAATTTATTGTCGCGGTTGTGACTATTTATAGTTTTTGTATGCCTTTAGAGATATTCGTAAAATTTTTTTTTAACAAATTGGACACTAATCGGGAAAGTTATATTTTAAAAATATATATATATATATTTTCAATATATCAAATTATTCAAACTTCTAAATAATTTTTAAACACGCTTAAGATACCAGCCGTAATCTCAGAAATTATTTCTAGAAAAACTAACAAGTCGGCTTGAAACCAAATGAGATATAAGGGACCAAAAAAAACACAAAATTTTGTGAAGGCAAACATCACTGCAGTCTCCAGCTTATACCCCTATTGTTTTATGTAGCATTTGCAATAATGGTGTCCGGGACGAAGTTAAATAAAAGGGGGCGAAAATATTTTTCTTACCAATTACACTGCTCTGCAAAAAATAATTTTTTGTCTTCCCATTTAATAAAACTATGTGGACTATATGGATTTTGACGCGCTGAACTCAAATCCGTTGTCGGTTTTTTTTTCATCAGATCGGGATTTTTTTTATGGGCGTGCCAAATTTTTCCCCCTAATTTAGTCAGGTGCGGAGACTTATTTCCTCCTAACTCGAGAACCAGTCATCCGATTTTCAAAAGTAAAACACCAAAAAATGTGTAACCAAATTAGTTTTATTTTAGTGGAATAAAATTTTTCTCTATCTCTTATCGTTTTGGAGTTATTTAAAAAATTTTTTCGTGCAAAATTCGTTATATTTTTCAATTTAAAAATGGAATTAAAAAAAATATAAGGCATATATTCAACATTTTAAACTTTTTTCTGAGAGCTACTTATCTTGAAAATAAAAAAAGCCATAAACCATAAAAATCGGTTAAAAAATGTAGATTTTATTGTCAATTTACCGCATGTACCCAATATTGTTATGCAACCAGCCTTACATATGATATATGTAACATTTCGTTGAGTGAGCAGGTAATGGAACTAAAGTACAACGGTATTTTACATAGTTCTTGGAATTAATATTTATAACAGTATTTTTCAATTACCTGTGAATTCAAATTAAGAACATTAGGGTAGATTCTGGTATTTATTGTATAAAGAATGAGATCAGTGAAACCTTAACACACATTTTTAATTCCACCTTTCTTCATGCACAAAAAATATAACTGTTTATGATCAAGTTTGCATTTAAAAACTTGTCAAATTATGTGTACAAAATAATAGCATAATCGGATTATTAGTTTGTTTGAAAATGGATTCCGAAGAAAAAGTGCGTAAAAAAATAATAACAATTTTTTTAAAAAATCCCAGTCGTACTTACAAATCTATTGCAAATGAGATAAAGGTGTCACGACAAACAGTTTCGCGTGTGATAAAAGTGTATAACGAACGTCGTAGTATTAAAAGGAAAGCTGGAAGTGGAGCTAAAAAAGGTATAACTGACCCACAGTTAGCTTCAAAGATTGTTAGTCTTCTAAACCAAAATCCCAACCTCTCAAACCGTAAAGCCGCCTTAAAAGCAAACTGTTCCGATTTTTTTGTAAGGAAGGTTAAAAGATATGAAGGCCTTAAGTCCTACAAGGTTCAGAAAGTGCCAGACAGAAATTCGAAGAAAAACTTGGATGCAAAAAGTCGTGCCAAAGAACTGCTTATAAATTTTATCAACAAATATGAGTGTTGTATTATGGATGATGAGACTTACGTTCTTGCCGACTTTTCTCAGCTCCCAGGGCGAAGTTATTATGTGGCCGAGGTAATCTCGATGACCAATTTAAGTTCCAAAAAAAGACAAAGTTTCCAAAGAAGTACTTAGTTTGGCAAGCTATATGCACGTGCGGAGAAAGAAGCAGTAAATTTATTACTACTGGGACTATCAACACTGATATTTACATCAAGGAGTGCTTGCAGAAGAGGTTGCTTCCATTCATACGGAAACACAACAAGTCAACATATTTTTGGCCCGACCTAGCGTCGTGTCATTATAGTAAATCTGCAGCAGAATGGTATGAAACAAATAATATAGTGGTAGTGCCAAAAGAAGCAAATCCACCTAATTGTCCAGAACTAAGGCCCATCGAACGTTACTGGGCTTTAGTCAAAAGAGTGCTGAAGGATACAAAACAAGTTGCTAATACTACTAAAATTTTTTCCCAGAAATGGTCCTATTCCAGCAATAAAGTTACTAAGGATACCATCAAAACCCTCATGGTCTCAATTCCGGAAAAGGTGAAACAGTTCATCAAAAAAGCTGAATTTTTACAAAAAGCATTAATATTTTAATTTACTGTTATTTTATTGTTAAACCACGCTATTTTCATTAAAATGGATTAATTCGTTTCAAAGTTATTGCGTTTTATTCGTGTTAGGGTTTTATCGATCTCATTCTTTATATAGAAGCTAATGGGCAATAAGTTAGTCACTTTTAATTTGAATATCGTGCGGTTAAAATCGGCAACAGTCAATAGATCTTATAGTGTACTTTGTTATTGTGTAATGAAATAAAGCAATTAAAGAATCCACAAACGCCTTCATATTACAAAATGTCAAGGATTTGTAACAAATCTCCAAATTTATTTTGTTACGTATGTGGCGATCAAACTTTAAGTTCTCAACGGGAGACAATATCTTCCAAGCTTAAAAATGCTTATTGCCGTTATTTTGGGCTCCCTATCGATGATAGAGATAAAAATTGGCTGCCGAAAATATGTTGTAGTAGCTGTGGTAAGTCTTTAAAAGGTTGGTTAAAAGGAAATCATAAGTCTTTGCCGTTTATGAAGCCAGCGATTTGGAGTGAACCACAAAATCATCAAAATGATTGCTTCTTTTGCCATACTAAACACGCGGGCTTACGAAAAAAACCAAAAATAAAGTTATTTATCTAAATACTTCATGCGTCAAATGACCAGTTTTCCAGCTTACAAGTAAATTTTTACCTCCATTGCCTCCTACAGACGATGAAGAAGATGGGCTTTCTGCAGCAACTGAATCCACTTACGCCAACATGGGTGTTTCTTCGCATTCATTTGGAAGTCCAACGAGTACACCTTATTTTCCGAATTAAACTGATATGAATAACTTAGTTTGTAAATCAAGGCTTTAAAAAAACCAAGTCTGAGCTTCTTGCATCCCAATGAAAAAAACGGAGTTTGGTGCAAACGGACGTTAACGTCTCTTACTTTCGAAATAAAGAACAACCTTTTTTAATATATTTATTTCAGCAAAGAGGAAGGTTTGATATTTTGCAATAATGCTGATGGACTTTTGCGACAACTGTGTTTCAGTCATAAATCTCAGGATTGGCGGCTTGTTATTATTTCATCCAAGACAAGTTTGAAAGCGGTTTTACTTCACAATGGGAACAAATTTCCATTGGTCCCACTCGCGTATGCAAGAAATATGAAAGAAAACTATTGTAGCATGAAGATGATACTACAAAAAATTAAATATTCACATTACTCATGGAATCTGCAGATTTTAAAGTCGTAGCAATGTTAAATGGATTGCAAAGTGGATATACTAGGTTTTATTGCTTCTTATGTAAATGGGATAGCCGCGCAAAAAAAAACACTACAATGTTAAAATTTGACCGAAAAGAATAAATTTTTTTTCAGGAAAAAAATGTAGCAGAAGAGCCTTTAAAACAAAAGGAACAAACTCTTCTCTTCATATAAAGCTAGGCCTAATGTCAAAGCAATGAACAAAGATGGTGAAGCCTTTCTATACATAAAGAGCAAATTTCCTAGAATCAGAGATGCTACAGTAAAAGAAGGCATATTTGTAGGTCCACAAATACGACAAATTATGAAGGACGAGGTCTTCAGAACGAAATTGAATGATGTGGACAAAAGGGCATGGGAGCTTAAGCTACTTTTTTATTTTAACAATGTTTCCTAAATAAAAATTAATAATTATTAACAAAAGTTTTGTGTTATTTTAAGTAAAATAGCCTGTAAATATTTTAATTTTTAGTGTAATTTGAAGTTTTCTACAGGTGACGACAGGGTGGGTGCTTTAAGCGAGGCGATGCTACAAAATTACAATCTAGCAAATTTTTTTTGCTTGTATTTGTTTTTGTTGTACGAAAGTAGATAGAAGTAAAAAGTTGCCATTCATTGTTGCTACAAGTCGCTTTAGTGCGCCCACTCTGAGGTTGTTTGCTGCATTACACATATTTGGTCAATATTGGGTACCTGCGGTAAATTGACAATAAAATCTACATTTTTTAACCGATTTTTATGGTTTATGGCTTTTTTTATTTTCAAGATAAATAACTCTCAAAAAAAAAAGTTTAAAACGTTGAATATTTGTCTTATTTTTTTTTAATTCCATTTTTAAATTGAAAAATATTACGAATTTTGCACGAAAAAAATTTTTTTCTCCATTAATTTCTAAATAACTCCAAAACGATAAGAGATAGAGAATTTTGTAACACATTTTTTGGTGTTTTATTTTTGAAAATCGGATGACTGGTTCTCGAGTTAGGATTAAATATGTGTCCGTACATGACTAATTTAGGGGGAAAAATTTGCCACGCCCATAAAAAAAATCCCGATCTGATGGAAAAAAACCGACAACGGATTTGAGTTTAGCGCGTCAAAATTTATATAGTCCACATAGTTTTATTAAATGGAGGATTTTGTTGCAGAGCGGTGTTATTAGCATGCAGCACCCGATAATGAACAGCTGAATATAAGCTAAAGATATTATTTTTTCTCGTACTGACCATACGGTTTAATTTAAAATGAGGCATTTACAGCAGAACTATTCAATGAATTGTTCAATGATTATCTGGAGGCTATTTTTATGGTCAACATTTGATCTTTCACTGCGAAATGGTGCTTGTTCTTGTTTCAGCACACCCTGTTAAGCCTTACATTAAAAATATTTGCTATGATTTTGTATATACTCTCAGTTCCAGAGAGGATAAATTTTCAATAAACGTATTTTTTAGTTTGCGTTCAATTGAACACTGGTCTTGATTACACCAAATTCTTCAGAAAACCCCAAAGATCTTAACTTTTATGGAAGATAACCAGGGGGGTTACTGCGTAACTCGATTCGAAAGTAAAATTTTTCGAATTTGTATGCTGAATACATTGAAATTCGAAAATGTTTTCTTTCGAATCGAATTAGGCAGTAACCTTTCAGACTTTCCAATCGTTCATGTAGAATGTACATTGTGGCTTAAACTGAATGTTTAACAAAAAGTAAGATTTTCTTCCAAACGCTCTAAAGTACACTCAGCGAACAAACGGAATTTTTTATAGTCGATTATCTTTATTCTGTACGTTTGAAGGACCGACATTCGACAAAACATGCTAAGTTGAAATTTTTTAAAATCAGTCGACTGTCTCGTGCACAGCTGTACACTTAACAGTTAACAACTATGTTGTCGGCCGTGCTGATTGCCTACTAAGCCCGCTGAATACAAACGTTAGAGTCGGATCGATGTCAAATAGATGCACAGCGCAACAAATTCTTATTTTGATAATAAATTTTTATCATTTAAAATTTCTCCTCCTGACCTTAAATTAAGAATCTTTAACACCTGCATTAAACCCATTCTCCTTTATGGATGTGAAACCTGGGGCCTGAATAAATGCGCTACAATGAGGCTCCAAACATTCGCCAACCGTTGTCTACGCCGCCCAAACACGATCAGCAACTCTGAGCTGCTTCACAAGACAAAACAGACACCATTCCACCAAGACATCTTAAGGCGAAAATTTGGATGGATCGGCCACACGCTAAGATCAACAAACTAAATCGCAAAAGCCGCTCTGACGTATAATCCACAAGGTTCCCGTCGACGAGGATGCCCAAGGACAACCTGGCGTACAACAACGCTAAATCAACTATCTTTAGCACAATGTACATGGAATGAAGCTGTGCAAATAGCTCCCGATCGCAATCGATGGAAATCTCTAATTGAGGCCGTTTGCGCCCAAGCTGGAGAATAGCGGAACATCATTAAAAGTTCTCCTCAGTATTGTAATTTACCGTGGTGATTAAGCATTTTCTTAATAATAAAATATCGTTTTGACAGACTCCGGCTGGGATAACATTTGTGGGATTTCGATCGTAAACGAATGATGTAATTTGGCCCCTGAATACGTGTTATAGTTTTTCTTTAAACGGGAATTAATTTATAAAACTACTTAAACAAAAAAAAAAATCAGAAAAAAGCAGTTCGTCCGCCCTAACTATTCTTTTTTAAATTATGCATATTTAAATATTAAAATTAAATAATTACCTTCCCCCTTTGCTTTTGTTGATGTTTGAAGTTGATGGATACAGACGCGAGATAGTTTAACTTGTAGTATCTTTTTTTAATTATAAAAAGAATTTCTAATAGATAAAAAATTTATTTTTCATTTTATTATTTTTTTGTTTTTGTTTGTTCTTCGCAATAACAAGAGTTAAGTAATTAATTTAAATGGAAAAAAGCATGCTTGAAATTATAAACAATGTTCAACCTGCATAAAAATGAACAGCGTGTGAAATTAAAAATATATGTTTTTAAAACAGACATTATTAAATAAATAACACATCTGTATATCATTTTTTTTTAGATTAATACATTTTTAACTTGAAATTTAAAGCAAATTAATAAAAACATATTGCATATTTATATATTAAAGGCCTGAATTAATCATTCCAGCAAAGAATTAAAAATATATTGTTGCTAAATACTAACTTGTAATTAATTTTAAACACAAAGATTTATTTGGAAAAATTTATAACTATTTCTTTTTGTAAATTATGAATTAAAGTTAAAGTTAATCCCATTTTAAATTCTTGTTGTTGATGGGAAAAAATTGCATAAACAATCCTTTGTTATACCCTTCACCTGTAGTGCATGTCCGTCTGTCCGTGTGTTGGTTGAAATCAACTTTTAGAAGCAACCACATGTATGATATTAATCTTTTAAAAATATCGGGGAATGAATCGCTATTTAAATTCAGCAAAATCGCCTCATAACCAAAATTAAAATTTTTTCAGACATAGAATAATTTATAGGTACCTCTGTCACAATTTATAGATATAATATGCCTATAAATATATTCGTGAAACATTTTGGATAAATCGGGCTCTAATCGGTAAAGTTATAAGCAAGATTTTTTTTTTAAATATATATTCCGAAAATTTACAAACAAAAACCAATTTTTTTCAGCTTCTAGAAAACCGAGAGAGTCAATATTGATATCATCTGAAAGGACTTACCTAGCGTAATATATGGCACTATAAAAAAAGGCGGACAATAAATTTGTATATGAGCCAAATTTGGTATTTTAAAATATGACTTCTTGAACCCCTTCAATATTGGTATCAAATGAAAGGGCTTGACAAGTAGAATAGAGAAAATTATTAAAAAATGTAAAATACAAGATGGCGTCTAAAACAAAATGGCGGAAAAAATTTTTTGACCCCATCAATATGGGTATCAAATTAAAGGGCTTGACTAAATAGTAGAATACAGTTAACTACGTAAAAATTCAAAATCAAAAATGGCGTCGGAAATAACAAAGAAAAATGGCGTATAACATGAAATATAGGTTAATACCTATGTACATGATGGTAAAGGGTATTATCTTTTTAAATGAGAAATATATGATTTCTTGCAAAACATTTATGTATTATCTAAAAGCTTGCAACACTATCATTAAAATCACTAGCACTTTGAAATTATTAACCAGTTGGAGTGACGTCATTGGCACGAGTATCTTTTTTGCACAAAATATTTCAATTTTACGCGCGGGAAGTCGTAATCTTTTTTTTATTAATCTTGATAATAATCAACGTGTAAGAAACAATATTTTCATTTAGCACTGTTTTTTGCTTACAAACCTATTTGTATTTATATTTAATTTTTAAGCAAAATTTGTTTAGGTCTAGGTATATTCATGAGGGAAAATCGTCAAGTCAGTTGATCGATAAAATTTAATAGATATAAATATTAGATTTACACGATGATTTCAAAAGCCCCAACACTTTCTTTTTGTTTTGCCGAGAAGGGCTGAGAAGAAAAAACATTACGTTTTTTGTTTTTCAAAATTTTTTTTTGTATTTCATTTTGCACTCATTTGTGTTTTCTTATTATGCGTAATTTTATTCTTTCTTTTTGAAGTAACAAGTGCTTTTGAAAGAAATTAAATTAAAAAAAAATATAAGATTTAAAAAAAATATTTTGCAGTACAAACATTTATATTTGTATTAAATTTTTAATAAGTAAAATAAAAAACAAACAAAAATCATCGTACAATAAAGAAATTTTAATAGATATAACGATATTTTTATTTCCGTATTAAGAATGCATTTTTTGAATCCTAGACCTCAATTTTATTGTTTTCTTTATTATGAGTTTTTATACTATTTCGATTCAAATTGCATAAAAGCAAAGTATAATTGTATAGAAATTTCCACCCCTGGTATAGATAAGATTTCTCATTGACATACATAAATTCTACAAAAAAAAATATATAAATATGTGAGGGCAAGGTATACCTAATAATATATATGTAGTGGCGAATTCAATTGATTTCGTTTTCTCGTGACAATTTTAAACTGCAAGTAAAACAAGTAAGATTGCCAAATCTAATAATACATTTTGTTTAAGGCTCCATCTTGGGTTTAAAATTTTTCATAATTTACTGTATTCTACTAGTGAATTCCTTTCATTTCATAACAATATTGTGAGGTTTGAAGGAAGCTAAGCCGTAATTACTATATTTGACACATACATACATACATACTTATATCCGCCGTTTTATCGGGGACGCTATCTTGAATTTTAACTTTTTCAGAGTTTACTGTATTCTTTTCTTTTTAAAGACTATGGCTTGTATTTTGTGTCTTCAGTAGGTCTAAAAATACATTAGGAGCTTTAATAACTCGATATATTAAAAAAATATATATAATTTAAAAAAATATTTTTGCCTAAAACTTTACCGATTAGTGGCCGATTTTCCGAAATTTTTTTACGAATAGCACTGTAAGAAAAAACAGAGGCAGCCGTGTTTATTTTCTCATGTTTTAGAAAGTCATGGGGCGATAATGCAATAACGGTTCATTCCCAGATTTTTGCAAAAGATTGATAACCAACACACGAACAAATAGACATTGCTCAAACAAAAGTTTTCAGAAAAAATATACTTTATGGATTCAGAAATGAAAATTGTAGAAATTACAAACGAAATGACAAAGCTACATCTTAAAACATTTTTTAAATTAAATTGTCTTTTAAAAAAAAATATAAACAAATTTTAAAAAAATACAAAAGAAAATAAAAAAAAATAAAAAAATTAAAAATAAAATAAAAAAAATATAAAAAATTAAAAAAAAAAAATTTTTTTTGTGGGACAGCTGGGACGGACAGACTGACAACGCTTAATCGACACACTTTTGTGTGAAGGGTATAAAATGTGATGGTAGTGCAAATTATGAACAAAGGATAATAGAAACTCACAAAAAGTCTTAAATGTAATAATGTCCCAAACATTTTAAAATGAATTTAAGGTATTGTATTGCTTATTGTAAAATGATTAAACTTATTTCAAATTCTGGAAAATTATGACATTAAATACGACACTCACGACACCTTGTATAAACACATTTTATTTCTGTTTTATTAATTTTTATTTCTTTTATTTTAAAATTAATATTTTAATGTTTATAAGGCATATCAATTTGTCTTAATTCTAAAAAAAAATAAATATTTATAAATATATTAATAAGAAATAATTTTAAATTCAAAACGTAATTTGTTACTTTATGATGCATACACATGTATGCAGTGCTACCTGTCTTTAGATTTAAAAATTCAAATCTGTTTGCATTTGTTTATATCAAACGGTTTTTTTTAATATTTTATTTTGGGTGTATGACATTAAATCTAATAATCTAATATAATAATTTTGTCGTCTTTATTTTTTTTTTGTTTTCTTTAGAGGCCAATCAATGCTTAACATTAATTATCAAAATTTACAATGTTAATTGTCTATTTACTACCGTATTCTTTTTATAACACCTTAGTTATAACCAACATACCTACACACATTCATACATACATTTTTTTTTTGTCATAATTTAAAAGCTTTTATTTAGGTTTTTAGTTTGAATAAAAGGTGTTAAATTGTATATACGTTTATATATGTTTTTTTTCTTCTTCTCTTATTTTATTATTTATCATTGTAATTATTTTTATTATTATTAGTGGTGGTACATAAATAAATAATGTTTTAATGAGTTACATTTTTATTCAGTTTATGTTATTGTTTGTTATTTTGACATTAATACATTTCGTACATACAACGTTGAAGTTTATTTGAAAACAGGTCTTATGCATCATGTACCTTAGAGGTTACTCAAGTTTAGACAACGTTATCATGTCTATTCTTTACACCCGCAATTAACTAAATACCCACTAACATCGGCCAGTTACATTAATGTCTATATCGATGGTCACAGGTAGAAAGGTTCTAACTCGTTTTTTTACGAAATTGAATTTTTCAATGATTCCAATGCATTTCACACAAACACCCTTCGACACAAAAATTCAATGCAATAGTGTTAAAAATAACAGTTTTACAAACAATTAAGCAAAAGAAATTACATTATGATAATACAGTTTTTATTACGTTTAGACCTTGTTACGGTAGGGCCTTTCTACCCGTGATCAACGACATGTAAGTATATACCGGGTGTTTTTTTTATAGAGGTATATATATTTAAGTTTGCAACACTTTTTTAACTGGCGACCATTTTGTCAGCTGTTAAATGATTTAGGTTTAGTTTGGCATGTCAACATGAATAGACAGACGGATAAATAGCAAGGCGCAGATTCGTTTTATGGGCGGCCCAAAATAAGATTGCATTTGATCCCGATTTTCATATGCGAATTTTGTTTAGCGTGAAGCAAAATTTTTTTTAAATACATACGTCAATAAACAAAACTGCCGAATTTAGAATGATCTGACAATCCTCAAGTTTATGTTAAGACATCGTTACATCCAGAAAATATGAAAAAAATATTGGTGTGCTTTATGAGCTGGTGGAATCATTAGTGCGTACTGCCTTTTAAAGTATGTTGGCCAAAATGTTACAGTCAATGGTTACTGCTCTCAAGCCATGATTACCGACTTTTTCGTTCATCAATTGAACAACCATGATGTGCAGTAGCTGTGGTTTCAACGAAATGGCGCACCCACCATGTCACGCATCCTTGTGCCACAACTGATGTATTAAAGAAAAAGTTTGGTAGGTTAGGTTGAAAAAGAGGCGCACTAAAAGCCCAAGCCCACGACAGGTATGCACTTATGACCAATTAGCATGTTGTGCGCTCCATATGAATAGAATAGTTAGAATACAATGAGAATAGAAGAGAAAGAGAAGCACACCAGTCCAGAGTTTCTGGCGGGAATCGAACCCGCAACACCTAAACTAGACCACAGGGGCACCTAAACGTTTGGCAACCGCATAGTTTCATGTTTCGCACCCGTAAATTAGCTTCTAACGCCACTTAACTATTTTCTGTGATGATATGTGAAGTCACTAGTCTACGCCTATAAGCCCGAAACGATGGACTACTTTAAAGAAAACATTTGCTGTGTTATTGCCGATATATGTACGGCCACAGATATTGGAAAAAGTCATCGAAAATTGGATCTCCAGATAAGAGTACGTTCGAACCAGACGAGGCGGTCATATGCCAAAAGTCATATTTAAATTAAAATACCAGAATATTGTCTTTCGAATAGAGTAAAATTCATGTCAATATAAAAAAAATCATACCTGATGGCCCACAGTGAGACAGTCCTAAAGTAACCGCGGCAAAAAATGGTTTTTGGCGTGTCGTCCAATTTGGATGAAATTTTCA